>MU389343.1:0-454075 GCA_022578775.1 Xylaria venustula | reverse complement strand
AAGCTGGCTGTACTGGCAGTGTTGGCGGTAACTTGACGCTGGATTCGCAGATGTGCTCTACGTAGGTATGCAGTGGTGTCTGGAAGCGGTATCTGGAAAATAGAACAGGCCAGAACCGTTCAGCTGGAGAGCAGACAGCAACAAGCGACAAAGCGACAAGCGACACTTAGTGCTGTGGACACTCGGAGGTGGAGAATCTTGGATCTGGCGATCATTTGTGGCTGGTAGGTATTCTGGTGTATTTTGGCTGGTATGGCACTATGTATATGCTATAATACCTAGGTAGTGCCTGTAAGGTACTGAGCGAGCACTAAGTAGCAGGCAAACGAAACGAAACGGCTCTGGGGCAGTACCCGGGGTCTTGGCGACGCGACAGGGGACTCAGGGGACACGGACAGGGGAGGGCCGTCAGAGGCAGAGCCTGTCATTGGTGCCAAGTCTGGCGACCACTTGCACCAAGGCAATCCCGGCCCAGTCAGGCATGCCATATATCTACGTTGGTGCGATGATATCGAGACCGTCAGGTCATACGCTCGCAACCACCCTCGAATCGTGGCGAAAAGGGGGTCATCTTTAGGTTGGCCTTCTTATCTTGGGCAGAACTTGGGGGAGGGGGGCCGAGATAGTTGCTGCGGGTGATAGTGCTTCTGATGCAGGTGCTCAGCTCTAATAGCCACCATGGGAGCTAGCTATCATTTAGAGGGAGATAGCGACAAGATTAAGTACCTAGCGGCAAGATAGCAATCCGGGGATGAGTGTCTCCCTTGCAGGTAGCATCGAAGCGCTAATGGAGGGTGTGTTCAGTGGCTAAAGAGGTAGTCCAGTTCTCACCTTCTAGTTAAGACAGCTAGTTAGTGGGGGAAGGGCACCTGTCCCTGATAGCGTAGAGCAGAGGTAGGGTTGGCGACCGGGTACAGACCGGGGCTCCAAGGTCGGATGTCGGGAGTTAGCAAGGACATGTCACCACAATAGGCTTAGCCATAGCGTGCCATCCCCTCATCTGCCCCGCGCACAAGCCCTGTAGCCTGCTGGAATCCAGGCCAGGGAGCTTAATGCGGGATCCCATTGTGTCACTCATTAGTCAAAGCGCAGTCTCTCGGTCCTTCTTCACATGCTCAATTGTGCCGGCGCTTGAGGGTCACGAGACCTCTTCTTGGGTCTGAGAATGGCTCAGAAACGCGACGGTTCATCTGAGGTTCATCTAGGATCGCCGAGGCCTGAAGATAGGCAGCATGTGGCACAACTGTATATTCAAAACCGGCGGCGCAGTCCTGAGCCACAAAAGTTGCTATTTTCGCTCATGGCCCGTGTCCCACAGCTTGCTGCACTGGTGCCGCAGAGGTGCTGAAGCAAATTGCAAGGGGTTGAAGGATTGGTGGGGCGTTCCGTATACTGAGTACACTGCCGGAAACCGTTAAACGGGACCATGAGCTGCTTGTGAACCTATTTATTACAAAGAATTCTGGAGTATTGGAAAATGGCATTTACTCTCATCGCATCATAAACCCACGCTCTTAGATATGGAAACCATCGTAATCTCGAAAGGCAAAAGAAAATCGTCTACTTGATCTCGCACGTTCGTAATGCAGACTTAACTTGCCAATCCATCAGGTAGGTATCAAACTACGGTGCTGAGAGTCGTCAAGAGAACACGCTTACTCAGCTTAAGTCAAGCCACTAGGATCAATGTCAACAATAGAGGAACGAGTGGACTATGGAAAAGATTGCACTTACATGCTCTGGTGAATTCACTACCTCGTCATATGTCTGTTGCGTTTCGAATCCCATGGCGGAAAAGAGTTCATGTGTCTCGCCTGGAACCTGTTTTCTGTTAGCTAAAGCATCCCGGCAATGGCGCAGTTACTGCTCACCCAGCTTAACACGCTCTTCGTCGACTTTTGTGATTTGTTCTGCCTCACGCCCATAAAAACTAGTCCTTGCAATACCAGGCTGGACTGCGCCGTAGTGGGGACTATGGGGGCAATAATGCCACCAACCTCTTGATTCCCATGGACGTGGAGGGATGGTATATGTCCTGCCAGGTGACTTGCTTTGTTGCAGATGATAACGATTCCCAATACGTTGTCCAGCGCCGCTTTGGCTCTCACCACGCCACAGTGCTGGTCATGTAAAGCGGACCGGTAGAGCTCTACAACCTCGGGCCCAGAATGCGCCGCCACAAGGGCTAAAACGGATTCGCTATTGTCCATAGATCTGATTAGGTCGAAGCTGATATTGGCTCGCTGAAGGCTCTGTAGCAGACCCTCCGGGGCAGACCAAGACCCGAGGTCTTCGATTATCATGTTGGCCAATCGCTTGGGAAACTGCGTGTCCCAGCCTATGTTGTCAAACCAACTCCTGATGCTGCCACTTTCATCAACCGGCACACCAGGGAATATTCCCGGGTAAGCAAGCCCAAGTTGTATTTTCTTGATTCCCGATTTTTGCAACAATGAGCGCATGGCTCGCCGATGCAAGGATCTTCCAACAGATACATTCCTTTTCGTGGGATCCACAAATATTGCTCCGATGATACCGACATTGTTGATAAAGTAGGTCGCAACGAAGCCGTATAGCATGTTCGTGCTGCTATTCCGGACTACGAAATGGGACTCCTCAAAGTTGGAATCATGGAGCTCAAATGATGCAGCAGTCGCAGCGATGTATGGCAGACTTGGTGTACTCGACCTCGCTAGTGTTCGAAGTAATTCGTCCAGGCCGTGCTCGTCCCTGGCTCGTTCATAGTTCTCAACAAGCCATTGCTGTCTTGTCTTCGTCACCTTCTTGCTTTTCCTCATCGTACCCGGCATCGACCCTTGTGGCACATAGTCTCCATACAAAGCTCGTACGAGCGAAGCCATTGCAGTTTCAGTGAAATCAAATGTGCAGACATAGGTACCGATCAGTTTTTCCATCGCAAAGTCATACGGTGAGCTGACTGCTACTACAATCAGTGACTTTTTTTGTCCTGTTCCACGAAGCATATGACACATTGTGGCCACGTGCTTCGTGAAGCCATTTTGGTACATATTGCGGTTGGCATCAGCGGTTACTATGATAATAGCAGACGCTCTGTTTATAAGATTCTCATGTACTAAAAACGTCAGCTTTTGTGCGCGTGTGCGGGAATTTGAACTGGCGACAAACCTGGTCTGAGGCCGTTCGCTGTGTATGAAGTATGAAGGAGCTTTCCATTGCGGATACGTGCTAACGACTTGCCAAATTCTCGGAACACGCCTTCTCCGGTCATGATTGTTCCCCGTTCGAAATGGGCCCATCTCTCATGTAAGCTTGAATGCTTTCCGTTGCCCTTTTCCATCATACTTTTGGTAGCAGCCGAGGCAGGTAGGGGTTTTACCAGCGGTGTTAGCAGCAACAGCTCCTCGCCTTGTAGCAAGCTTTCTGACAAGGGAAGAAGATTGTCCTTATCCCGTACTATTGTGATGGACTGATCGTAAGCCTTCTGTGACAAAGCAAAATGTGAGGGGTGTATTTTTGATAGTAATGACAGTCCTGGGGGGTTGAGAGCCTTTTCCCACGACGTGCAGGTATTTTTCAGCCCGAGGACTCGCCGCAAAGATGTGTATATCCTCTTCTTCGAAATAATGCCGTTCTCGATGCCAAGTTTTAAGCCGGATATAGCTTCTAATTGAATATCGTGCGCTCGGCAAAGCAGTATCAAGTCGTTACCTGCCTCGACAGCCATGACTGTGCCGCCTTTAACGCCATATTCCTGGATAAGCGATTGCATCTCCAGGCACTCCGATATGGCAACACCCTTGAATCCAAGATCATTCCTTAGCAAGTCATCAACAACCTGATCCGACAGGCAAGCATGCGTAACATTCATGCCGGCATTCTGTATTCCGCAGCCACCAATAAACATAGCATCCAGGCGACCAGCCGCTACCGCATTTCTAAACGGAACTAGGGCGCTGAGGCTAAGTTCTTCCAATGTTTGCGTGATGATAGGCATATCCAGGCTGGAGCCAAGGAAGTCAAGATTGCCATATGAAGGGAAATGTTTGCCACACGTGGCGATCCCAGCATCTTTGTAGCCATTGATAGTAGCGATGCAATATTGCGAAGCCTCTTGCGGGTCGTCGCCAGTGGTTCGTACTCCAAGTGGTTGATGCCGAGCATTGGTTAATACGTCCAGGACAGGGCCAAGGATAAGGTTCACACCGACCGCGGATATCTCTGTGGCCGTAGCTTTAGCTACATTGTATGCCAGCTCAGGACTGCCGGTGGCGGCCAGCCCCATGGCGCTGGGAAACTGGCATATGTAGTCCTCATCAAATAGACTATTGACGCCGCCATTTTCCTGGTCAACGGCTATCAGGAGAGGATGCGGATGTCCAGCCTGATGAGCTATAGTTTGCAGCTCTTGAACAAGGGCAGCAGTCTGTTCAGCCGCTATATATACACAACATCATATTAGCTATTTGAACATGATCGCCACCTCGTTGGCCATTCCAGAAAGGGCCGGCCTTAGTGCGGCTCAACTGGACAGGGGCTGGGGTACATTTCAGATTCTTAGCCGTCAGAAGGATAGAGCCGAGGTGGTGATTCTCGATTAGATTTCTAATGGGAGGCGTTACTTCGGTGCCATCCCATCCCATAATCAACATCTGCCCAATCGCCCTATTCGCAGCATGTCAGTGAGCCGTGGGAGCTTCACCGACCGAAGTGGCTCGTGAGTTACAGCCACCGGTGAGGTCAGTCCCGGCCCAAGGCGGTAGGACCGGAGAGAAGAGGAAAGCTATGGGCGTTCACGTACCAGTCGAGATCCTGCCAAAGCGGATCAAGCTCGCCATCTTGCCTTGCCATGCTGCTATCGCCAGATACGTGGGGGGAACGACGTGAAGTTGTAAAGTCGTGTCACTATTCCCGTCTGGGCGGGGCGGTGGGCTTACAGGCACAGTACAGCAATACGGGGCTCAAAGCAGACAACATCGGCCATTCAAGGTTGGAAACACGGTGTTACGACGAAGAGAAACGAGTGCCCTTGATTTGCGAGGCTGTGGCTGTCCTGTATGCCTCAGGGCGTCGGCTATCATGAGCCAGACGATATTAGGTAAGTAAGTTCCTGGGCACAGGGACCCTTGACAACTGGCGAAGTACCTAAAGTTAGGGTACAGGTGGACGCTAACAACCACGGGAGACCAGCGAGACCAGTAGCGGCTCCAAACGGTCGCAAGTTTGGGAATTCCAGGGGCTAGGCGATCACCCGCATATGATTGGCCAATTGGTGGATGGATAGACTATTCCTATCTAGGACAGAGCAGACTCGGCAGAGAAGATAGGCCAGTCGAGCAGTGAAGAGGAGCGGTCCTTGCCAAGACTGGAAGTCAGATAAGCACTGATCACGGATGAGGTACGGAGTACTGCCTTAGGTAATACCTACCTAGAATTGCAGCTGCAGCCTACTCAGTACCTACAGTAGAAGTGCCTCGGCTGGACTCGGCCGAACTATCCCACTAAGAGCTTTGAGACCTTCCACTTCTACGGCATCGCCACTACACTACATTCGTCTAGGCAAGTGGTTAGCACCCGCACTGGGACCTTTCTTCTCCATACTTCGCAACGTTACGTTCCTCGACCCAAGAGCGCGCGCTGTTGGAGCCTCATCTGAGACCTGCCTGACGTGACCTGCCAACCAGGTGCCACTCTTTGAAATGCTATGGTCACATCCTGATGATCCTGATGTTTCAACGTGAGCTCTGCTAACCGTGTACTGATCGTGGGCCTGCTGCTATGAGCGAGCGCGAACGCGAGCACCTCCCAACCCACACGTCATGTCGACGACTGACGAATGACGAATGAAAGACGGTGCTGACTAGTGCCTCGCCGACGACTGGCCCAACGAATCAGCGAGCTTTGATACCTCGAACACCTAACAAAAGGACGGACCGCCGGGCTAGATTTCGGACGTTGCTAGCCAGTCCCCTGGCTCACATGGCTGATCCTTTCGCTGGGGGATGTTCTCATCTCGACTCGACTGGCGACTGGCACCAGTCCAGTGGCAAGATGTCTGGAGGGAGGGTTATAGTCACAACGCGCAAATACAATACCGGCGTACCGACCGACGTGCTACCAGAAGTGCACTTCCTTTGCCCCACCGCGATATGTTACTGAGGTTTCATGAAGCCGATGTCATTAGGCATTGCGAGTTGTACCTACCTGTGTCTTTCTGGTCGCTTTAGCTACTCTACTTGGTGGGGAGATTGGGCCGCTCCGGTCCCAGGGCCGCCAGTGTAAATGTGTCTGACTTAGGTTCTTACACTGTTGCTCCTCTAAATGATGAGCAATAAGTATCCGTCGGTATGCACAATTTGTCTTCGCTGTGGCATTTCATTCATGGAGATCAAGATACTGGCCGAAGGGACCACGGTCCTAATACTTGACGGAACCTAACAAAGACCTCGGCATTCTGTAAATCGTTTGTCACCTGTCACTTCTAGATAACATAACATTCACATTTCTTCAGCCTCAACATGCCCCACTCACTTCCCTCGTCGCCAAAGTCCACACCTAAGGATGGTCGGAACGGTATCACGAAATTTACCAACTGCCGTATCTTGCGAGGCAAGTCGCTCGTCAAAGAAGACCTATGGGTCGATTCCGTTACGGGCAAGATCGTTCCAAGTCAAGCTGCTTTCTACGATGACTTGATTCTGCCCGATGATGTAATCAATCTTGGTGGTCGTATACTATCGCCCGGGCTTATCGAATGTCAACTGAACGGAGCTTTCGGTTTCAACTTCTCAACGCTCCTCGAACCCGCCGTTTATGCTAAGAAGATAAGAGAGGTGAATAAAAAGCTAGTCCAGACCGGGGTAACGTCCTACCTGCCGACGATCACGAGCCAACGAAGTGAGATATACAAGTCTGCGTTACCACATCTTGGTCCATCAGGTGATTATCAAGTGGCGGAGGATGGAGCTGAGTCTGTTGGCGCGCACGTTGAGGGCCCTTTCTTAAACCCAACGAAGAATGGAATTCATAACGTCGACGTCTTGCGGCAAGCTGAAAAGTTTGGGGATCTGGAGGACTGCTACGGTGCAGGTAACCTCTGCAGTGAGGATGGCTACCGACCCGCGTCAATCAGAATGATCACAGCAGCTCCGGAACTGGGGCAGATGACCGCTCTTATTCCGGAATTAACACGACGAGATATCATCTACTCGATTGGGCACTCTGAAGCAACATATGAAGAGGCATCAGAAGCGGTTGGCGCTGGTGCGACCATGATCACGCATCTATTCAATGCAATGCGTCCGCTTCATCACCGCAACCCCGGTATTTTTGGCGTGCTGGGCATTGCCGAGAGTCAGCCACGGCCTTGGTTCGGCATTATCGCTGATGGCGAGCACCTCCACCCCACAACTATTAAGATCGCATTCAACGCACATCCTGACGGCTTCATACTCGTCACTGATGCTATGCACCTAGTTGGACTTCCAGACGGCACGTACGCCTGGACAAACGGCGAGGGTACTAGTGGAATTGTTAAGAAAGGCCCCAAACTAATTCTCGAGGGGTCAGACCGCATTGCGGGAAGGTGAGCAATAACCCAGCGCACACATTTCTGTATCCGAGAGACGCTCGACTAACTAATTGACTGTAGTTCCATTACACTCATTGAATGTGTCAACAATTTCCTCAACTGGACTGGCGCTTCTATTCCGGAGGCCCTTAATGCTGTGACGTCTACACCGGCCGCGATGTTAAGTCTACAAGGGAAAAAGGGGTGCCTGGATGAGGGGGCAGACGCCGATCTTGTTGTGTTCTCCGAGAATGTGAACTCGCAAGGTAGAAGCGAACTCGTTATTGATGAAGTCTGGAAGTTCGGATCGAAAGTTTTCAGCCAACAGTCTGGCTAACCTAAGTATATACCCCACGCCAGAGATAGAAAGCATCAAGGAAGCTAAAGCTCGATATACCACTGTTTTGGAAAGGAAAAGGTAGATTGCGCGAAAGTAAGCAACCATAAAGATGACGAGACCAAGATTTCGCTTTTGTCTAGACACCAGATGCATGGCATGTTCATCACTAGGTCACTTTATATACTTAAAATTTGCATAGTTTGTCATCTGCATTTGCCGCAACCTCGCGGCGTTTTACTCACAATGCGGTGGGTTTACAATAGAGACCATAGATCATGTTAAATATACAAACATAATATCAAACACGCTATCCTCGTCGGTTCAAACCAATATTCATCTCGTGTCCTTGTGCGCTGTCCCGAATCTCTTGGTAATATACATATATACAATCCCCCAAACATACTCCCTCGAACTCTGCATCAAGGCCGCTTGATCGTCAGCTTATACGGCTTGTTAAGCTTCTCCATCGGCGCGATGCCGCTGCGTCCCAGGCCCGCGGGACGTTTGATTCCCGAGCGCCACCCCAGGGGTCCCGCGACAGTCGTGGCGTGGAAGTTGGCCGCGGGCCGTCTGTGTTCATCTGGGGAGACGTTTTCTTCGTCCCCTTCTCTACTTTTCTCTGCAGGCGGCTTCTTATCCGTATTTATGCCCCCGCACTTTGAGTCGATAGATATAGGGAGGGAAGGGCCGGCAGGCGGCCGAGTCGGCGAGCTCGAAAAGCAAGCATACGGCTTTGCTGGGCGCTCCTCCCGCAGCGGCGGCGCAGGCTTGCTGGCGGGCAGCTTCGCTGCGCCGAGCTTGTGAGTTGCTAGAGCCGGGTCAATTGCTGGTGATGGCGCTATAGGGGGTGGGAGGTGGTATTCGGTGCTTTGATGGGCTGCACGGCGGCGCGCGTAGGGAGGAAGCGGGGGCGCTGATAACGTGCGTTTTAGGCTTAAGGGTGCGCTTGTTGCGAGATCGGTGGCAAGCTCCTTAGACTTGTCGTGGTTCGTGACGCCGTAGCCGTAGCCTAGCAAACTCCTCTGGTTCGGAGGGCGGTTGCTCGTCGTTCTCCTCGGGGCGCTCTGAGCTGGCGGTGGCGGCTTTGGTCTGCTGGCTTCCGCGGCGGCGACAGTAGCCATGTGTGCCCCGGCTGTGGTGAAGCCGGCCCCTTGGGGGACAGTAAAAGAGGTTGCTTTCTGCATCGTTGTCTTGTAGGGTGCGGCCCAGCCTTCTACTGACTCTTCTGCCACCTCAACGCTCTTGACGGGGTGTTGAAGCTTCTGTCGTTTGCGCGACCATGCGCTGGGCCCTGCCTCGCCCACAGAGTTGGGATTGAATGGCCTGTTGGGATCAACTGGGAAATAATTATCTTCTGGCGCCGTCATGGAAGGGATGTTTTTATATATGACATTGTCGAGAGGCAATTCGCGGCTCAGAATCTTGGCCACCGAAGACATTATGGGCCGGTCGAATGAGGGTCCTTTTTGGAGGAACACTGAGGATGGTAGAAGATCGATAAACGATGAGAGCTCAGTGGGTTTCCTGCCATCACCGCCGACGGCAATATTTTGCGGGCAACTTAAGTACAGCAGGGCTTTAGCTCTAGTCATAGCCACGTAAAGCAAACGGCGTTCTTCACTCTGGTCTTCGGCCCGTATGTGTGGTATAGACCCGTTATATACGGCAGGTATGAAGACAACAGGCCACTCGAGGCCCTTCGCTGCGTGTATGGTAGAGATTGTCACGAGCGGTTTTCCATCCTGATCCTTTTCGTCGGTCTGCTTATCGGATGCTAATGAGATGTTCGACAGAAACTTGGCGAGGAGATCGTCATCGGATGCTTGGGCGACTCCTTCGATTGTAGGAAGAGAATCGTCATCGGCTTGACTCTGGCGCATGAATTCTTCCGCGAGCGTGACGAATTCTTGCACGTTAGCCCACCTTGACTCATATTCAGCGCCATAAGTGGCTTCTAGATAGTCCTCGAACTTGAGATCGCGTATCAATTTCTGTATCAACTCCACCAAGTTCATTTGTGTACCAAGTCCAGCGTCTAAACGAATCCGGTCTCGCAGGTTATTAAGCGGTTTCATCAGGCTTCCGCTAATAGCATTCTCTGTTTGCTGTCGGATATTAGTCTTAGCTCTGCGTTGGCCGCGGCAGTGTCTATCGACAAGCTTCCAGAGACTCATAGATGACTTTTCGGCTTCTTCTAGGAGAGCTTTGATAGTCACTTCGCCGATGCCCCGCTTGGGAACGTTGATAATACGCGCGAAAGCGTCGTTGTTATCTGGCTGGTGAATGATCCGCATATAATCCAATAATATTTTAATTTCGGTACGCTCGTAGAATTTAAAGCCACCTAGAGAGTCGTCATTAGGGAATCATTGTCAAGGCGTTCAATCTAGATAGTACACATACCAACCATTCTATAGGCAATACCTTCGCGTCCCAATGTCGATTCAACGTGTCTAGATAAGGATGCCGACCGAAGCAATATTGCAAAATCGTCAAAATCTATCATGTTGCCTGACAACAGCCGCACTCGCTTCATCTCAGACACAATCCAGTCCGCTTCATCTTGTGGGCTTTTTAGTTTGCGAAGAACCGGTCGTGTTCCCTTGTCGCGTACAGGTAAAAGTACCTTCTTGTATCGTTCTTGGTCTTGCTGAATCACTTTCAACGCAGTATCCAGGATACAGCTCGATGACCTGTAATTCTCCTCCAAGGAGATCTCGTCGGTTCCGGGATAGTCACGGAGTAACCGGTGCAGATTTTTTATCTCTGCCGACCGCCATCCATAAATACTCTGATCCGGGTCCCCGACAATTGTAACCCTCCGGTGCCTTTGTGCGAACAGCTTCATGAGATCGTATTGGACTCCATTTGTATCTTGATATTCATCTATTAAAACTGTTTGGATGTTGGAAACGCACTGCGGGAACTTGCGAAGGAGTTCGACGCAACGTACGAGGAGATCATCGTAGTCCAGCAAGTTCGATAGCTCAAGCTGGCTCTGATACTCTTGAAAGCATCTCTCTAGGGCTTGTGACTCGACATTGCGGCCCTTTTTGTCTGTGACAGCCTGCTCATCTGAAGTCCCTTTAGCTTTGCGTTTGCTAATCCAAGCACGAGCTAAGGGAGGATCTATAGGCGCGTCCAGCCTCTTGCAAATCCGAGTGATGATACCTCTCGAGTCGGAGTCGTCTGCAATCCCAAACTTTGGGTCTAATCCAATCCGCCGGCCATATTTGACCAAATACCGCCGAGCAATGCTGTGAAAGGTGCCAATGATGACACTCTTTTCCCGGCCGTCACCAAGAGCATGCCCAATGCGGGCTTTCATCTCATTGGATGCCTTGTTGGTGAATGTCGCGACGACGACATCTTGTGGTTGTATTCCGACATGATCAATTAGCCAGACAACTCTCGACGTGAGCGTATGTGTCTTGCCGCTCCCAGGTCCAGCCAATATAGCTACTGTTGGCGCTTCCGAGCTGACGGCGCGACGTTGGGCCTTATTCAGCGATTCAAATATGTCAACTCCATTTGCCAATGTCATGATCTTCAGAGTTTTTCAAGTAGACCCAGGCTGACAATTTGTCTGGTAAATGGAAAGGTCAACATTAAGGTGCTTCCAGCGTGTTGACGCGTTTAGGCTAAGACGTGACGCGTGAGGGGTTGTTAGTAGGTAGACACGGTATCATGTGACCGCACCAGGTCCCCTGTTGCCCCTTGCACATTCGAATGGAGAGATTGAGACAAGATACTTCGCAAATCGTCTAGAGAACGTTATCGAGTGGATTTTCCAAAGTAATCCTTTCCATAAGGTTGCGGTTTGGCACCATGTAACTTAACCATTCTCATGTTGTGTCTAAGCGGATGTGGCGTATTTCAGTGAGTTGTGTGGCTGAAGCGTACTTACAGAAGCCCCATCTACTGTGTAGATGAGGCCTCGCGAGGCCTCGTTAATCGACACCGACCCCACCAATAACTAATCCACTTAAAGCACTACCCCAAAGCCTCCTCCCCAAAGTTCGCATTGAATTCTTCAGCTTAATTCGCCAAACTTTAGCACTAACATTTATCACCTGCAGCTCACCTGCAGTAGTCAGGACGTGATTGCTTCTCTTTCCCACTGTTTCCCAACTCAATGATGCCCCTACTAGATCGGTATCCTGTTCAATTCTCACTCGGAAATCAAGCCGTTGTAAGGGCCTTCTTTATTGGCACATTTCATATCCCCAACTTCATCACAAATGTCTCTGTCGGCTGTTGGTCAAGTCACACTTATGGAGACATCGATGGGATGCTGATAGGTAGGTCAATTGTGATAAGCCCGAGGGAGGTATAGAACAGGATGATAATGCATGGAATCGTTCCATGGCGCAGAACATCGCATACTTTGTAAGGTATTATCACCGCTATTCTGGCACCTGCAGGGCACCAGACCTACCTACCTACCTAGTCAGGAACAAACCTCACGATGTGAAGGCCATATATGGCACCGCAAATGGAAAGAATGGGGAATATCACGCACAATTGCCAAATGCAATCCAACGGACGGGCAAGGTAGGCAAGCGAGGCAACTCGGCAAGGTAGGACGAGAAGGAGGCTTACCATTGTGTAGGTAGGTATGTATAAGTATAGGCTAGATAGTCGCTGCGACCCTACGACTGGTCCAGGGGGCTGGGAAGAAGCGGTGCGGGCGGGGTTTGCAGTCGAGGATGCATGCGTTGATCGCCAATCAGCTCCGTAGCTCGACTCATCGGCGCTTAAGGCCCCTGCCATCCCAGATCTTCCGTCCAACCAGCGTCGCGCGAGGCGGTCAACTCCCGCCCGTCGTATCGGCCACTGTGATCGGACATGGCATCCCATCACGCTGACTGGGCGCTACTCTGGGGGCCATCACGCATGTGCCCCCGACAGCCCGGTGGCCTCGACGAGTCAGAGCCCGGTTCACAGCCCAGCCGTTGGTCGTGATATGTTGGGGTCGTCCTCGCCGGCCCACCTCGACGACACACTACCGAACTTCACCAGCCGCTATATACCCTTTTGCCCTCCCAATCTGCACTTGGCCTGGTCGGTTCTCGAGCAATAAGTGTTTCGATTGAATGGTTAGGAGGTCCCGCGTGAACTAGGAGTCGGATTGCCGTGATATGGGTGATATCCTATGAAGATCTGTATTACACAACACCATGTCCCCGCGGCTTTATAGCACGCCTCCCTTACTTGATCTCTCTCTGCTCTTGACCTCATCCCTAGCTTTCATTCCCTTGTGCTCCGCGACACCAGAGCTCACCGTATACTCAAACTACTTCGATCCGGCGCCTTCTCCAGAGGACGGTCCTCCATTATCTGCCGGCGCTCTTCGCAATCCAGCCTATCTTCCAGCTCAGATTGGTGGTATCATAGGCGCATATGCTTTATCGCTCGTCCTGGTCGCAGTTATCCTACTTTCGCTAGCAAAGACCCGTCGCAAACGTATAACAGCAGGAGAAGCGGGACTGGACACTTACGAGGAATACGGCTATCAGTTTGCTTTTCCTCCAGACGTCAAGCCTAACGACAATTCACAAAACTACCCTTACCCTTATCATCCTCAGACACCCAAGTCGCCCATCAAAAACTTCTCGTACCCAACACCTTTAGGGGAACAACCTTTAGGGGAGCAACCTCGGACGCCATATACCTTTTCCGGCTCCTTTTCCACTTACTCAACAAGCACTCTTGGTATCAACCCTTTGGTGGACCAGAGAGTTGTCGCTGCGGATCGCGAAATGGCGCAACAGCAACTAGAAGAAATGTACAAATACGTACTGGAGCACGAGGCTGCTAAGGAGGCTGGCACTCCTATCGAACGGCCGCCGTCTCCCCTCGCCAAACAATTTCCCCCTGCGGCTTCACCAAAGCCGAGCATTTTGAAAAAGAGCAAAAACAAGCCTGCGAATCTCGAACTTGGCCAAGGCCAGCCCGAGAAGCAGTCTCGGGCATCTTCCATCTTGTCAGTCCTCAAATCTCCGAGGAGCAAGAAGAACGTAAAGGGCATCAGTATCTCCTCCCCCATCATGACGCCCATGTCAAGCACCTTCCCGCGACAGGATGGCGAGGAGCTGAGTGTGATCCCTCCTCGTCACTATGCGCCTGCTTCGCCGCCACCTGTCCCCACGGATCAACCCGCATACTTGCAACACAGCAGGTTTCCGGTACCAGTGGCACCCATCACCCCTCCGGATCTGTCCCCAGAGAGTACGCAAAGCATAGATGAGCGAATCGGTGCCCAGTTTGGCCATTCCAGATACGATTCTCAGGCGCCTACCGAGGTAGATCCAGTGTCAGCGACCTCTGAGCGATCGACGACACCACTTGTCGGCCTACCCAGCTCGCCCAAGCCTAGTCAGACCCGATTTCCTTCGCTGCCGGCTTCGCCAAAGCCTGGGGCTACTTTCCCGACGTCACCCCGGCCCGGGCAATCCTTTTCCCGACCCAACGCCCCCTCGGCCGTTCGCACAGGGGGTGCACTTCCTCTTCGTGCCTATGAGCCGTCGTTAAGCTCGCCGTCGGCACAAACCACGAAGCAAACGACATTTGAACGGACGATGCCATTGTCTCCCGGTGCGCGGACGCCTTGGACGGGTGCGCCCGTGCCCTACTCGCCGTATCAGCCATTCTCGCCAGTGGTGCCAGTTACACCTTCACTGGTGACTAAGGCTGATCGCAAGCGGATGAAGCAACTTCAGCCGAAGACGCCAACAATGGAGATGGTGCAGAATTCAGATGAGATGTGGTAGTTGTTAGTGACGCAAAAGTTAACAATATGGAAATATCCGTACTATATAGGCAGTGTGATGGTTATAGGCAGACGCGGGCGTAATGACGATGTGACAAGAGTTATCATGATCGACACGGGGTTTATGGTTTTGGGGTTAAAGATTTGCCAACCCAGATGAGTTGAAATTATGGGCAGGATTGGACGGGAGGAAATGATTTATCGCTGATACCACTGGGAGGGAGTCTTATTGGAGTCAATGTATATTATCTATTCGCTGATTATTTTATTGGTGTTTCGCTCCAGTACTAACTACTTAGATGCGCTGTCTTCGATAGACAAATTATTGAATTACGGTTTATATAAGAACCAGAATGCCCTCCTTTCTCTTTTACCTATCGGAGGTCTTTGCGTATCTCCCGCCTGTTTGGTATGATTATGAATTTGTGAGCACACAGAATTACGACCGAAACGCACCAACCAAACATAACACAATAGCGTACACTGTTGAATGGTAATAAGAGTTATTGTATTTCTAAAGACGAAATAGCTGTAGGCTATCTTTTTTAACCGGGCGCACTCCACAGAAATCTATCCTTCCTACCTAGATGTATTATGCAGCTGACAGGTAATGCGTTATGGTGGTGGCAACGTAAACCGACAGAAAACAGCAACAAAGTATTGAAATCAAGCAACAAACAGGTCAGAGTCCGGCTATATTAGCCGCAACACTCATAACTTATTACTATCCTCTACCAAGTGCCAACGAAAGAGGAATGTACTTGGTGAGAACTCAGTAAGCTGAGGCCTCGTTTTAGCTGGATTGAATTTGAGGCTTTGAAGACTCCAGCCCGATCAGACCACTTTATAATAATAAGTGCACTGGGGTGGTCCAGCCACAGTCTAGAAGTATGTACCTATTAGTCTAGTAGGTATATCCGAGATATCATTTCGGCCGTATGGGGAACATCCTAGCACAGACCCAGCACTTACTGTATGTAGGCACGGAGACGCCCTTTCTCATGTGTACAGCGTAGGTAGGTAGCGTGGTGTACTGGTATGCAATTCCCAAGCGCACTTGTACCTACCGTGATCGCCGTCTAACCATCACAGATTATCGATTTAGAACACACAGAAAATTACACCTACCGGTCCAATTGGCCATCGAAAAAGGCGAAAGGCGAAGGGCGAAAATGGTGAATCCCGATTGGTCTCGAACGTGGGGCTCATTGCAACAAAGCAATGACATTCTCGTACCATACTCAGTAATTTTGCCATGACAGAGTTTCGAGATGCTCGTTGTTTGCCTTTTTAATCTATTTTATGGCACTATGCCAATGTCTCATACTTCCAGGAGACTGGCTGGCAAATCACCGGCAACGTATTAGAAGGGAGAAGAGGGAGGCAGACTGCATTGGCTTTACCGGTATCTTAGTCTACACGCGTACACCATCATGGCCTGTCCGTCTGTACGTATGAAATTTCTAACCGAGATACTAGTAGTACTAAGACCCGTGGGTAGAGTGCTAATTAGCTGATTGTCTGTGCATGCATAATGGCACGCCGAGAATGCTACCTTTGTAGTGTAGAAATCTCTGACTTCCAAGTAATTTTTAGCATTTGTTCTACCGTAGTATATATAGTGGTGTATGTATGCTACTCTATATCTGCAGATTACCGACTTATACCCAATTCCCCTACTTGCGGAGTGCTCCGAACCTGGGAGATCAAAAACGTGGTTTTACGTTTTAACTTTTGGCAGGGCTTCAGCGTTGCATACTAAGTAGGAGCTGTGCCTAGTGAAGGATAGCTCAGGCTATTTAGCACCATATAAGTGGCTGGCACTAGCACTGAACAGCCATAGTCTACAATATACCTAGTGCAGAATCGAGGCCCTAAGCAGCAGTACTGACTGACTTAGTAGATACCTAGCATGGTGATTAAACGGCCCAGCCCGCGGCGAGCACAGCTGAGGGGAAAAAAAAGAGAGGGTCGCCAGTCGCAAGTCGCAAGCCGGTCCTAGTGTCTCAGTCAGGAGGGTCCCGATGTCTTCCGCCATCGTATGATCTTGATCTCTGGCGCGTTGTCCAGACTGCAGCATCCGTCCGTCCACCTTCCCGACGCACATCCCACATCCCACGCATGTCCTGGCGAATAGGTACGCTCCCGCGAGCCTGCACACTGGCCACTTGCACTTGGGGGTAGGAGTCGAGGGATCTGAGAACTAGGAGATGGGCCATAGTTAAGCCGGTCTCCATGCCAGCTATTTCTTGATTGTCCTTGCACTGCCGTACCTATCAATTTGTTCTTACTTAGCAGACCCTGCCTATCTACATACCTACCTAACCCAGTAGGTGACGTCTAACAGCTACAGTGCTGTAGATACTAAGCATAACACAGACTACCTACAGGCTATACAGTACGCTACCTGCACTACTTACTTCCTACACTAAAGTGACCTACACTCCACTATCCAGAATTACCCGTCTGAAATAAACACGCAAGCAAAACGGGGATACTGCCTGTACACAATATTTTTCAGACTCCATTCATCGAGATCGTGTGTGAACAAAGGTACGAAGGAGGCTGTTAGTGGGTGTTCGCAATTCACCTAATCGATTCTAAATCGGACAATGTACTGCACCAAGAGTGAGTGAACTGAGACTGAGACTGGGCCCAGACAGCGCGTGCACAACACCAGCACCAGCATACAGCATTAGTCTGTGGAGGCTTGGCGTCACGTAACCAAGCTTCCGATCCTTCAGCTTCGTCCCTCCCGTCTCTCTCTGTAGCAGAGTACCTACCTACATACAGATAGATACAGTACCTCCTGTAGGTACCGTACTCGCTCACTCCCGATCCTCTCACACTGCCCTACTACCCTTACTACCTACCATAACTCTTTCCCGTATCTCTCTCCCTCTCTCTCTCTGTCTCCAGATTGACTTACATCTGAATACACTACACGAGCTGAGCATTTGGCCGCTCGGAGCATTAAGCTGACCTTCCCGTTTCTCGGTCTCCCAGGCCTGTTATATTTTTCCCGTTCCCTCTAGTCCCCAAAACCGGACCACTTCCCACCCCATCATTACATACTTACCTGGGCCGCCCGCACTTCACCTTATCTTAATATCACCAACGGTGCCATTCACTCGGTGTCCGCCTACCTTGGTCTCCATCCGCCCGCCAGCCGACCTTGCGTGAATCAGGCCACCACGCCGCCAGCAACAAATCACCATCGTGAACTGCTCCCCGCTCTCCCAACCCACACTCCCAACCCCCCCCTTTCATCCCCCTTCGTTGGTGACAGGAGTAGCGGACTGCCCCCCTGCCCGTCGATTCGTTGTTGGGCTTCCTTCTTCCTAGATCTACCCTATGTCGAACCACGCCCGCATCTGGTGATCGCATCAGCATGACAGATCGTCAGGAAGAGGCTTCAGGCCTCTTTAGCCTTGACGGCACCAACTCTTCCTACTACCCGTGTGCCAGCACCACTGCCGGTGGTGGTAACGGCGACACGCTGGATTCAACTAGTGATGATCAGCAGTTTTTCACCAACTCGACCTGGACGCCCTTTCAAGACACCCCTCCCTACGACCCATACGATGGCAGCGCGTTCTATCACGAAACATGGAATATGAGCCAGCCACTCCCTATGCAGGACGGCCTTCCCCGTCAGCCTGTGCCCTTGCCGCCACACTCCATGAACGAGCCCGGCGGCCCTTCAGCCTATGCAATGACCACGCCTGTCGCCTCTCCCGATGTTGCGCAGGCCCGGCCTGTTGCGCCCCAGCCAACGGTCAATCCGCTCACTGAGGAGCAACGCCAGAGGTTGCAGAAAATCGCCATGCCCCCGACGATACCGTATCATTCTCCCCGGAGCGAACCGAGCCCCGACTCTACCGGTGCACTAGGCAAATCTTCCATGTCTTCTTCGCCCGAGGGCATAAGGGATTACGATAAGCCAAACTCGCGCAAACGGAAGTCGTCGGCAGAAGATGACGATGACGACGACGACGACGATGACTGCCATCAACCCGTGAAAAAGACGGCCCATAACATGATCGAAAAGAGATATCGGACCAATCTTAATGACAAAATAGCAGCTTTGCGAGACAGTGTGCCCAGTCTACGGATCATGTCAAAGAGCGCACGAGGCGAAGATACCACTGAAGACCGGGAGGAGTTACATGGTCTGACACCTGCCCATAAACTCAATAAAGCAACGGTCAGTCCGCGAAGCTTCGTCCAATCATCGTTACTAGTGCTAAACTCTATGCAGGTCCTGAGCAAAGCCACCGAGTATATTCGCCACCTGGAGAAGCGCAACTCGCGCCTCGTTGATGAGAATACAGCTATGCAGCAGCGAATCGCCGCTTTTGAGAAGCTTTTCATGTCGGGCGCTATGAATGGTGCCATTAGCCCTCATCAACAACATGCGCCACCTACGCCTACCACATATCCGCAAGAGTCCACCACTTTTGCACCCGCCCCTATGGGAACAAGTCGGCCTGATCCGCAGGGTATGATTCAAGTACCAGATGACATGAAACGTATTATTGCCGCGCAGTTGGCCGCAGGACAGCCCTATCCGGTCCCTCAGCAGACGTTCAGACCGAACCCTGCTCTGGTACGTCAACAGCAGATTCAGCAGCAACAACAGATGCAGGCGGGTGGTTGGCAGAACGCTACTCCCTACTTCGGTAAATTGATGGTTGGATCCTTGGCCGGCCTTATGCTGTTAGAGGCTGTTCGTGAGAATGAGCAAAGCAACGAGACTCCAGAAGGTCGTGGACTTTTCGCTCTACCAATACACTTGCTCAGGTTCCTCACATCAAGTCTTAGCGTCAATTTCATGGGCTATTCTATCCATGGAGCCCGGGTCATATACTTGATCAAGGTGGTCCTGCTATTGTGCAGTCTTTGGTGGGCTCTCATGCCGTCGCTCATGGACTCCAAACCACCAAGTCCAAAGCAATCCAAACATATACTCGCAGCTCCAAAGGCAGCGCCGTCACTTGCTTCTCCCATTCATGTGCGTCGACAAGCGTGGCTTACCGCTGTTCAAACTGTTTGGGTACCGCGCCACAATTTTTTCTTAGAAGCGGCGGCCCTTAGCCTCAAAACTGTAAAGCTCAGCTTGAGAAATCTTATTGGTGTGCATGGCTACCAAATGCTGACAGGGCTAACGGAGGAGCAAGAGATTGCTCGCGTCAAAGCGTGGACGATTGCTCTTGACGCCCAATTGGCAGGTGGTGACGTTGAGATCAGTAAAAGTCGGCTAACTTTGACACTGCTTGCTTCTGCAACGCTCCCAACGACACCCCTCCGTCTCATGCTCAAGGCATTACATATCCGAGTCTTGTTATGGGAGCTCGGCTTAACTGGTGTACAGACGGGCGTGCAAGTAATTGCTGCGAAAGTAGCGAGAGCAAAGTGGAATGAAGCTAAGCAGTTGAATCGGCTGATCACCCAGTTGCGCCGAAATGGGCAGGAGTCTCCTGATGAAGATCTTCCTGACCATCTGGCGGCTCTGCTCGAGCAAGATTGTGACGATGTTTTGAACCCTGCCGTTATTCAGCGAGCCCACAATCTGGCCTGGAATCGCGCTACCGAGTACAATGCGATTGGTAGTATCGATGGCATGTCTACAGTCATAGATGACCCGGCTGTCCGATCGCCCATGGATGCTGTAGCTGCCTGGTGGTCAAGCATGACGCTGCAAGGTGTACTTACCACAAGCCTCCTCACATCGGAAAATGAGGATGATGATACGGCTCTACATATCGAGCATGAGGTGTCCCTTGCTATTCGAACCGCCCCAATTGGGTCAGTAGCGCAGCAACGTGCCTTGGTCACGCGAGCTTTGCTTTCCGATGAGAAACGAAGCATCAACATCGTTGCTGCATTGCAAGCCATCGGCCCGGTGACCGCTGTCCTTACGCCAAATGACACTTCTGACACGCCCCGGCACGATGCACCAACCAGCCCACTCAAGGAATTGCCGTCTTCACTTGTAACCACCACTGAGCTTCGCACGTCATTGCTATGTGCCATGGCTATTGCCCATCTGCAGAAATATCCGCCGCCCGATGAACCCGTCAATATATACGGCGTAATTAGTCAAATCCAACCCGCTCGTGATATGGGCCTTCTCGGCTACACAGCCGCTTATAAGTTAATGGATCGTCTTGCGAAACACGAGTTTGCTGCTGAAGCATGTGCCAGTACGCTTGAACGACTTTCCGGCTACCTAAGAATATGGACTGGGAAGGAGTCCACTCTTGAGCCCGAAATAAGGCATCGTATCGTTGGTCGATGCCTTGCCGTAACTCGTGTCATTGTTGGGATGAACTTCGACACTGATACTGGCTATGGCAGCATGAGCGATACCGATAGTGACTACGGGACCATCTCAGATCCGGAACCGGAGCTAGAGCTAGAGCCAGAGCCAGAATTAGAGAGCACAGCTGAAGCAGCTGACTCTCCATGTTGCGGATGCAGTTCATGAAAATCTAGTTAACCACATTCATTTTATCTCCTTATCCGATGGAGGCTGATCAATCAGTCCCATGAACCAATTACTTCTGTATTTTGTTTTAATGTAGGCCATTTCTATGTCACATATTCCAGGCCTGACAACTGCAACTGTGTTGCTTGACAACATTCACACCTCTTTCTATCATCATCATCACTGAGGATAACGTTCCTCAAAGTACATTTCATTGCATTATTACGTATAAAAACATTATCATGCGTTTGGGCGGGTTGGCACATGGTCGGGAATATTATACCTGGCCTCGAGGGAAACGGTTCGGATCAAAAGTGTAGTTCAGCTGTGGGATTCTCATGCACGGGTGCAAATTGGACCTGGCTAATGGAATTTTGAAGGCGGTATGTTTCCCATGAAATGACAACATTCGGAGAGGCACCCTGTTTATCTTGGAATGCCCTTTCCTGGTTGTGTTAAGGCAGTCAAACGCAAGAATAAAAATATATCCTACTCTCTTTGTTGCGGAGTACAAGGTTCCAGCTTATCTTGTTTTTTTTTCGCTTTTTTCCAGGTCCGCAGGAGCTTCCAGAACAAAGATTCAGAATTCTCCCTTGGGTTGAAAGTTAACGAACCTCGGTCTGCTGACAATAGATGTGTTCACTCATGGTGAGAGAGAATCCTATATTATACAGAAAATAGATACCCAAAAATGTCTGTGCTAAATGTAGCATTCATGATGAATAAAATTAGCCTGTCATATGGCATGCCATACTCATAATTCAGTGTCGGGTCGGATGAGTTAGCTGCTATCCTTGATAATCCTTACCTTTGAATATTATGCTGTAACCGAATGCGTTGAGTTTATCCTGACGAGTCCTAGTGTGTTTGCTCAGTACAGTTTCTACCTAGCTACACTAGACGGCGCCGACTGAATTGGTATCGGAGGCGCTTTTTGATCGGTGATATGAGAGGGTTAGACGGAAAGGTGATGCATTGTGTATAGTGTAATAATGAAGTCTAATGCTTGCACCCTTGCTGAGATGTGTCATTGAATACATACACGTCTACGACTAATATCTGAGTCTTTGCTTAACTACCTAGTGGTTTGTATCTTTGTCAATGAATCTGTCCAGTCTGGGCGTGTACTAAACTTGATTCACGGCAGTTGCAGGTTCTCGATGGTGTTGTTCAAAACTGTCGCTGTCGGTGTAGAAAATATAAGGACATACCTACCTTACGACGACTGTCGACATACTTTCATTCACCATTAGAGATTTTGGCGAAGCCACGGATGAAACCCGCCGCGGGAAGGGGCTCTAGTTGGATAGATATTAGACTATCCCTATTAATGGGGAGCGAGGCTCATACACTGTGACAACATTGTAAAAACTCCCATCTCAAATTCGATGGATGATGCTAGTACTAGATGACGTACATATGTCAACGGGAGAACTGAAAACGGAGGTTATACAATAACTAGCAGCAGAAATAGATTGAACGATTTAGTGTAATAGTTTGTTTAAGGCCGGGGGTGAGACTGGAAGGTATCATGAACTGCTGGTGCTAGGTGAGTAGGTATTAAGATTGTCAAGATGATGATTACTCGTCCGGAAGGGAGGGCTACTGAATTCCACCTACTCTTCGATAACACCGATACACATAGCTAAGATTTCTCTTTGAACAATAGAACTCCGATTTTATGAGACAGCCAGCGTCCTTGCCTGTTCTTAGAATGAGGTTGCCGCAACATGGATAAGCTCGAGATTGAAGGGACCTTCTTGTTCCCCGAAGAAACTGTCTAGACTTAGCGGCTACAAGATGCAATGGGGGGCTAGCAGGGAGAAAGGGTTGAGGAATAAGACGGACCTCCGCATCATAAAACTGATGCTTTTGATGTTTCCGCGATCCAGCGGCGCCGCATCTGGCGCCGGCTTCCCCCTATACGTGGGTTTGAGGTCTTCCCATGGAACACATACTTCGCCGGTCTTGCCCTCGAAATCGTACTCCCAACTGACGGTGCTGTACAGGCGGCCATCCGGACGCTCAGCCGCGACCGCTGTTCGATCCGTTGGGTTAGCGATTATCGTAAATGGGAGAAAATCGAGCAAGTCTCGGGAACACGCGGGAGTAAAACGAGGCCGGAAATTTGTCAGGAAAGGGGGGGGACTAACTGTCCTTGATAACGAGGGTGTACTTCTTGCCGTCTCCGTCGTGAATCGCCAAGTTCAAGCCTTCGAATTGTGATAAGTCCCAACTACATTGCTCAGGGGACCGCTGTGAGGCGAATCCGGCACCACCCAGCGCCTTGATGTCCAACTCGCCGTGGAAGCGCACCCTTGCGCTGGCCTCGGACGCATAGTCCAGATGACTTATGCTCCGCCCGCCCCGGACGCGGTCATCGGAGGCCACCCAATGTTCGGCGAGCCAAGAGCTTGCATAGAGACCCGTTAGTTGTCTTGCCCACCTCTATCGTGACGACCATATCTGGTACTCGTGGAAAAATGCTTTTCCTGGATCCCCTACGATGAGGCTAGGTCCTAGAAAACTTACTCAGTTTCCCCAAAGAGGTATTTGCGTGTTCCTGACATCGTCCCCATATTCGGCACTGGTGAAGAGTAGTCGTTTGGGCGGGTGTTTTCTCGTTCGGAGACGGGGTAATCACGGGATCGAAACGGAGGCTCGTTTAGTCGTTGATGGTGACGTAGGGTCGTACATTACTGGTTGATAGTCGCCGCGATTGCTTTTCAAATGGAGACATATTGAAGGATAAGGTCCGTTCGAATCCTATCCGACGCTAGATAGCACGCCACTTGTCTTGTTTTACATGCGCCACATACAGACTATTTTAGCTTTTCGAGCTTTTGGTTCGTCATCTCAATGTGGTTTTGAGTTATGCCCCCAGTAAAGGAAGTTGAGGGTTATATGTAAGTAGGCGATTGTAGTGATATAACTAACTTTTCTATCTGGAAAACCTGTAGCTCTGGCAGCGGCTGGCAGCAATGGATATTTCAAGATGCTACTGTACACCATGAGTTGCTACATAGTAGCCTGTCCATAAGCTATAAGGCTATAAGTAGAGACATCAATGACGCGCACTTGCATGTGCTGTTCAGTACTGTACGATGCTGAGCCGCATCCAGCCGGCTCCATTTCAAGATCTACACGCGCTAGACTTTCCGAAATAGCTTCTTGTCCGGCATGGATGACACGTGAAGTCACGATACACATTGTATGTAGAATGACTGGGTTGTGGACCCTCAAGTATGTTCAAGTATGTAGTGTTCAAGTAAATTGGATCTGTAGCTGTGAAACAGCCGCCTTTCATTTCATTTCACAACCTCAAACTGCCGCCGGTTGAAAAAAAAGCAACATTGAGCGCGTTCCAAATCAGTTCAGTCGCCTCATTCCACAATAGCCTCAATCTTCCGAGCCCCATCTCGTAGCGTGAACTATGGGCCGGCAACTTCACTTTCCGTTGCTTTTTTTCTCTTGGCTTTCGTCGTCTCTGAGCTAGTTTGGCCGGAAAAATCAATATGCGGATTTTAAAAGAAGAGACAAGCGAGCAAGAGAGGGCTTCCCACACCAGTGCCTGCGCTAGGCTGCCCACATCTTGTGATTGTCTCTGTGCTAAACTAATCTGAGCTAGGTGGTGGTGTGGCCACACCACCTGCTTGGTGGATATATATATCCTCTGTATGTAGATTGCAGGATCTATGTAGAAGAAAGATGGCGCTATCCGCATTCTCGGATATTTATACGAAATGGGACCTGCGTATATCGACCACTACTTCGCAGACTCCGCAAAATCGCCGCGATCTCCCGTACTAAGTTTGGCAACTCAACAATTACAACCCTTTCTCGAATGAAGTAGGTAGGTTAGCTAGAAGTAACACCTTGAAACATATCTATAGATAGTGCAGAGTGGTGGGTTACACAGAGAGTCTATCCTACGTCTAGTGTGGCACGGCGTATCTCTCTCTAGCACTCGGACGAAAGCTGATTCCAGGTCTAGCGAACACAAGGCAGTTCAGGGTGCCCTCGTAGTTAGAGTAGGTAGGTAGCTCTATATCATAAATACCACCCAGACTGGTAGGTGTAGATGAACGTCCAGAGGAAAAAGAAAAGAGATAAGCCGGGGGTTGCTGGCGGAGAAGGAATCACATGTAAACGCCGGAACCGTGTGATGGAGAAGGGGCAACAAACATCCTTTGGTGTTACTCTGTAGAGTTACACGGAAGAAGATGGGAGGGTACCGGTAGGTGGTCGAATGCTCGAACAGACAACGTCATAACCCCCCTTGCCTTTTCCCAGTCGGCGCGAGTGTCTTGACTGGTACCCCTGGACGTCTAGGTACCGGTATATCCAAATATACATACCATTCACATGTGGAGTTACAGTAGTATACGGTAGTGGAATTCAGAGTATGGAGCAAGTGGTGTGGGTGAACAACACGCGCTAGATCTCATCCTGGCGGCCGAGTAGTGTAGTGAGGTAGTCGATAGTGTAGTGTGAGTAGTGTTTCAGGGGAAACAGCCTCATCGACCGAGGCAAAGCGAACTAACTCCCCTACCTACACTACTAATCCCCTCCTCTCTTATCGTCGTTGAGAGTTTGGGGAAGTCCCTGTCACGACCCTTTTGGGAAATATCCTCGGAGATGGTGGAGTTGGGCATGAAAATAGGTTTATTATGTATATACCTATACTAGCTTGGGTGTGGTTCATTATTTTATTTTTTTCTTGTTCCTTGGCAATGAATTGGGAAAAGGGAATTCCCGCAGAGGAAGCGGCTAAAAAAACTCGTGAAAGAGTGCCGATAATGGAAAAGCTCCGCATCCTCTTACTGCAGTATAAGTATTTACCTACACTAAGGAGTATTATAGTTCTTCATTCTATTCATATACACTTGGCTTGTGATGTTATTCGTTGTTAAGAGTACCTACTGTTACAGATACAAAGGCGTTGTATGTATGGCCTGATAACCCAGGGGTCTGCCTCTCTCCGTTCCCAATGTTGGGTGTTGCCAAGCTCTACGATTCCAGCCCAGCCCTACTGAGTAGGTCCCTAAATATAGTACAAACCGAACCCAACTCCACCATTGGTCCTACACTATGTACATAACCTACACTACTCACTATCTACGGGTGCACTAACGAGGTCTCTAAATCTGGAAATAAAGTCCTGGCAGGCAAAAACGGACCGTTTTCTACTGTCGTATACGTAGAGCCTAATTACATAGGTAGGATGCGGGTTGGTTTATTCTTGTCTGTGCTTTTCTTTTATTCGTTCGGCCGTCAATTGCTTGCTTGGCTTTCTAAATCCGAGAGAGTTCGAGATCGCATCATACATATAAGTAAGTACCCAGGTACTAGACCAAGCCCAGCCAGGCACAGTTGACATCAGCAGTCGAAAAGTAAATGCATGCGTAGGTAGGTAGTACTTATCTAAACTTACGGGCATCTCCGCATTTTATTTTATGCTTAAGTAAACGGGATACAAACATTAATTGTATTTCTTTCTTCTATGTCTAAGTTACTAAACAAACATCGAATGACATACCTAGGTAGGTAGTACATATTTTAGCCTAGGTTAATGTAACCTCCTGAAATCGGACCTTACATAACACACAGGGCCCTTTTTCATTTTTCTTCATAAGGCACGAATGGTATCGTCCTATTCTCGCAGACTTCTTATTAAGAGGGTCGGTCGACAACGCACCGCACCGCACCGCACTAACCTCTAGACTAGATAGATAGTGGAGGCACATGTGGTACTACTATATTGTACCTATTGCGGCCGCGAAACGGCAAGCCCCATCAGTCAACAAACCCCCATCATCTAGCATAACTCCATTAGGTAAATGAATACAAGAGATGGACGAATGGATGGCTCCGATGGGATGGGATGGATACCCCACCCGCGAGTCGGACGGGGCTCCGTCGTTGCTTGCTATCGAAGGCGGGATATCCGGGTGGGACGGGACACTAGGCAGGGAGGATTTAAGTAGGTAGGACTCTCTCTACAGTACGGTACTGTACACCAGAGTAAAACCCGACCTCGCTTGCTCTCTCGTTCCATGGATGAAGCTTGAAGTCCTGTGTATCATGCTGTGCTAACGTCGTGAACCGTCGTTGACCGCTGGGCCGCCGGTCGTCCGCTCTTGTTATTCTAGTCGGGTACTATATTACCAGCTAGATAATGTAGATATCTAGTGTAGTGTATGTACATATGTAGATGGGCAGATACTGTAGGTAGGTTCATTAGAAAGCATGGATGGATGGATGGGTGGGTGGGTGGATACACCAAACCCGCGTCGTAGCGAGCACCAATAATGGAGTCCGGATCTGCGGATCTAGCCTCCTCTCTCTCTCTTCCAGCTTTCAAGGCCAAGTGTACGAGGGAAATGCGCAACCACTTGACCACGAACTCCACCACCAACCTGGCGGCAGGCAGTGCCGTGGTATCGCAAGTGGAATGGCCTTGTTCTATATCATTCCCGTCTCGTAGGTATGAGATATTTGAGTTTTGTGCCGCTCCGCCGAACTTTAGCTCTCTCCCTCCGAGAAACGTTCACTCAATGCTAGTACTGTAGATAACAAGCCAAGACCATTCTCCTATTTCGTAAATTTGACATTTTCATTCATGTGATCGATACAATTCTCGTAGCGTCCGTGGGGAAGCTTTGCATCATCTATATGTATGTGTGTAGAGAGTTCCTTCCAGAGAATAACGATAGCCACGCTCGTGTTGGATATATATGCCCAGGAAAGAAGTCCCAATACCATCGGAAGGTCGAGCACTTCGCCTTTATGCAAGCAGTTTGCGCCGTCACTCCAAAACTTCCCAGCGAAAGATGACAGAAAAATAATTGAAACAAGCCCTCCCATTCTTCATTCCCAGCCATTGTATGCAATCCATCCCATGCGTTCTCGTCTCGCGTCATAGCAGAGACCCAAAAATTGGGTATTGGTATCTTTCAAACTCGCTCTTCGCATCGTCCCCCAATCAAATGTCCTCCTTGCTTCATACGTGATGTGGTGCCATGCCAGGGGACCCCGGCATGGAGAGTGGTGTCGCCGGATAGTCGTAGCCAGCCTCGGAACAGTTCGCCGAATGGTCGAAGGAGTGAGAAAGAGGTGGTGTCTGGCAGCAACACCGATCAGCTACGTTGTTGACGGTGAGATTGATTGCGCACATGACTCACATGAGGGTTCGAGTGGTCGTAGTGGCCGGGTGCGTTCACTTCGACGGGCATGTAGTAGTTCATATAGGGAGACATGGGCTCTTCACCGGGATACGCCTCCCTCTTGATGGCATCGTTGAAATGTGTCATGGGCGGTAATGTGACAGGGACGGTACTGGCCATGTAGCTGGGATAACCCTCGGCCGTGGTCATGGCATGGTAGGGCTGGGCCGCGCTGTAGGGCGTCCCCATGATCTCATCGGGAGGAGGGTAGTTGGAGTAGACGAAAGGAGGCGTGTTAGACCGTTCACGGTCGTCATATGCATGCTGGAACAGGATCTCGTCGTCGGGGTTCATTGGCGGAGTATATTGAGGCGGGTGTGCTGGCTTCTGGGCGGCTGTGGCTGTAGCGTTTGACTTGGACACCTTTGTGTTCTTCTTGGAGCTCCGACTGCCGGATTGCGTCTGCTTCTCAGGTGCATTGGGTGGAGAGGATCCCTCGTCTGAGGAGCCGGCACGCCTCTCCAGATCTTCCAGACGTCTCTTCAACTTCTTGCCTTGGAGGGGATTAGTATATATGTAGCTATATAAGACATATGACAGGACAGCTGGCTACGTACGGTAGTTACGCTGAGCAATGCGGTTCTGTATCCTACGGCGCTCGGCAAGGTCTGAGATCTTGGTCCAGTCCTCATCCGGGTTTGCGGAGCTGGAGAAGGCAGAGCTTGTTCCGTGGGCCGAGTACTGCCTGGGTGCCGGCGGAGCAGCGTAGGCATATTGATGTTGAGACATGGTGTACATTGGAGCCGACATGGGCGACTAGATACCCAGCTGTGACCTCGTCTGATATGTGTGAAGGTGATGAGAGTAGGCTGTAGACAACGGAGCACAACGGAGCAGGTGTTGCGTCTAGGTCGAGATGTCTTTAGCTCTAGTATGATGATTTAACTAGTTGAAGCCTCGGTGGTGGGACATGAGCAGCAGAGGGAGGGAGGATAAGGAATATATAGAAAGAAGCCTCCTCCGGCCATGACGGCAGTAGGCTCGCGGTGCTGGCTGCTGGCTGTGCCTTCCTCTCGCAATCGACACTACGCCATGCGAGGTACCGAAGTATCCTGCGTCGGTAGGAAAGGCGTGCAAGTGCAAGTACACGGTCGAGGTACATACCATACCCATACCGTACATGGCCGCGGCACGGCTGGGCTGGGTGTACATCGTCTGGTGTACATCTGTTTTGTGTATGTACATCCCAGTGTCCCCCCGTCGAGATGCCACGAGGATATGTACCAGTGTACTGCAAACAGGGGTCCTCCCCTGGTCGGGCTACAGACAGGCATCTCGCTGCGAGAGCGTACATATGCAGCCGATTCCAGGTCCGCCTTTTGGGTGCAACGTTGGGAAGCCAAGGAATCCGCCCAGTGCGAGGTGTGGCAGGGCCGTCGCCGTCCCAGGCTACCCTCGCCAGGATACCTACCTGCACCGCGCTACACTTAGCGCATTCTATACTGGGTAGGTACCAGCCTGAAGAGCGTGCCGAACAGTTGGCCAAGACGTAGGCAGGCTTAGCAGAATACCCAAAACAAAATAAGATAAAACCCCTGGTCCGCGCTAGACGTATCAGGGCAATGACCAGGCGGAGCCTAGCGAAGGGCGCTCGGTACCCAGTCTTCTACCAGTCAGTCCACTTACACAACACACCTGGCAGTGAAGGGTCTAGCGTACCGTGGGCACTGGTGGTGGTGAAGAATGGTGAATCTTCTGCGCACTTTGGTTTCTTAGTACTGCTATACTCACTAGCTACGGCACTCATGATGTAGATGGCTTCTGTTAAGAGTGCATTAAAGCAGCGACAAGCAAACCATGGGGACGGCGGACTGGGGTGCTTGAGTCACCTAGTGGCTTATAGCCTGGTTATCGTTAGCTGTTCGTATATTCGACAATGAAAGACACGCTACGGATAACGACCAATACAAGTCGTTCTGTACTGAGTAATGGTCTTGACTATGCCGTGGGGCAAAAGGCAGCGCTTTTGGGGATGCGAAGGTCTTTGCGAATGCGAACATCTCTGCGAGAGGGTGGTGCTACATAGTCCGCGCGACGATCTTTGAAGAGTTGCACCGTTGTAGCTAGTGTAAATACTGAAGTGCAAACAGCATGATATTGTTAATTTGGTGTTGTGTTTTGGTTGTCGACCTACTCACTTACACGTAGGTATGTATACTTAGTAATAGCTCGATGCGGCCGGAAGGGGAAGGCAGCATTTGTTTCAGACTGGTAAATTGACATCAGAGTTTCAACAAGGGCAATTGACAAAGGCCCTTGTGTATGCAGATTCGTACACTGTTGCTGCTCTCTCTGCCCACCTCGTGCTCCCCGCGTGTCCGACTTCCGCACGCCAGTTTTGCCTGTCTCTCCGCCAGATGTGCCTGTCTCCCTGTTGATGTTCATAACACGTGCTAGCATTCTTCAGCCCTTAAATCACGCATAGGAGGCACAGAAAGTTAAGCAAATGCCTAACACGCTGCTGCGGCCGCCGTTGTTGGAGGCAAGCAGTGACACCCACAGCGTCCATCTTTTTAAGGCCATTTTGGCTATTAGAATGGCTTCTCATTGGCGGGTCTTATACCTACACTAGTGGGCAGACATAATGACACCGCGCCCGCCTACTACTAAGTATACGATTGTCGAGGAAACGCCATGTTTCGTGGCGAGAGACCTATTCCGCCTCTTTTTGCAATTCTTTATTTTATTTTTATCGCTGCTTGCTCGCCTGAACCGGTACTCTCGACCCGTGGTCCTGGTCGAAAGACGCAACGGCGAGTGCGGCCGGCTAGTAGTAAACCATACCATGGTTAAGAATACCGACCTATTGCGCTTCGCGGTACAGTCTGGACCCCTGGATAACTAAACAGAGCCATACTAAGTCCGTCGTTAGTGGAAGAGAGACGCGGTGTAGTCTGGACTAATAGGCTATTCGAATGAAGGGGGCGAGTGTGTCGAGTGTGTGTGGTAGCGGGAATGGTGAGCGCTCGTGTGTGGACTGCGACCTGCTGATTAAGTTCAGCTATTTTTGGGAAAAGGAATTACCAATCGCGAGCTTTATTGGCCCCCCCCCCCCCCCCCCGGTCATGGCCGGTAGGCACTCCTAGGGCTGGCGGGTCAGGACCACACACCCCCAGAGCAGCAACTGCCAGGCTCGTTTTGTACCGGCAATATACGGGAGGGTCCTCTTAGTACAGTAGGTAGGTAGGTGTTTTCTGATTTTACCGGGAGGTACTGTGTGTAATGTTATTTACTGAGCTTTGCAGTATTCCCCTGAAGATTATTAAAAGTGGGAAAGACGAAAGAGTTGTGTGACTGGACTGAGCAGTCTTCCATTCTATTCCCGATATTGTCTGGACCGTCGCCAGCAATACTTGCTGATTTCTGATTTGATCTTTTGATTATGGCTAGGTACTTAACGTGAAGTAAATGGTCTATGTGCACTTATGATAATCACACAGCCTTTAGTCGGCTAGACGATAGACCTAACTTAGAGCCGAAATACGGTAATCTGCCAAGCCAAGGAGAGCAATGATAAAGGAGGTCAGACAACTCTCCATCGTTCGTTTCCAATTAGCTAGCCCACATAATCAGGTTTAGGTTCCGAGTGTCGTATATAGTCCACACAGATGCATAAAATTGTTGGTAAACAGATCGGAGCTAGGTTTGATATTCATCTCAGCCTTATCTCGTCTGTTCCATCGAGAACAATCTCCAGTCCCATACCCTCCGTTTAATATCTCTATTCTCGGCCATGGAGAAAATCCTTCGGAACCCCGTCCATAGCAAATGACTTAATTCCGGGTTAGGTGGCAGGACAGAAGGTGATTGGCTGTTAGCTGCCAAAATAGACAGGCTCTACAGGATCACGTACTTATCTTGGTACACTACCTACCTATCTGTAACCAGACATGCACTACTTTGGATTATAAACAAAATGATTCGGTTTGGCGTGCTACCGGTATCCTGAGTGCTGGCGCCAGCCAAGCAGACTCAACTTACCTATTCGGTGTAGTGTAGTTCTTGTGGAATACCGCTCTTGGTCCGTTGTTATTCCCCAGAGTAGTCTCGTGATGCCGATACACCACGATGCTATACATATATGTATATGCGACCGATTATCTCTGCGGGCGTAACCCCCTGAAACAAGGCAGCAGCATCCATGATCTTAGCCTCCGCCTGATTGACCTTCTGGTGGTGTGAACTCATCTCACGATACAGCCATCATTTCCAAGTGAAACTGCGCCCTGCCCACGATGTTGATTGGGATAGGGGCCTCGCGATGTCACTACTCGTTTGTTTCTATATGAGTGTACGCACGTGAAATTATTTCTGCAGGCGTATTTCATGTCTAGAGCCATGTCTACTTGCCATTTGATCCTTGCGGTCGGTGAGTTGCTGACATTAGACCAGCCAGCCAGTCATATCTCTTGCCATTGGGATGGGACCCGGCAGCCACCAAAACCCGCGAGGTTGGTCCGCCCACCCTTCTCGAAGCAGGTCGCTTCGAGACATGACATTCAGTCGACTAATAAGGTTCTCACGCCAAGACCACCATGCCCTTTCATTTGGTCTCTCGTTTGTACGCTACTTGCTAGTGATGCTAAATTCATCTGAGAATCTGTGTGCATATCCCCTATTTCTAGGCGCCATCCAAAAATATCTACAATGAGAATGGCCGACACACACAGAAACATGTACAAACTGTTAGAACGCAAAAGTATGCATTCCTTATTAGTACCATAAATATTTACTCGGTATTTGCAATACAAGTCGAAGAAAATTCAAGCGAATACGAATCAATAAGGAGAAGAGAATGGAAAATCTGTACATACAGAAGTACCAACTTCATTGTATACTAGACGCAGCTCGGCAGCCGCCGAAAGAAGTATGCACCACGTTAGATTATATAGGTAGACTAAACAAACACGACCACAGAAAAGGAAAGAGAACAGACATCCTAACTCTTTAGATACCAGTTAAGATTTTAGACATACAAACTAAAGAGTCTATTGAGGGTTACCATTCCCATTCTTCAAGTACACTCTTGATGCTGCTGCACACGACATATGGCACATTAATCCCCAGAATGATCATAGCTGGATGAAACGCCAGCACATGGGGGGCGCAGCGTAGGATTCGCGGTCAACCTTCGGCGCAATAGATATTGTTGAAGAATTGTACACTTAACGTAGATGGTGGGCACAGGGCTCTCGTCTGAAGTTCAGAGGTACGAGACGGCTCGATAGGACCACGGCGTCTCAGCCCCCATATTCCCCAGGGAATCCTTAATCCTTCCGATAAGTACATCCTGCGACATAGATACGCATTGTCGCTGTGCCCTAAGAGCTGAGCGAGATGGGATTACTGCCACGCGATATTCGCTTACAGTGGGTTTAAAACAACGCCAGGGAGCTTGTTGGCTTCGTGTGGAGAGGGCATGATATGCGTCCCTATGTACCTATCTAAAACTCCTCTGTAGGACTTTTCTACAAGGTATATATGTGCCACCCATAGGTGACCTAGAAATATGAGCAATAGGCTATTCAATCGCTTGAGATGAATGGAACCATCCCTATGAATCCGTAGCGTACCGGGCTTCATCAGTCCGAGTCCTGACGATCGGTATAGATAGATGTACTTGGTAAATATCCCCGATACTTATTATTGTCCGCTGTAGAAACTAGACTGTTAGCGTCCACGGGCCTAGCCATCTCATAAGGCGGCGGGTGTTGCCAAAGTTTGGAAACTGAAATGCCCTTTTGGGAAAGTCGCGGCAGATTATATTCACTAGCCTTAGGTTAGAGCTTTACCCCACCATATAACTCTAATCAGTAGCGTTATTACCTACATTCAAATAGAGTTTCTTTAACGTACAACAAAGACTCGGCGACCTTGGACCGTATTATTCATTTCAATATACGGTGTGTGTTGTGCAGCTAGTGCACAGTTAATAGGACCCTGCAGACATCATGATGACTTCGGTATGCGTCACGTTCATGCAGCCGAGAGACAACTCACCGCGTTCGCGAGCTGTTTACTACCACATGAAAGCAAACTACATATTTGCGAGCCTGCTTACAGCGTGTGTGATAGTGTAGAAAGGGTGATATCTTGCGCCTCGCCCCGTCTCGGTCGAGTCACTCGCCCACGATCACCGCCAAATCTTGGCTCCGGAAAAGCAATGTGCTACCTACACTACAATATTCTCGGCTAGCTCGGGCACATACTACCTACCACCAATACCCAGTCTAGATACGGGCCGTGTTTGTTCTGGTGACATCGCGCAGACGAGATGAATACCTATTCTATAATACGAGACCAGTTCGTCAGTACGGTATTAGTATTATTGGACTTTGTTTGTTGTACCTGTGGCCGAGATCCGCGTATCTTGCAAACATCTACGGTCCCAAAGACCATTTCGGGCAGTAGAATAAATACTCGTACCACGCTGTCTATCCCTTTCTGGCTAGCAACGGCTCGCAGCCTCTTCCCGCAATCTGGAACAACGTGGTTAGGGTGATTCAGTTACCGTCCCTTTGGCCTGGGTTCGTGCCAAGAGAACATCCCGTCTCACGACCCTGGGCCGTCTGCTGACAATTTACGAAAACATCCCTTCTCTCCCTGACAGGGCATCGGCAGAACTTCACATGCGGAAAATAAGGGGTTTACGTACGCACTAGTCCTTCCATTTTGGAGATAGTATAGACACCTAAAGCCGGATAGTGCGTACATACAAATCGAGCCACGAAATATTTACATACCTACCTACAGTACTGTTCCATTCGCTATATAGATCGGCAAGTCTAAATCCGATGATATTTCCATTGTATCAGAGACTCATGACTGTTTAAAACAATTTCCCGAACAGGCTATGCAGCATTTTGATTGCGATCGTATAAGCTTCGCTTTTTTGCTCCTAGTGTAATTTCGGATGACGATGTCTTGTATAGTTTTCTATAGGGCTGAAATGACATCGCTACTTGCACCTACCCGAAATGTGCTGCCAAGACAATGACAGCCTTCCATGCATACACGTACAGTTAGAACTGGTAATACCGTGCTAGAAGTGAGGTACGGTAGGTAGTGTTTTGCAGCGTTTTCAGACAATCAATTTGTACCCACCCACTGATCATTTCGCATTTGGATCTCCAATACCTTACGTATGGTAGCAGCGGTTTGTCCGTCATCGAGCTTCAACTTCGCTACCTATTGCACTGCATGCCATATGGGTACAAATACATATACTTACACGAGTACCGGTAGTCGGTATCGCTTGGCCATGCCCATGTTGCTTCCAAAAGGTCCACGCGGCCTTATCGGGAAAGAAGAAATTCAAACCCCTACAGGCCGATAATACCGAAACACGTTAGCTGTGGAGAGCTCCTGAGGTGGTAGCGGGATCGCATACTGTTGCCTCTTGAACTCCATTAGCGCTCTCTGGCTATGAATAAACACCCGCTGGCTGCCAGAAATGGCATTTCTTTCCCCCTCGCATCCGCCGTAGTGGCGCCATCTTGATCTTCTGGCGGTCTGCTCATCACTGTGCAGATGAGCAGAGCCCGTAAGGGTGTGGATGGAATCCCGACGCATTGACACCTCCCTGTCTAGCGCGTGCACGCCTTCCACCTGTCTTCTCTACATTGTACACCAACTCTGTGCACTACATACATACATACATACTTACTTACTGACTACACCGTATGTAGTGCATCATCATGGGTTTCTAGAAAGGCATACCTACTTAGTACACTACACCAGCTCCAAGGCCTAGCGCAGTCATTTACGTGCTAGCGCGAGCTGCATTGCCGTCTCCGAAAATGAGTTTCATTTCCAAACGGGGCACTGAGCTTGGAGCAGGCGCCCGCCTCTTCGGGGTTGCCGTGCCTAGCTGCGTCATAAGGGGCTGATAGGGCTGAACTAGAGAAGTGTCTTGCCAATGCAGAGTCGATGCTATTCCATTACCCACGAATCATAGGAATAATATTGCGTTCATGGGCCAGGTGGGTGTCGACTGCTACACTAGGTACTCAACCTTGGGACACTACAACGACAGCACATTGGCAGGCAGAGAGGTGGTACCTAGTGTACTGAACACCGCAAAGTGCACTGTATACTGTATTGCTCTCGGTTTACATTGGACCATGTGCACTGTGAATATCTGTCTGATATACAGATCTGGAGTTGAATTCCGATGACAGCCAAGACACATACGCACAAGCGATCACACCATGCGAGGCAGTCTAATTCCGGCTTCTGGTTACGGGTTCTGGTTACGGGTTCTGGAACGGGTTTTGCATCGCTGTCAGTTGAAGATATCGCCATCACCAAGCGTCACAGGTCATGTTGCCAAGGCATCTGTGCATCTGCCATTACTTGGTATGCCACCTCGACGGCGAGTGACTCAGTGAGGCAATTTCGCAGGACAGGCACCTACAGCAACGCATCATCGGGTGTGAAATTTGGAGGTGTCCACAGACTCCGCATGCCGAGATTTGCCCAGAATCAATGCTTGGCATTATTCACGTGTATTTGCCAGCCGACTGTGCGAGCAAGATGGCGCGCAATGGCAACAGACCCAAGAACAGGACCTACACTAGGAAGGCGAGTTGCCATCAATGCAACGGCTATCGGACCAGCTCGTATGAGCTTGAGAGTGCAGAAGGTATGCGCGTGACAAATCCGGCAACCGGCCCAACCACGACCCATCCACCTCGGATCGCCGCGAGATCGTTTCGCACGTTCGAGAATTATTATTCAGCATCGTACATGGGCTATGACTGATCCTACCCACGTCCGAGCCGACAGATTGGACGTCTCGCAGCCACGGCAGGGTTTTTTACTAAGTATGATGGGTGAAATAAAACCACGACGTCAATATCTCGCACACTCTTGCCTCAATCAAACGCCAACAACCCAACGTCGCAAGACAGGCATAGATTAGATTGCAGTATCTTAGTATTCAGCTTTTTTTTCTTGCCGCGTTATGCCTCTCTCCCGGCCATGGAGATGCAGGTTTCTAACCAAAAGCCCCGTCGCGCGCACTATTCCCGTCCTGTACTAATGGCCTCAACAACACTGATACTGTGGCTTGACAATAGGATGTCTGGTGTCAGTGCAATATCATGATGAAATTTACTGAGGTCTACGATGTACACTACCGCGTGCGTGAGCTCAAACCTTGTGCAACTCCGCTCCGTGCTCTTACAGGCAGACTTGTACCTGCTGGCCTCAAAAGAGTAAAGTATCGGATCAATCAAATCACAGTGGCTTGATAGCAAGGCTCCTTCCTGAAGCTGATAGATAATCTGGGGTTGCCTGTGTTCGATTCTTGGCAGAGAGGCTCTGCTAGTAGTGTGCATGTACAGTATTCCCTTCAGGGTCTTTTGACGGAATATGTAGCAAGTATGGCATGTACTGTGAGAAACCATGGACCTCCCAAGGAGCATTGTGCAACCTAGAGACAGATGAATGAGAAGTAAGAGGTACGGATGACAGGAAGAGTTACTCTCAGAAATGCATGTACTGATCACTTAGCTTCTAACTGTCTGCAGTCGAGCGAGGTATTGACATACTCCATGCACTCTGGCCAAGACGGCCGGCACTGTGGGATCCTGGCTTAAGTCGCTGTATTAGGACAAATACTTTTCTCTTGAGGAAAGCACCTCATTGGTTCTATTCGGGCTCGTTCTTCGCTCCAATGGGGGCTCACAGCACATGGCAGAAAGGTACGTATCCTGCCGTGAAACCAAAAATGAGAAGGGCTGCAGGAAACTGCCAGACAGAGCTCGTGCAGCACGGCCGGCGGGCATGGGTGGATGGGATGGAGATTGCATGATGGGAATATCCCCAGCGGGTGGTCAGTGGGTACCCCGTAGGCGGCCAAACTGTCCAACCAGAGGCCAGAGCGCAACTAGTGGATCCAGCTCGGGGGCGGACAAGCTTTCTTTAGCGGGCGAGGCACAGCAGAAGGGGCCCCGAGGCCACCGCTCTTTGCAGGGATCTTTCTGACTGTCACCCGCATCTTGTATGAGGGACTGGCGGTCGACGCTGTGGACCCCTTCTCCCCATCCCCCACCTATGATCCACCAGCGAACAGATAGCAGCCAGCCTTCTTCACCTTCTCTCGCGCGACCCACGCACCGACCCTTGGCACCCTTCCTCCACCATCCTTCCCGTGCCTGTGAGACTACATGCAGCTTGGCTCTAGCTTCAGGCGCATCCCAACAAGGCGTCACTCGCTATTCGTCTCCAGTCGACCCATCGCGGTCAATGGTGCGTGATGCAGATGAGGCTTGCTTGTTAGCCACGCACGACCTGCATCTGTCGCGGCCTCCACATGCGCAACAACTCCGTTGACGGACGACACTTACTGACTCTGATCTACTGTACAGCACAAGCTGCATCTGCGGCGGCGCTGGCCGTCTGCCTGCATTGCGAACCGCCAGAATCTTTCTTGCCAGCCTGCCAACAGACATCTAGAAGCTCATGCGAGATCCGCATCACTGCATCGCTGCATCACGGGACCTTGATGCATACCGCCTTTACAACCGCTAAGCTATGGGCTCCTTGGGCTAGGACGTCACCGCGCCGCTCTGCCGCGTTGAGAAGAGACGGGCATGAAGGAGCATCACTTCTATCGCATCGGCCTGCTCCATTCGTATTTCTTCCAGGCAGTATACGATATCTTGGCTAAAAAGCGGCGATATCCCGCGCACTGCAGCGTGGGGATCGCGCTTGACGGTGGACGGTGCGAACGCGTCATTGTCACCGAACCTTTCTTTTCCATGTCTTCGTAATCGCGATTCCGGTCTGTCGGATTCGGCTTACCTGCTAACTAAACAAACCCGGGGGGATTGACCGGCCAAATTAGGCGGCACGTATCTTGCAGCGCGGACACCGTTATCACCGATTGCTGATCACTGATCATATTAATTTCGCCCTCGTATCTTAAACCGAGGACCGATATGAAGTTGACGTACTGAGCCCGCCGAACTTCCGCGGCCGAAGTGCTCGTCATCGGGTCTGTATACCTACACATGAGGTGTATTACTCAACATCCTGGAGTCAAAAGCAATACAATTTAACGCTTCGGAACAAACGACCAATATTCCTAATGTCCTCGGAACCTGCCCAGCAAACTCTACGATTATGGCATTGCCTGTTTAATACAGTGTGACCATTACAGGCACGTCTGTGACGTAAGTCTGATACTAACAAAATCAGTACAGTGCCGTCTACACATACGAAGCATTGGTACCTTTTTCTCGTATATTCCTTCATTTCTTGATGTTGGAGGACGACGAACCGCACGATGATCTAATACACATGGTATATTTCATTGGCATTAAGCGTGAGGATCAGTGACACGTAATGAGCGGCCGCAGCAAAGCACTTCTACCAACGCTCAGAGCTTTGAAGGTATATCAGTCGTGATATCGACATTGAACACTGGCAAACCAGCAAGTCACCAATCAGCTGTAACTGTCTCGTTCGTCTACGTACCCACATACACGAAGATCCAGATACCTAGTTGATGCGTAAATTGTATCGAGACTTGCGCGTGCCACGAGGTACAATGCCCTGATGCTGACATGCACACGATTCCTAACGCCAACTGCCGGTCAGCTCCCCAGATCCCCGGGAATATGGCAACGGTGAGACGTAATGTAGGCGGCGGAGATGGGCGCTAACTCGATTCTCGGGAGCCTCGGATCGCATCCTTCCCTTACAAAGACCCCAGCCCTGTAACAGGTGTCGTATGATGAGAGCCCGCAATCATCAAAGAGAGCTAGCGAGGTTAACGCCCCGTGAGCTAGTTTCCTGGCATAGGATCTGCTTGCGTCATACACAACAGAGGCATCGACTGGGAGGCTTGAGGACGTCCATAGAACTTGATGTAGAACTAACCCTCAGTCCAACGTGAACATGGGTTTACACATACTACTAAGTAAATAATTGTAAGGATACTTCGCCAGTCGCGCCGCGAGCAAGTAGCAAGCCAAGATATTAAACCCAACGCCGAGAACGTTCAAGCAGACGACCCAACACTGACTATCAACGAGACTTGCGGCACAACGGACCGTACTTGGCAGTGTCATTCTACTCATAGAAGAGCTTCACAAGCGAGTTGGAAACTGTACAATAAATGGTACCTACTCACTAACCTAACACACATGATGACAATGCGAGCCGCAAGGCTGCATGGCTGCGAACGTCGTCACTGCATTGCTCCAAGGGAGCATGGGCAGAGGTCAGTTTATTCTCCTCAGAGCGAACACTGTGCCAGTACCGGTGACACAGTATGCCACAGCTCTGTGGTGAACCACGACCTGCTCCAATGTGTTTCTCTGATAAGGCGCCCCACGCCGCACGGGTAAAATCACATGGACAGTCTCGCAGCGCGTTGCTGCAGGCCGGAGTGAAATTGCAGCATTCGTATACGAGAGGGTTGTGACTTTTACAGCACAGTATCTGGATCCTCTCATGCGAGTCGAACCGGATTCTTTTTAGTTGTTTCGCATGCTTTATGCCCCCCGTTTCTCTTTCTATCTTAGGAAGGCCACTATGGTCTACTGAAGTATGGTCCATGAAGGCTAGCATCAGATACAGTAGACACAGGTACCTCTCTGCAACTGTCTGTTTCTGATTCCGTCACAGCGATACCTGCTGCCATCCCTGTTCAAGCCACTACATCATTACTGGGTACAGAGCTCCAAAGCGTTCGAGAACATCTTGTCTCAGCAGGGGGAGTATTCCATATCGCGTTATTGGGACCTTGTTCGTGGAGCCGAGCTTGAGCTAGTGGAAGAGTACGTGATACCTATTGGAGGAGTGACCGGCAGGCAGCAACTTTCAGCTTCGCGCTAGGAATCATGGTACCTACTGTAGAGTGACATGAGCTTTCGACATCGAAACGCTACTTTGTCTACTGGGCAGTACCGGTACCTCCACGGACAGAATTGGCTATGACTGCTGAACTCGTCGGTCGGAGGCAGGGATGTGTGCTGCCCGACTTGTATCTGTAGATACCCCAAGGCGAAACTTTCATTTAACTCGAGAGATATTCAGCCAAAGTAAAGAGAAAGAAATGAAGTTATATCAATAGTCAGAGTCGTTTCCACTCTGAGAATATCGCCCGCGATATACATATACTGAGGTAGGGGTAAGGTATCTCGTATGTAAGCACACGCCCTACCTAACGGCAGAAGACTGCTACTGTAAGTACTTCCCGTACTGTACTAAGTAGCGCTTCCAAACTTGACCTTCCTTTCTAGAACTCGTCCATCGACAAGTGGACCACGTCGAGAATACTGCCGTATTAGGTAAGAACTTAAATCAAGAGCTGCCTGCCGGGATCCCTTCACAAATTGAGATCGAGGGACATTCATTCAACTGACTTTGTTTGTCCAGTTTCTTAGCAACATCATGTTCAGATTCACCCAGCTGGCCGACCTGTTGTGACAATCGAGACATGGGATATTTTCGTACGTAACATTGACAGATGTCACAGAGCAACATGCAATGTACGAAGGTGACATTGCAAAAGGTCCTACACATAAACGGTGGGTTGCCACTGCTACACCAGACCCATGCTGAGCCATGTGTCGCATCCTTCAACAATGCGGTCTCTCGATGAATAATGTTCACAAAGCTAGGTACAAAGTACCGCATGTTCCGGTTTTATGCGTGGACCTCGGTTCCGATGGGGATTTACGCAGTACACTACGGAGTTTCGATCTGCCCATTACCCTGCGATGCAACAGAAAGTCCAAAGGCATCATCACAGCTCTTGAGATTTCTTGTTCTGGTTAATACGGCGTTACAGAAGATGCAATACGAATCCTTTACATAGCTATTCAGACTACGGTAGATGTCCGAGCTTCCGAGAAGCCATGCCTAAAGAAGACTAATTAACTCTTAAACCAAGTAAGTCCGAGATTCCTGTGATTTTTCCATCGTGCGCATACATACCTATTCAAATAAAGCTTTATCGACAGTCCCTACATCATACATGTAGTACAGGTATACTGCACCAGACACAAAGTATCCCTGCATATGCGGACTCGAGTTACGCTATGGTTCTACAGTCGACAAGTTGTAATACGCTTCTCCCAGAACCCATCCCCCTTCTCGTCGTGCAAGGTATACCTGGTGACTGCGGTATGCGGTGGACTATTGGTGCCAGCCAAGGAGAAACACTTGATATCATTGGGGGACTGTAACTGTGATGAGCATGTGGTTTGGCATAGAGACTCGCGGCTGAATTGCTAATCACCAACCAACCTCCTTGTTCCAGTCCGCAAGCCTGCTTAATCATAGTCACTCTACCCTGGGCGGCTACATGGCTTCTTACTCGTTGAAAGATACCACATGATCGTGATCTACTGCCCGCCGTTCCCGGGGCGCACATCAGGCGCCCCTGGCTGCGGGACAAGGCTGTCTGTTAACTTATTCTCTTACCAAGCCGAGCCCAAGCTTCTAATTTTCCCCCCCTTTCCCCCATCACCTTGCGTACTTGTAAATTACACAGGATGGATGGAGATACTTGTAAGTTGTCGAGTTTCAGCGTGATTCATGCACAACCACAATGAAGGAGTGAGAGCCTGGCCAAGTGAGTACGGGATAGCAGCGACGGAGGTAGACTAGTCCGCGGCGCCAGCGCGAACTGATACGTAGCGATGCTGTTGCCTTCTTATTTGCCTCGTGGGTGACAGGAGGTGGGAACAAACGCTACTGAGCCTTGCAGTGAATGCCTACCGCATTGCTTGCTGTGGCCCCCAACCGATGCTCCTATATCATTTAGGCAGGCTGGTTGTCGTGGCCAATATAACGCCTCGAGCTAGGTATTTAGGATACCACGAACTTTGTCCTAGGTATGCGTGGAATACCGCTAGGAGCCCAAGGCAAATACTTTAGAAATCAGGATTCCCAGCTTAGGCTGCTAGGTAGATTTGGGTGCTTGACTACGAAGGCGAAGATTGCAACATATGCCTACCGAGACTCTAACAGGTTACGCTGCGCTCCAGATGGATGGAATAATCCGTATGGAAAAAACTCCCCTTCCGTGGGTTTAATTTGTGAATACCGTGTTATCTCTTCCACAGCACTGGTCTATCGGTAGTCTACGTCGAGAGCGGCGAAGTCGACAAAATGTGGCCATTATTTCTTCCAGTCTTAGCTCCACAACTAACTGTTAAAATGTCCACCGGAGAAAGTGATGTTATGTTGGTATGGCCATTATCTTAGCTGCTCTGAAGATGCGTCGTTGTCTCGAGTGATTGTGATTGCGCCTCTCTGCGCCGCTGGTGGGAGCTGACGGTGCTCCCTGACCGCCGCGGCGCCGCCTCAACATCTTCAATCATGTATATATTGCACGCTACTCGAAATCCTTGCCCCTCGTTCTACGCTTGAGCCGCAGTTGGGAGAGGGGTTTCCAGCCTACATGGTGGAGACCCTCGAAGAAGGCGGGATAATGTCGAATTTGTTTAGCTCTCCTACCATTTCCTACTGGCTTGAATTACACGGGCGAAGTCAGACCGCTCCGTCTTGGGGCCTTTTTTTTTTTTTTTGCCTTTGCCTTTGCCTTTGCCTTTGCCTCCTTCGCTTCTGATTCGGTTACTGTCAGGAGATGTGTGTCGCGAGTTGCCGTCGTAGAGAAAGAGAGCTAGGTATGGTACGGTATCACACTACACTACCCTTCCCCATTCACACGGACATGCCATCCTATCGGGGCGAAAAAAGAAAAACCAAAGCGAAGGAAATGGGGGGGAAAAAAGAAACAACTCGACCAAGAGAACCACATGGCACCCCACTTACACCCGTACGAATGGATGACACCACGGCTCCGTACCATGGCTGGATTAAAAGAAGATGGCCAAACCAAGAGTCAAGTCTCGGATCATGCTTCCCCTTTCAGCCACCGATATGGGGTAAACGGCTTCTTTGGTGCCTTCGCGTACTTACCAACATATACGAAGAGAGCAAGGGTCCCTTATTCTTTTCCCCTTCTCTCACATCAATACGACGTCTTTGCTCAAGTGATCTCGCTTTTTCTAACCTGTTCGCGTACTCGTTTGTTGATCTGTCTTCACATTCTCGGAAATTCCCTGTCCTGCTTGAGGCGCGATGAGGTGACGAGGGTGATTGGGGATGGGGGGGGAGAGGGATAAACGGCCACGTCGCATCGCTTGGCCCAGCTGAAAGGCTAGGAGGGTTACCTATCGCGACAGGCAGATCTCGTGTGTGAACATTCGCACCATCATTATCTGCGCTTTAGATATTATTGTACTGTAGGTATCACACTTGTAACAGCTAGCCAGCCCTGTGGCATCGCCGACAGCAGTAAGGGAAGGAGAACTTTCAGGGAAAATGCAATTCATTTCTGCGCTATCGACACCACTCGGGGCGGGCGCGCGTGTGCGCGGATACTTGCATGCATGGGATGGAACTACACTAGCTACAGTAGATAGATAGATAGATAGACACGTTGATGGAGATGGGACGATGGCTTTCTCTGCACTACGAGTTGGTATCGCGTCTCTGTCTCAGCTGGGGTGCCATGTGCCGCCACAATGCTGTGTGCGTAGCCATGAGGCAATCAACGCGACAACGACAGAAGCCTTCTTTTTCTGTAGGAGCGTCTCGTTACTGTAGTGTGACTTTAATAGACGTAGCCTGTCCTCTGGATACACTATCACAGCTGAATGATCTTGGCACATATACCGAATCTAAATACCGTACTGGACTTCGTCTAGAATTCCGGAAGCGAGCGACGGTGACTCCACCCCGATTGATGCGGCGTAGATAGTACCTATGTATGTCTGTCCATCTGTCTATCTATCTTATGTACAGTAGGGCTCTAGGTCATGAGAACATGGTTCATTCGCTGCTTAGGGCCTCGGCGTTGTTAAACAGCTGATAATGAAGCGTCTGTTTGCGCTCAGCTCTTGGAGCTATGATCTCGCTGCCGTGATACGTTACCGTCGCATAGAATGGAATGGAATGTACCACCACCGCCCTGTTGAGTCTATGGCATGGTGCTGAGAGATTCCTCCTTCACGTCCGTATATTCCCCCCGATCAAGCGCTCTTGTAGACAGGCCCTACGCCACTGCTACCCCAACTGGGTCTTCGACAGGTTCAGCACCGACAGGGTAGGTATATCTACTAGAAAAAGGCAACATAAAATCGTCAAGTTTACCGAAAATACAAGCCTACATACTATACTGTACGTAGAGCGAGCAGCCTACTATAGGTGCGATTTGATCATTGGCAGGGAGGCGTTGGCATGGACTAGTCGAGACCCTGGACGTCGTCGGCGACTTTCACATTTTTGGGCGAATGGGACTTTGAAGAAGAAAATGCTTTTTCGTTTTCGATGAGATACCGTAGTACCAGTATACTAGGTACCGGAATGTACATCCCACACGTGATGGGCTCTGTTAATCTACCTACTTACTGATAGACGTATGAGACGAGACATTGCATTGGTGTTGACGGGTTGACGGGTTGACGGGTTGACCTCAACCTAAGAAAGGCCGGCTCTGTTGCGTCTGAACCACTATTAAAGGGAAAATCTGCCACACCATTCATTGCGCCATATTACTTGCAGTAGTACATAACGTCACGCGCCACCATTCGGGGGGCTTTTTGCTAAGTGTATGGCTAAGTACGCTAGAGTAGATAAATCCATGTGGGCTTTGCGATAAATTAAAGAGCTGAGAAGTATACACAGACGGAAGACTGGCCGCGATAATGGCTTCGTTATAGCACAGAATAGGAAATGGAGGAGCAGCATAAAACAATTTTGTAAACCATGGAACAGGACTAACCTCTTAACGTATGACACCCCAAAAATTATCCCAATTATAGCAAAGCTGTTTGGACTCAAATTTTCTCAGGAATGGTACCCTCGTGATCCAGCTATAATTGATATCTATCCCACACCTCTTTCGCTCCTGCCTGTGCCGCAATACTTTCGGCACCGAGCGAGTCTGTTGGTATACCGCCATGTTGGCGATCTAATTATGGGAACAAACAGGAGGGGGTAAAAAGTTCTTTCACCGCCAAGCATGATACCTACGTCAGTAGGCATGTGTGAAATTGGGCAAATATGTAAATGGATAGGTAGATGTGTATGTATGTATGTATGTATGTAGGTATGCATGTGAATAAATTTAGGGTGGCCATTGTAGATGGATGAGTTGGCTGGATAGAGCAGAGTGCTCGGGGCAGAGTTGCAATGCATCTCGATGGACGCCGCCGCGGCCGTCGCGGCCTAGAATGGTGGTACCCTGCCTCGTTCAGTCCGGGCGTGGATACGGTACTCATCACAGGATTGACACAGAAGATTCGTATTGCTCTACACTAGGTATGCGTAGATAGATTAAATACCTAGGTTGCTGGATCTGGACGCTCGATGCGATAGTTGAGACTCCGCATCGAGGTAGAAACTCCATTAACTCGTCAGCTGAACTTGGTACCTAGTATAGGAAAAAGAAAAAACATATCAACAAATCAAACGAAAGTCGTTGTATGGTCCGTACTATCGGTATCCATCTAAGATGGTAATTTGATTTGGCGATGAACAGCAGTAGACTCGTTTTTCTCTTCTTCGCATGCAGCAACTATGCGGTCGAGAAGCTGGAGTGGCCGAGAAAGGCGGGTACTACGCGACCGCAACAGAAAACTACTCTACTTCTTGGGTTTCAATATGCCTCATGGTACTCAGATATACCGGACTTCGGTTCAATTCGGTTGCGTATACGTTTTGACGCAAACGAGGCAGACAATGGGTGCGACCGGAAATGCAACCTTGGGCGCATCAGGCCAGATGCGCTCTCTTCGGAGAGAGTCGCCGATACTCGCCTATGGGTCGGCGTGAGGTATTTTGAAAGAGGAGGCTCTGCGTGGGTCTTAAACCTGATCGAAGATAGACGTTTTGGATGTGTATTCTCTCTCGAAATGAGATAACTACTAAGTGTGTGTTTCTTAGAGTCATTAGATAGACCCGAGGCGAAACTAGAAAATGGTTCACATCCTTTAGTGATTATTATTTAGTCCCGGATTAGATATGGTGATTATAGATCTCACTCATCACTCCTTTCAGATAAATCTGTTCCAAACTAAAGTACTAACGATACTACTATAGTTACAGCTGGCTGAGTTGGTTCTCCTATATTCCTATTGATGATCCATTTACGGGGACTGGATCAAGTACTTACTAGAGAACCTGTCTTTAAGCTACTCAGTAGAGGAAGTTGAATGCGATCTCTACACGGAAGATGCTGAAATGTGTCTATCGTAGCCATTGATCGTAGAAGTCCTACATGAGTGCTCCCGCTACTGGCTAATCGCGGTTCCAAAGCGGTCAAGATGGGTTCTCCTAGAGTGGCCCGCAATGTGCGAGATCAGACATGTCTCTCGTCTACCGCCAGAATTAGGGATCTGCCTAAGAAACACGACGGAGTACAGCAGCAACCGGATCAGAAGAATACCAAATAAGCGCAACACGCAACACGCAACACGCGTCGCTGTATCTTGGTAGCTCGGCAGAGAGGCATCGACCGCCTCTAGCTAGCCCTTTCTACTACCTCTCTTGGGGGGAGGGGGTTGGACAGACATGTTTGGAAGCATAGATGGTCGTACTTTGTGCGTTTGCTGAAGAATTCACCGTCGCAGGAACGCAACAAAGAGGGCAGGTGTCACAACAGCACCGTCTAGATAGCGTTGTGTTGATCACACTGAAGGTCCCACACATAGGCTATTCGAGCCCAGAAAGTGGAAGCGCATTGAAAGGCATACTGTAGGGCTTGTCAGAGCCTCTTCCTTTCCCCAGATCCATGCTGCGCCGTTAGCCCGCGTACATGTAGGTTACCAGGCAGACAGCAGCAGACGAAGCGCATGTGCCCTACATCAACGACTCTGCTTGGCCCCCATCCTAGGATTTGTTGAACCACTTACACGGTCTCATATCAAAAGTTCCCTGATCCCTATCTCGGCTCGAACGACCAAGAGAACCATGCCCATTCGTTTTCAAATACCTACCTAGCTATCCATGAAGATATTCAAGTTGGTTAATCAGTGGCAAACATTAACACGTGTCTCCAGAAGTCCCATCGCCAAGTCTCCTCGTGTATTGGCATAGCTATTCTTGTACAATATAGCGTCCAACAGCACTATAACACGACAGCTATATGCTATAGCGCTACAAGTCCTGCATAACAAGTCGAGCCCTAACAAATTAGACACGGCTTGTTATCTGGAAATCGACTAGTCTAGGACTTTGGCAGCGATTGAGTTTACTCCGTATTCCGTAAGAACCGGGGTAGGTAATTTCTTCGTGGTCTAGAATACGGGGTATGTCAAATATAGAGAGTAGTGTATATGTAGGCAGGTAGATTAGATATCAATACCTATCTCAACGTCAGGGAGATGAGATGATGGCCCCATTGCAACAAGGCTGAGGAAGTTCAGGGGTGCTGATGAATTAGTTTGATTAGATAGTCGTAGTATATGTACCTAGTGTAGGTACTGCATGGGTAATGTACATAGGTATAACAGTTTATCTACGCATATCATACGGAGAGAGGGTGTGTGATGGGACGATGGTCTCGGCAGTTGGAAGTTCCAGGCTGGCTTGTTCCGTTGTTTCTGTAACAAAAATAAAAAGCCCGATGCAGCATGCGTATAATCCTGATCAAATTCATTGTTTCGTCGCACTACACACCGCGGTCTCATTCTACATACATATTGCCAACCTCGTCGGAAATCCATCCTCCCGATCGGTACCTTTGTTTATTGGAAACGACGCGACTTAATGAACCAGACCCCCCTATATGACGAAGACGTGCGGATCTGGGTAGGCTAGATAGTGGTTGCGGCCGTACACTAGTGATACACGAGATCGGCCGCACGGCGTACGTAATGGGGTCGTAGGGTTCCATATCAATCAAAAAGAGGAAAGACTCACGACTGCATCTTCCTTCGACCGGCTTGGCTGTGCTGTGCCGTAGGCTAGTTTACCGCTGTGGTGCGAACACTACTTTTCCGGAACTTCTGGAAGGATTGATAGCCGTCCCAAGAGTAATGTATGTCCATAGTGTAGGATAGTGGATTTGACGATGAAGATAGTCCTTTTGAAAGAAACGTAGCGTACCGGAATTACACGGACTTTGGGTCCTCCATACACTCGGTAATACAGTAGTGTAGATGGAGTCGCCCATTCGCGACGGCGGTGTGTCGTGGCGCAGCGAGAAACACAACAGGCACAGTGGTACTTCGGATCTTCCTTCCCGAAGCTGGAGCGGTGATTGACTGAGTAACTTGAAGCAACTACAGTAGTCTAAGCTCATCAACGCGATCGATCGATTCAAGAGTGCTCATTCGTCCTGGTACGCGGGACGTCTATAACCCCCCGTGGCCATAGCTATGTATGGTAGGGTATTGGTCTCAACGAGCTATCTATTTCTTCTTACTCGCTCACAGGTCTTTCTAGTTGGCGTTCATGTCTAAACAAGATAATTACCTGCGTAGAAGCCGCATGGCCGAACATAGTGTGATCAAAAGTATTGTCAACCCACGTGGTCGGGTAGGAACGTGATACAGAGCGAATCCCAAATGATCATGATCAAGTCGAGACGGATAAATATATTCTCCCATCCGACAACGTAGCCTATAACGTTATGTCGAGAACTAGACAGAAGTCATTGATTCTAGAGTATCATGAAGATATGATATCTTGTTACCACCTTATATCTTCCTCACGCACAGCGTTACATAGCATCTAATCGAATAACATCCGCTGTATAGTACGTCTGTTGATTGAGCGGCTGTGACGTAGAACTCCCAGGCTCTTGCTCTGGCATAATGGCAAATCATGCCAGTGAGGGGCTTATTATGCGATAATACTATTCCACGTATTGAAAGAGACCTCTTGCGTCTTCAGTTGTTGCCAAGTCCCAAGCCCGAGTGAATCACGTACGCCTTGCTCTTCGGAATATAAACTCGCATGTAAGTAGATCGATACAGCATGTACCTAAGTATGGGCTCGGTGCCTAGGTTAAAGAAACACGACAGCGAGAGTCATTCCCCTGGCGAGGTCTTCACTCTTCGCATCTCGATGTAGTTCGCGCTTCCTGGAAGGCCACATGTTACATGGCAGAACAACAGCTCCATCGCGGTGGCTATCTCTCTTCTCTGTGTCTGTCTTGATATATAACCGGCTCTCTATATCTAGGTCTATGAATACGAGTGTTATACGATATATTGAAGCTAGATAACTAGCTGACATCTATGTTGGACTTAACGAAGCCCTCATCTGGCTACAGGGCTCTTCTGAAGTCTACGAGTACTTGTTATTTAATTAGCTACCGTGCTTGATGAGCCCCCTGATCTGATACTACACTCCTGTAGGTTTGAGGTGCTCTATCGCTCTTCCCATTCTGCCTTCTACTGAACTGTGAGAATCGAGAGACATATGTTAAAGGAACCAAGCTTAATATTCGTCAAATATCCCAAATCTACTTCACCTGAATACTACCCTCGAGGGAGAACGGAACCAAGATACTCTAAAAGAGCAAACGTTATAGTGTTAATAAGCCTGATAGGTTGAGTTAAGTAGGTATGATAGAATAGTTTTCAGGCTGGGTACGTCGCCGATGCCTCTCACGATGTTGCACGTCCCGAATACGAGGTTCAAAGTTTGGAACACCTCTGTGCGTTACACGCGCGGAAACACGTCTTCCCGCGACATTCTGATATCCCTATTTAGCCCTCGCTAACTGAGACATAGAGATTGGGGTCGGTGGTTTACCATACCAGCCAAAGTTGTACATAGAGTCAAGACCAAGCTACGAGAAGGGAAGTAATCGAAATAGTCAAGGTTGTAGGCAGCCATAACAGATTGTTGTATTCTATACAGTGTCAACCTCAAGCCCTAAAAAGAGGCTCTGCGATTGATAGCAACACTGCGTCCCTTGGCATCAAGTATGAATACAATAAATACACAGTCTACGGCTGAGCTATGGCGACAAGAGTTACTTGTGCCGGCCCACGATAGATCCCACACTAATTGAACTGGCAGGATGGCAAAGGTTCGGCCGTGGGATATCTCCGTATATTATCTTTAGGAGAGAAGTGTATTTTCGCATATGTTGAGTAGACCCCTAGGTGCCAAGTATAATCGAGATCTAAAGATCTAATACAGTTCGAATTGGGTATATTTCAACCATCACTCTGACATCCTACCAGTGTATATGAAGCTAGTCAAAGCAGGGTCCCTCACGGATGGAGTGGTAAGAACAATGTTAATGAACCTCCGCAGTCCAGGATACAAAATTGATAAAGCCGCTCACTTAACTAGTCACATCGAGGGTATTCGAATTGGTCAACTCAAGTTCACGACGTGTCTCCCAAGAATACACTCCCATTCCCTTGGCGTGAGTAATGACGGTGAAATATCCCGTATATACAACCATCGCGTTTATCCCTGCTATCCTGTTCTAGCTACAGCTTACTGTGAGCCTTGAAAAGAAAAAAGAGCCTGCATTAAAGACATATGATTAATCTACTCTCAACCGTCACGTCAACGAGTATGGCAAACTCTCATGGGGCAACGCAATATCTACACGACGAGGCGTAATAGAAGGGGGGGGGCTCGAATTATCTCCCGTTCATGGAAATCATATTGAAAGATGAGGAACATCCAATGCCTCTCTCTTTCCAGTAATGATTATAAACGCTATGTGTCACTGATTATTACCGTTCAAAGCTGCGTGGTCGAAACTTGACAGACTTAAACACTAAATGAGATTATCTAACTACCACCTTAAACGCACTAGGAATAATAGAAGATAAGAGGAACTCAGTCAGTATGTACTCTCTATAGACTAACGAAATGAAACGAAACTCATTGAAATCATTCCATATATCGGCTTCGTCGTAAATTGGTGCAAAGCTAGAGCCAGATACAAGTCTACCAAAACTCCTGCCAATGATGACAGCAAGCGACCCAGGAAGAAGGAGAGAGAGAAACGAAATTCTGTGAAAGTTTACCCAATATGTGGTTTATGATTAACTCTAATTTTAGCTCGATTGTACGATCAACGGAAGCGCTACGAGTATTGGAACTACGCAATTAAAAGTGTGGTAACAGCAGTCATTGCCGCACTTCCAGTTCCAGCCTCACAGCCCGTTCGCATAAACAACCTGCTCGAGTCAAGCAATACCGATACGACTACGCTATACATCGAGTTTCTCAGCTATTTCATGCGAATCCGGTACGGGTCAAGCTCACAGGTCTGATACGATCGAAGCATGGAAGGTGGTACGCGCTGAAGATTGTGGGACGAGTGTCTCGGTGAAATTGGCTAAGAATGTCTCGGGTGAGGTTACTCACCTCTCGCTATTATAAGACGTATAGGTGCATCTCAGAGGAGGTTAAGTATACCAAAAATAGTTTGTGTCTCTCTGTAGTCCTAATGAAAGTCGAGAGACCCAGAGGGTTTTGAATAGATACAGATCTCGCTAGCCATAGGAGAATATTTTTTAGCTGAGAATATCTCCTGGCTCTTGTTACATGACACGATCCTATGGAAAGACATACCCTGTATCTCTGTTATTTTTGCCGGTTGAAATTGTAGGGATTCGATACCGAACTAGGTCGTCGTAGCACGGAGAGCGACGATTATGTCTTCTTTTCCTGCTCAAAGCAATCGACCTTGAACAAAATAAAGTAGACACACCGATTTTCGAAGCTGTTCAACCTGCCGTAAAGAGCCTCCCTATAAAGCTGTCTCGCATCATCACGTAGTCACCCTCTCCTAGCTTAACTTTCTGAGAGAACGGGAGTACATACAGTTGTAGCTGTCATGGTCATGTGAAAATGGAAGCACTGCATAGAATGGGGCCAACGATGGTGTTCTCGCTTCGAAGGAATATCAAATTCTGAAGAAATAGAATCCAGATAAGGTACATTATATCATAAGGCACAAAGAACTACTTGTATATAGTTAGATAGTCGCCTACACTAAAGTATGAGGTTCCTGACACATTGTCATAGGGTATATAAATTACGCATTGGCCAACTGATGACATTCGCATACTCCGAGGGATCGCGAGGCTATAGCTATACTGAAGCTTCCCATCGAACCGAGGTGCTCGTCAAGACGTACAAGATATATAACATAGTCCGTAACAGAGCTCCTCTGTCAAATCCCACGATGATAGTACGCGGCCGATTTATGCGACAACGCCAGTGTAGAATGGTCGCAGCAGGGAGTCGTACAGCCGACTACACAAACAACAAACGGCGCAATTCAAATGGGAAATTAAACGAGCTGTTTTGAACAGAGTTGTAAATAAAGATGGAAATCGTTCAAGGCGAAACATTACAAATATGCTCCTGTCAATATATTGCCCGCTCTTCAATAAACAGATGGTATCTATTTGCAAGCTACGTAGCCAGCTGTGAAGCTGACAAAACATGGTAACCCGTGTTGAGAAACCAAAGCGCCAGGTTAGTGAGAGCCAAATATTAAGTATTTGACATGAAATAAACAGTTCAGGAAGTAATTGCGTGAAAGATACGAAGTCCAATACATTTACGATAACAGGTACGGTTCGTTATAAATCGAGACCTTTGCCTGCTGCTTGGAGAATAAGGACACTAGCCCTCAGACTACTCATAGCCACTTTCTCACCAAGTACTCCAACTGTGTTCTGCATATCGTAGAGTGTGCTAGCTCGTTCTGGATCTCGAGCAGAAGCTGGTAATACGGCGTGCCGACGACCAACGACAATGATGTCACCAGCGTTGCGAGGGTTCTGTCCAACATATTCGGAGGCAATTTCAACAGCCCGCGCCGACGCCTTCCTTTTAGACACAGATATGTCAATGAATTTAATTCGATTACTTAGGTTAGGCGATAGGCTGGATCGGGTAGTAGCCAGAAAAGAGCTGTCTTGCGCCGTTATTTCAGTGTTGATGATAGCTTTCAGTGCAGAAGGATCTGCTGCTAGGGTGCTCTCACGAACGCTCGTAATCTCGTCGTCGTCATTTACCCATGTCAGATGCGCAACCGTTGCCGTAACATTGGGGTTTTTGGCAAGTTGAAGAACGAAAGTCAATGCCACTCGGTCGTCCACGCCACCAATATAGGGTAGAAAGATGTGATGTGACTTATCCGCAATGGGAGGTAGGGCAGCTTCCCTTTGACTCCGCATAGAAGTTGTGCTAACAGTTCGAGAGAAACCAGGCTGTGACTTCTCAATAGGCGCGATGCCACTGAACCCATTGCTTATGAAGATCCCAGTGTTGCAGACGGCCTTGCTGAGTGTATCCCGGATGAAGTCGAGATGGGATTTTCCAGTAAAACGGTCCTCAGAAGAGACTTTATAAGATATCAATTGGTCTTCCGTCTTACTACCAATTTCGCTCCACGGTATGAGAACAAAGTCAGACCTCTGTTCTGAAGCGTACGTGGCTACAGTCTCGGCGTATGATTCCTCTGGGGCAACGACAACACTGCTAGATACCGCTACGTCATTGAGGAGAGAGAACGTTTGGACTGCATTTACTACAGGATCTCTGCGGGAAGCATCTTCTCCTTCCGTGACTTTCATCACTGAAGAAGTACGTTCGGTAAGCTCCACAATTCGCAGCGCATGTACCTCAAGAGGTCGCTTCTTAATTGGTGGCTGTTGACATTTGTCATCGGTAGAAGTACTTGCAGGTCTTGACACATTTTCTTCGCCAAGGAGGGAAATGAAAGTGAAGAGACTCGGGAGGCTGTCTAAGCGTAGGTAGATCAGGACCCGGCGAATATTGGAGTCCGGGCGGTCCTCGGATGGTCCAGTCCCGTCCGAGTCTGCAAGTGAGAGAGGTTTCCCATCCCAGTCGATCTCACCACGCTTCCATTTCTCCAATTTCACTCTGTACCATGGCGGATACAACGCCTTCGTCAGGGGTGTCGTCGCGACAGTAGTGACAAGAGCCATGACGACAAACATCGTAAATGTTTTTTGACTCAAAATGTGTGCTTGTAGGCCAACATTCTGGAAGAATAGTTAGTAGGGTTGGGATCACCCAGGATAGTTGCAACTCACTAGAACAATCAGTTCAACTAAGCCTTTACAACTCATTAAGACACCAATAGTGAAACTTTCCCTCCAAACAAGGCCGTTGAGTTTGGCAGTCAAAGTTCCTCCTATAATCTTGCCCCCAAACGCGATGGCAATGATAGCTATCACATAAGCCCATGTAATACCGTCGTTCAAAAGTCCCAGATTGGTACTCAAGCCTGAGAAGGCGAAGTACAAGGGAATAAAAAGCACAGTTATCAAGTCTTCTAGTTTCTCAGTAACTTTGATAGCAAAACCGCCGTCATGAGGGCATATCAAACCCACTAGGAAAGCACCAAAGATGGCATGAACACCAATAATGCCTGTTCTAGTTAGATTCTATGCACTCTCCAACATTTGAGAATGGCAGGAAACACATACTAGTAAACCATGCCGAGGTAAGCACAAGTAACAGCGTTACGGCGATCATACCCTGGGTCGGGCCATTTTGGATGCTACCGGTCTTTCGCAAAGCCCAGTGGAATACAGGCCGGACAGCAAAGATCAAGAATAGAAGCCAACCCACGGTGACGAGAAGGACGTATAAGGCGGTCAAGCCGTTGTCATTGTTCACCAAGGCTACAGAGAGCGCGAGGAGAATCCAGCCAACCACATCATTCCCAACACCAGCAGCCAGGACGGTCACACCAACAGAATTGGTGAGGAGATTAAGCTCCGAGAGGATACGACACAGGACCGGGAAGGCAGTGATGCCCAGGGCTGTGCCGACGAAGAGGCCGAAGACACCGAAATTGACATTATTAGTAATATCATCTTGGAATTGGTGATATATGCCCCAAGCAACGGCGTAGCCCAGACCAAAAGGCAGAACAAGGCCACCGACACTGACGCTGAGGGCGACTCGCCAGTTGGTGGTGAACAGGCGCAAGTCGACCTCGAGGCCGATCAGGAAGAGAAACAGGATAAGGCCGAGGTTGGCGACATTGTTGAGAACGGGCAACGAGTCGGTGGGCAGGATGTTCTTCTGAAAGCCGGGGATGCGCGACAAGACAGAGGGCCCCAGCAAGATGCCGCCGATGACTTCGGCGATGACCCGCGGTTGGCCTAGGAGCGAGAGAGGGTAGTGGAGCAGACGGCACAAGATGATGATAATGCCGGCCTAGACCATTTCGGCTATATGTTAGTATGGATACTACGGCTGAGCGCTAGCACAAGGCGGTCGCAAGCGTTCGGAGCCATGACGGAGCTCTGAGGGCAGTATCGAGAGGATCGGGAGGGGGGAAATCGTGGGTTTCGTACCTGGATGATGAAGAGATTGATGGGGTTCGACGTGCTGAAGACATTGGGAAGGACGCCTTCCAGGATACCGCCCTGGGCAGGCACGCTGGTCGAGGTGGCCTTCGCAGTGGCAGCGGTGACAGTGGACACAACGGTGGTGGTTATAGTGGCCATTGCGGGTTGCGGGCACGGGTTCTGCACGGGGGGCTCAGCGGGGGACAGCAGGCGACGGCAGGCGACGGGCGCGCGGGTGCAGCTCCAGTCACACACGATGCAAATTAATTAATTAATTAATTGGTGCAGTGACGGCAGTTGCGACAGGCGACGCTGGGGCTTTGGGCCGCTCCAGCTTGACGGTCCAGAAACGATTCCTTCCACGAGACCGACAAGAGAAAAGAAAGAAAGAGTTGGTCGGGAATAGGGATTGACAACCCCCTACAAGTAAACATGCCAGAAGCAGAACAAGACCCTTGCGACCATGGTTAGCCACGTGAGGCGGTCTCAGCCGTCAATGATGACAGCCCGGCTACAGTACCAACAAGCTATGTAAGTAATCATCAATACCTAAAGTGACTACGATGTAGGTATAAGCATCTTTCTACCTAGGCATGTTACGAAATAGTGACATGGAGAAAGTCCAGTGGGAAATCAATACGCATGCATGCAGGTTGGTTTAGGCATTCATACTTACACCATCATTATAAAGACATGCTCCGACTAACAAGCTCTTTCTTTTCATATAAAGCTCTATAGTGAGGTACCTAAGCATACCTAAGGTAGGTAGTACCAGGTAGGCAAATTACATAGGTTAGTATATATAGTAAGAGGCAAACGCGGCCCATGGAGAGTTACCCTTACCTCACCACACCTCCCCTCCCCCTGCCTTATGCTATGTTACATATATGTGCTGGCTCGAGTACACTACATCGTAGAGATGGAAGTTGAAGTAGATAGGTAAGTTAATAAGTAATTCCATCTGCTTGGAGTTGGAGCTGCCAATTCCAAGGTTATTACTGGGTAGCCTCGGCGCTCCCGCAACTCGGGGGAGCTTGACGTAGTATTGATCATACCTTGGCTACTTACACCTACAGATACCTAGCATGATATGACATTGGTCTTTGGAGACTTTTACGAGAGCTACATATGCCACTAGAAAATAGAAACTGAAAATTAGAAGTTGGGCCAGGTGAACACATCAACGTCTTTGAGACAGTGATTCGTAATTAAAAACTTTCCTAATTACTCACACTCCCTACTTACTTGCCCATGAAGATCTTATTGGAGCTTCGATATGCTGAGAAGCCGCCTAGTTTCTCTGGGGTTCAGATCCTATCCTATCCTACTTCCCCACCACACTATCCCCGCACGATGCCCGCACATGCCTCTCTTTGGGGGAACTTGTTGACGTTGAATCAGCGATATATTTAGTAAGAGAAACAGATGCGGCTCTACCTATCTAGAGACTTAATTTCTCACGCAAATGCAACAAGGAGTAAGTCGTCAAAGTTGCACCCCACCTCTTATGGCATTATGTCTTGTGAGATCACAATACTTTAGCCCTCAATCTGTTGCGGCCTATCTGGGGTTTTCTTTCTCTCTTCTTTCCTTCGTGAAGTCATGTTTCTTCTTCTCTTTTTCTGTCTCTCGCGTCTTCCTTAACATTCATAGACCCTCAAGTAGAGTCTACATAGGTAGAGCCCAGGGTCTATCGCCGTTTTAGAGATCGACGGACATAGGTAGTGTCCATCCACCACACCCACCACTTCAGACCGCCTAATTCCCAGAGACTTTTTGGGGGTTCCAGTGTATGAGTTGCAGATCCAGATATGCAGCTAATTACCCCTCTAAGTTCTTGGCAACGCTGACAGTTACAAAGTCCTGTACATGACTCCCTACTACTACGTAGGTATGTTATGAGTTACTCAACATTATTACTAGGTAAGCTTAATAATGGGTATCCCGACAGATTGGTTGTGCACTGCTCCATACTGAATACACTAAGTACCGTACCTAGTCCACGAAGCTTAAAATCAGGAATGCGCTGCGTGATAAGTGCAAACTCGCAAGTGTAAGAGGTAGCCGTCTATGGTTGCGTACCCCTACCCTATCCTACCTAAACTTCATTGGTGATTTTAGCGCATTTACCTACTAAGTGCACTACACGTGTAAGTATGGCGTGCTAGCTAGCAGCCGTCAAGTAGGAGGCGAGAGGTAAGTAAGTACGGAGTACTACTTTCCATTGTAAAAGAGGCAACCAAAGGGCATTCTTTAATATTGGCATGGGATTATGCAGGCGGTAAAAGCACGTCATTTGAGTGATTTGGTCTTTGTAATTGTAGTTTGTTAGGCGGCCCTCAGTTCTGCCTAGTGACCATCAGCATGACGAGACTTGGACGAATGACGGCTTTACGGGAGCAATCTTCTCAATGTTGCATGTAAAGCATGTGCAGTAGCTTTCTCCAAGTATACATCATGACCCGCGCAAGGTCGACACACCACTTACTTACTTACTGACTTACTTGCTTAGTACTTATTTAGCGCATTTTTATGAACAGAAGTTGAATTTGTCGTGGCCTAGATCTACTGGACCTTCGGTGCTTGCAGCCTCACAGAGTCACAGGTGACGCCGCAGCCCTGCTGTACGGATGGATGCATGGAATAACAGCCAGGTAGCTAGCTGTTGGACGGAATGCAACGCCAAGCCAAGAGCCCCTTCAGCTATGTACCTACTGTACCTAGTGTAGATTATCTAGTGCAACGGCAACGAAAGAACTTCCTCCGCGGCCGGCATGTTGAGCATGTCAACTTTTTCTGGGCACTGCTGCAAGGAACACTGCAAGGGAAGCAATTGGGCTGGCTTTGAAGTCATCTCATTATCTCTCTGTTGCCCGTCAGTTTCTCATGCTAGCCTGGGCAATAATAGCAGTACTGTTGCCAGCGCATCATCGTCCTCGCCGTGTTTTTGTCATGCTCCGGCTCCCAATCAGGCGGTCAAGGTGAAAACGACGTCGTGACACGGCCGCCACTCTGCACGGGGCTGGAAACAGGAAAACTGGGAATCAGTCTAATGCAGGTGAGCAATCGTCGACGCGCGGACGGACGAGTCACAGTGCACAGAGGTCGTTGCCGTGCCACTTGGGCTCATCCGCTGTTGGGACCGACCCAGCGCAGTGGTAGGCTAGGCGCCTCCTAATCGCTGGGTACTTCTGGTGTTGCATGTGATGGACCAACACAATTACCACCACGATCCCGACCAGACGGATTACGCGAGGGACGAATACAGCGTGTCGGGAGCCAGCTGGGTCCGTCAACCCCCCTCGTTCGCTCTTGGTTCCCGGGAACTGGGTTCGGCTTTTTTTTTCAAGCCCACACCAACAACTCACAAGCATATGTAAATACCCACGATCTATCTACAGACACGGCTATTGACAGCACATATAAGGCACTTACACGGAAGTGGGCAGTATGCTGGGGACGGGGGGAATTAAGAAAGAGAGAAGAAAAAAAAAAGCGGGCGATACTATTAGAGGTAGTAGGCTCGGTAGGTAGCTGTCTGGATGGCACCACTTGGACAGCCCCATGCACAATCTTCTCTCACCCCCTCCATCCCAACTTTTCCTGGCGAGGCAGGTCGGAGTGCAAAGGGTTTTTGATCAACCGGCTTTCCCCCAAACCGGTATCGTGTTGCGAGTACAGCGCACCGCGTTGGCATTGCATGGATTGGTCAGGGACCTGAGTACTTAGACAGTCCGATGCAATTCCAACCACTGAGGACAGTACCGCTCTCGTCCCGAGAGAATGGCTCACCAATAACGAGCTAGTCCATCAGCTTAGCTAACAACTTACCTAACTCCTCGTCGCTGGTCAGCACTACCCAGCCCTGGATCCCTAGGCCTGGAATCAGCGTTGTACCCCTCCAACTCCAGGGGGGCATGGGGCATATGGGATGGCTGCCGGCGACCAGTCACTGGCTCGACGCGGTGCCATCGTGTCTCGCTTGGGCCTCTCAAAAAGCTTCTCTTCTCTCTCCAGGGTAGCCATATCTGATTTCGCTTCGCTGGTGTCCGGCCTCTTCACCGGTCCCGGTTCGCCGTCCTTCCTCTCTCCTTACCCTTGCATTGCATACCCTACTTATACCCTACTTATACTACCTACACTAGTCCACACTACGACACTTGGGAAATCCCGCCCAATTTCTATATGTACGTAGTAGAAGCATTTAAAGAGACCCTCCCCACACTTCCCAGTCCAGAGATAGTCTATGCTAGTTTGCCTTTGGCCTTAGGGGAAACTTGCTATCCCGGAAAACGACCAAATCGGTTGACCCCCTGCCACCTTGCGTCGATTTGCCCAATCAAATAAATTTTCCCTTCCTTCCTGGCTGTTTTCTTAACCCTATTGCCTGCCGTTGAGCCTTTTCTCTCTCTTCATCACAATCAGTCCCTCGACGTCGCCTAGAATACTTTCGTTCGCTCTGCGCAAGATCTGTGCTGATCACCATGGCCTCCACTCACGGTACCTCTGACTGGATCACCGAGAGGACCAGTATGTCGTTCGACACTGGCGCGGACAACAGACATCTGTGGGAGGGCGGACGAAGGTGCGAACAAAAACAGCCGTCTTGCACCGGCTGATTCAGAGTCGTCTAATTTTACTGACCAAACTCTCAGATACCATGCATACCGCGAGGGTCGGTACAGTCTCCCGAATGATGAGATTGAGCAGCAGCGTGAAGAGCTCATGCATATCTTGGTGATGGACATACTAGACCAGCAGCTGTTTCTGGCACCCATGGCCGAGCCGCCTAAAAAGGTCATGGACCTCGCGACCGGTATAGGATTATGGGCAATTGAAAGTAATCAACCGCTGCCACTGACCTCCACTTATGCAAGCCTTGCTGACAGTGACGGTCTCAGTGGGTGATCGATATCCAGACGCCAATATTCTGGGCCTCGATCTGAGCCCGATACAACCCACGTCGTAGGTCTATATCGTGATTCTCCAAGATGATTGGCATAGCCCGGCTGATGATGACAAGAGTTCCGCCGAATGTAACATTCCAGGTAGACGACGTGGAAGACACATGGGTGAGTCCTTCTCGTCAAGTTGGTTGCCTAAGCGGTGACTCATAAGCGTGGAGGATGTAGGTCCACGACGATGATTATGATTTTATCCACATGCGCGAGGCTTGCGGATACATGAGGTCGACACCAGACGTGATCGAAAGTGTTATAGCGTAAGTCTCGACAGGCCCCTCCATCCCAAACACGTGAGGCTGCGAACGTCATACTCAAACTGTACCCTAGCCACTTAAAACCCGGCGGCTGGCTTGAACTACAAGAATTTCACTGGTTAGCCGAGAAGGAAGACGGCACATTCGACCCCAGTGTTCCAATCAATAGGTATATGGACTACATGATGTCCGCAGCTGCAAGCATCGAGGGCCGGAAGATCCCCATCGTGCCAGATATAGGAGATATCATGAAGCGGGCCGGGTTTGTGGACGTCAGGAAGAAGACCTACCGCGTACCTTACGGTACATGGCACACGGATCCGGTGGCACAACGGCGCGGCGCCGTTCTCAGCGTCAACGCGGAACTACTATTGCCTACGAGCGACAAAGCGCTCGGATACGTTGGTGTAACACCAGAACAGGCCGGGAAACTCTATACGGAATGCCTGAATATGTTCCATGATAACTCAACACGTTGTTATGCCACATATTATGTTTGGTGTGGGCGGAAACCAGAGGCAGCCAGCGTTATCTCGGGAGAAGCGGATCGGTAGTATCTGAAGGACGGCCGGATACGCATTTTGTTGGGAGGAATATCGTTGTAATGACTAATGACCAACTGGCGATTGGGTTGCTTGTTTTTGTTTTGTTTTGTTGTCCATTTTTCCCTCGGCAGGTTGGTGCTACCTTGTTGCTTTTTTGATCGAGGCTCTTCACCAATGTTCTGCTACACATGGTAGGTGGCGCTTGTTAGCCCGCCCCCTCGATCGGGCTAGGTACTGGACCACACACCACGCCGAGGTTGATTTATACCGCGAAAATGTAATTTCGAATACGGATGATGTGTATTGGTTATACGGTGTCTTGGGGTTATCAGGCTCAAAGAGCAGTGGGTGGGAGAGGAACGTGACAGGCGCGTTGGCAATGGGCAAAACTTTGTTGATAGGCTGGTCACCAGACTGATGCTATGAATCTTATTACCTGACCACGAGTCCATCGTGTCTAACGAAAGGGGCAAGGAATGAAAAATGCTGGATTCATGACTAGTACTTGAACAAAATGGATGACTTCCTAACACCAAGAGCTGCGCCTCTGAAACCCCAACTTGTTTATAATTCCGGTAAGCTTAGATATGCATATTATTCATCGGCTTACGCGGTGTCGACCTATGCATCTGTTACAAAAAATACACTGAGAGCTCTTAAATAGAAAAGCACAAAAATGAGCTTGATGCAGAAACTGGAAAAGATCGCAAAGCAGACTTCTTCAATCCTCCACGCTTGAACACCTACTTATGAATTTATCCCTTTAGGAATCCCAACCGTGTCCTTCGTTGCACCTCGGCCCTCACCTTCCACCGCCAACGGCACTTCGGCAACGACCTCCTTCCAGGCACCATCAATGTTGTCATACTTTGCAATTAACATAACACTAACTTCTAGACTCTTGTTACATTAGAGAATAGCCCATGAGAAGACGTGTGGCGACGACTTCTGCACTATTAAATTAAAGATAGGCTCGTCAATCTAACACTCCTACCCTCCTCTTTTATTATGATGTGAGCCTATCGTCACAGTTGTGTTAAATAGAAATAATAGTCTCTCCGAATAGCTGTTGACATCGCATGAATTAACATGTCTAGTGACTCGTCAGTGCCAGTTCTAAAAATATCCATCGTGATGTATAGGTAGAACTCCTGTCTAGCAACTTGCCCTGAGAGGTCGAAGCTCGTGGGTAGCTGCGTCTGGCTAGTACCTCGATTATCGTAAGTTTAACAAGCACCTGGAATACTCTTTGTGAGGTTTGCAACACTTCTTGATAGCAGTATTGGTCAAGGAAGGCATGGGACAGACGCTGCAGAGAAAACAGCACAGAAACATTGGAGCGAGGAAGGCAAGAATCACATTGCTCTATCGTGGCTTCTGTCCTAAAGGTACTATCAGAAACAAGTCTCCTCGACAATCGTGCAAGCCACATTCAGGAAAGTGCGACATGCTGCTCTTGCCAAGAGGTAGAGAAGCGGTTGGCTTGGGACGACTTCTGGGGAAATCACGTCGCTGGCAGATTCACGGAAGGCGTATCACACTCCGCCCGCTTCATAACAGATTACCCTCTCGCCATTTTCTCTTTTCCGGCCTTCTTCTCCCAAACATCTCACTCACATCCATCCCAACTCGTCATCTTTCGTGTTTTCTTGGACTACTATCGTAGCTATCCCAACGCCTCGGACTATTCAGCTCCATTACTTTCTACATCAACAACCACATCTCTGTTATCATCAAAACATTCTCAATAAAAGGTATCGCCCGGCCAATCCTGCTCTAAAAGCGTTACTTAATCCAACCCCCCATCTACAATGGAACGTCTTTGTCAAGTTTTGATCGCCCTCGCCCTTGTGGTTCCAGCACTGGCTGCCCCAGGACCCGTGCACACCATCCATCATCCTCGCCCTCATCCTCCGAGCCATGTGACGAAGGATCCAAGCTACACTGAGTTTGTGACGTTCACGTCGTCCAAGTCTATTCCTATGACCACGGCGTCATCGGTCGTGGCTCCTGTGATATCCCCTCCCACGGAGCTACGCAAGAGAGACGACGACGATGATGATGATAAATGTACCCCTGGCGACCGCAAATGCCATGCCAGCCTCGAAGAGGTTCTGTTCTGCAACGACAACCATGAATGGGTCAGCTACGCCCAATGCAGTGACGATACAATTTGCCATCGATTGGAAATGATTTGCGTTTCCCTGCCCTCTACCGAACCTGTCGCATACGCCACTGCCTCGCCCACGCTCAGTCTTCAAGACAAGCCGGCTGACAGCAACGGTGACGACGACTATGCATACGGCCATTTGGAAACCCGTGGGGGGTGCAAAGAGGGGGATAGACGATGTAGCGAGCAATTCAACCGTGTCGACAGATGCAACAGCAACCAAGAGTGGGTATCGTACCACGATTGTCGCAAATCAGAGCTTTGTGACCAAATCATTCTTGAATGTCTTCCCTCAGAGGACCCAAGTGGTGTTGGCCAGCTCTGTGGCATTGGTGCGCCAAGCATCACATCGAGCAGCATCAAAACTCATTCCGTCTAGTCGCTTCTTCTTTTTCATCACGATATGTGGCTTTTGTCGTTTATACGCTTCTTTTCACTGGCAGGGGCGTTTTGGGATGGTTGTATGGGGCTAAGCAGGCGTATGTGTCGACATCCTAAACTTTTACGAACATTGGAGGGCTCCTACATACACATGACGAAGGGTAGGACTATTGGGTTTGCGTCGTGTTCAGAGAAGTAACAGAAGCCAAAGTAGGAGACTAGAGTGTGGGATTCGACGGTGGAATTGTGAATAGATGCTAATTGGTATTCTTAATGAGTATTCTTCTTGTCTATTTGAAACAAATGAACATATTTGCTAAACCCGACTCATCTTTAACCCGCGGTAACCCTTCTCCTGGACAGTAATTATGTCTACAATCTTGTGAACTTATGAAGCATCAAACCTAGTATCATATTCATATTATCTTGAATTGCTTGGATTTCAAAGGGAGAAAGAAGGGAGAGAAAAGAAATAAGCCGTAATATGAAAATCAAAATGTAAGGGTATAGTACCCGTACATCTGCTAATATCTGAATGTATATAGTATGCTTCGAACAAGGTACGTGTATACTAGGTATCACATAAGACCACATGGATGTCCCTTAGCATATTCCTCGCACTGGAAGAATCGCGATGTGGGTACGTAGATGTTAACATTCGATCTCGTCATGAGATACGACTGGCTTAAACGAAGTGAAATGAACGAAATGAAAACTACAGAGAGGAGAGAGAAAGACGAGATGGATTTGAGTGAAATAAATACGAGGTATCTAGGTATTTAAAGGAGAATAGTCGGTCGATTTGTCATTTCTGACTTTGTTTTTGGCAGTTTGTTGGTTTACAGTTATATTGAGGTTCATCCAACCATGGTATACCGAACAAGGTACGGAACACCTGTTGAAAAAAAGAAGGGAGGGGGGGGGGGAGAACAAAGAATTGCGATACAGTCTTACTGATTTTATCTTGTAAAATAGCATTTCAGGAACAATATGTTTGAATAATTTCTCAGCTCATGTTTTGATTTGATGGCCACTTGGAAATGCTGCCTAGGATCCTAGTAAAACTGGAGGCTAGTGATTGAAGTAGGTCATATGAAAAGGATAGAATGGACTAGAGTAGATGAATTCTGACTGTGTGTATTAGTTTTACTCCTGTAGCTTTTCTGTCCACCCCCATGTACCCCGATATGATATTCTGCTTCGATTTCATAGACTTCTCTCTTTGTACCTGGCAGCGTTAACCATTCAATATTTTGTTCCAGAGTCTCAAGAGTATGCACCACTGCCCTCGGCTTCTGCCCATATACACGTACACGAACCTACAAAAATGACGCCTCCTCTTATGTATGTAATGTATGTAGCATCCAATCACACACCCGTGAGTGTGGTTGTGTGTAGACGCTACCCCCCCCAACTCCCGTTCCTATCATCAAAATGATATCAGACCATAGATATCGTCGTCATCATGAACAGCCCCCTTTTTTCTATCAGCACGAAACCCGAAAAATTGAATAATTAACAGTAAAACAAGGATGATGAAGGATTATGATGCATTGTGAAGAAGTCGCCTTTGAACGCCACCGAAGCTAGATCCCTTCCCTCCCACGAAAATGCAGCAGGCAAATAGAACGATGCCAAGGACCCAATACCAGCCCTGTTGACGAGTGGACCGAACCGAACAGCCATCTATATGTAGGTAAGAATCTGACCCAATGGGATCGGAGTCAGAATCCTGACCCCTTGAACGCCCTGTATACGCGCGTGTGCGTCGTTGGAGATTCGGTGGTACGCTTTGTGTCGTAAAGAGCAAATGGTCGTCTTGGTCATGGTACAAGAGAGGGAAAAAATAAGAAAAGAAAAAGAAACCGTCGCCCGCTAAACGCCGTCTATGCAACAAAATGCAGGGCTCATAGGGTATAAAACTCGGGCGTTGACTAGTATATAGGATACCGAATTTCCGATTATTCCACGTGGGTATATCGTCTCTCTAACTCCAGGGGTAATGTGTAAAAGAACACGACCGGGGGGGCAGCCGGGTCAAGACATATTAGTACGACCACACTGATATGAGGCGACTTGGCTTGTCCTAACCCAAGGCTTTGAATTCTTTGAATGATCTTAGGAAAAGAAGAGCAGCTGTACGGACGCCCCGAAAGCCGCTTAAGAGAGTCTTCTCTCCAAAGTGTCAAGGCATTAGTCGGTAAGTCTCGTTAACCATCGCCAGTGATCAGCCCAATGGTTTCGCTGTCTGATAAATATAGTGATAAAGCACATATAACCGTCAACTATGAGATTGCCGCTCGGCGATATGATATCTGTTCGATAGAATTGGGAAACCCATGAAATAGCTTAGGTGAAGGAACCTAGCCCAGACGATGAGTGTCTCCCGTCGGGGTCTCCACAACATTGTCCGAAAGGTTGATCAATAGTTGCGCAAGGCAACGCTTAGTTGCAGCATCGTCACGGAGCACAGAGCTGAAGGTAGCATCGCGAAGCGGCTCTGGCAGGCATTGACGAAGAGCTTCTCGGGCACGAGCGTTGTCACTCAGGCGCAAGAAGCAGCGCACGACGTGCTTGAGCAACCGAGCCGTTTGTTGCTCGACGAGTTGAGCGACCATGTTGCTCAACACGGTTCCCACAGCATAGAAACGCTCATAGGTTGCGCAAATATAGTTTAGACCATTGTCGTCGAGTAGGATCTTCTGAACGATGAAGATGGCTACGGTTTTACTAAGCTCCGACCCCGTCTCCATGATACGCAGACAGAGAGGAATGATCTCAGTCGTAAGCAGGAAGTTGATCACCTCGGTCGAGTCGTTCTTAACAAGCGCTCCAATTACACCGAGGGAAGTCAGTCGCAAGTACTCGAAGGGGCGGGACTTGGAAGTCGTGTTGAGGAACGGGTAGAGAAAAAGGGGGATATGAGCTGGATGGGATAGCGTTAGCAATATCTTCTCCGGGCAGCCGAGGATAGGAGAAGGTACCGTTCAGAAACAGAGTCCGGGTATCATTGTGGGATGCTACACATTGGAGCAATGCCAGAGCATTACAGACTCTGTTGGATGCGGCAGCGGTGAGCTGCGAAGGGTTCAGCAGGTTGTACACCGAGATGATCTCCTGCATAAGGGAAGTCATGACGCCTGGGCCACGGATGTTAGCCTGCTCGTTCTGTTGCGTGGCTCGAGGCAAAGGATCCCAACTTACCAAAGGAGTGCCACAGTATCATGGCCAGTTCGGGGACCTGCTCGCGTTTCTTGCTGAGCTCGAGCAGCGCGGCTTCGCGCGTACTCTCATTAAGAAGATCGGCAACGAAGCCCATGGTGCGGCGATTATCCTCGGTCAAGGTGTCCATGGCAGTGTCCTGGAGATGACCGCCCATGGACGCGGTCATGTTGGGGCCGGGCTGGATACGGCCATGGTGCTGCTGGGCGGCGGCATTGATAGCGACCTGCTGTGCTTGATGCTGCTGGTAGTTGGATGACGGGTGCATCCACGACTGGTCAGGGTGGTTGTAATGATGCTGCTGGCCGTACATGGTGGGAACGAGCGGGATGGGTCGGCGACGAGAGAGCAGTGCGGTATGGCGGAGGGACGGTCAGACAGTCAGGCAGGCTACAGTAGCCTCTTGCGTCGATAGGGTCGTGACGATAGCGTGAAGACCCTTGATTGCACCGTTGTTGGAATGGGCGGCGGACGTGATGATCGGAACGTGGAGAGGTGGTGGGAACGCTGACAGCGATCGACTCTCGTGGGGGTTGCGCGGCGGCGGCGTGAGCTTGGGAGCTTGGAAGCTTGGACAGCACTGCTTGGACAAAGGTGACAAGGTACACTCGGACCAGGTACGGTGAGACTGTGGCGGCGGCGTGCGGGCAGGGGACCAGGTGAGTAGGTACGTTTGGAAGTAGCCGGCAAATAAGTAGATGGGAATGGCTTCTGGCTGGGGTGCTGGATATGTACAGGCGCTGATGACCTGAAACGTCTTGTTGGAAGCGTAAAGGCGCACCTGGTAAGGGCAGTAGTACTGTACTGTAGATAGACACTGGAAGGGTATCGCCGGTTGGGGTAAGAGTGTTTTCTTTCAGAGGAGCTAAGTTAGGGCCGAGCCTAATCAGCTACCTATTGGCTTGGGTATGGGCAGAAGTGTGTATGGTCGTTGATTTGGAGCTGGGATGTCGGACGGGGGGTTTCAACCGAGGCGTCTGGGAACACAGAGGTGGACACAGACGGTTTGGACTTGTTGTGGCGGTTGGCTCCGGGAAGACATATGCACGAGATCTGCTACCTATGTGGGTGAGGGTTGTTGATGTACTACTAAGTAAGAAGTAGGTATGTAAGTAAGTGTAAAGAAGAGAGTCGATTCACACATCTTCAGTTGGCAGCGCTGCCCGGCGTCCCAATCTGAACCGCCCCGCTGCTGGCCGCCACCCAATTGGCTCTCTCTGCTCAGTATGCCGGCTGGTGTCACCCGCAGCCCATTCGGGTTTAGGGCACCTTGTCTGAGATTCTTGTCGATGGGCTTGGCATTAAAGCCTGCACCTCACTCCGGACGTGGGTCTTGCCTTCTTACCTACAGATACAATGAATGGGGCACTACATGCCCAATAACCAATGGCAATGGCCAAGCCCTCGTTGGTGCACAAAGCCAGCGGAAGGGTGGGGGCAGAAGGGAAGAAACAGCCCTCGACAGCCGGGTTAATTTGTATGTGTAGGAGACATCTGATAAGGTTAAAGCTCATTGAACCATCCCTGGCCACGGACCATGGGTGGGCTAAAGTCATCCTCATATGCCAACCCCGGACTACAGAGCATCATTGTACTTACATTAATTGGCCTTCGAGGATGTAGCTAGTGTGCCAAATATCTGGGTAGACTATGAAATACGGTACATATAGTAGATATTCGTAGCTGAGATAGATCTTTTATGACAAATATATGTACTGTCTACATTACTGCTACTCGTAAGTCACTATTAGGAAAACATGGTCTTCGTGAAACCCGGCTCGCTAATCTTTGCCCGCCAAATCATATTAGTCTTATACAACAACAACAACAACAACCATCATCTTTCTCTCTGTCTTTCTTCCCGTCACTTTTCCCTCCCAGAGTTTCCTCCGTCTCCTCCGGTCTGCTCGTATCCTTCCCAAGCAGACCGCTTGGGAGAAGATCGTAGCGCTGCTCTGTATACAGCGACGACACAATAATGGAATAAAATCGTAATCAACCAAACGACCATCCATCTATCCATATTCCCGAAACATAGATCGGATTTATTAGGAAATAGTGCGCAACCACTGACGCCGCTGAATTCCTTCGCTGTCGCCGACTTGAGGTCCAAACTGGCAAACCGAAACACTTCTCGAATTGCCATTTGTTCGTCCCCGATTTTCGTCGCGAAGCCTCGCCTGTTTGTGGCTATACTGGGATACTAGTTTGCCAAACCCTGCGCAGAAACGAATGCCAGGTTTATAGCCGAAGCTCCTTGAGAATCTGATCGGCCATGCTCTTGAACTGCCACGTGTTTCCTTTCATGCGCTTGAATTGAATACCGTGCAACGAGAGCAAAGGAACCTTAACAATGACGATCTCGAATTCAAGGATCATGCTTCCTCCTAGATCACTTTGTACCTGTGTTGTGGTTTCACCAGGTACTCGCCTCGAGGACCCGGTAACATCGCGGTGTATGCTCTCCTGGTCAGACAATTCAGAGGTGGAGTCGCCCCTGTCGGTCGGTCCTCTTCCGGGAGTACGAGGCGTATGCGGTACCCGTTCTGCCTCTCGCAACTCTTCCCGTTCTCGCTCGCTCCTGATGCCGAAACTGAAGCGCCGGCGAACACCGGGGGTAGGAGCCGGACTATCAGGCACATCTGCGATTTTCTTTATATCAATGCTTGGAGTGTGCCGGCAAGCAAATCCTCCTCGGATTTCTGTATACTCGACACCCAACTGTTTGAGAACCCTCTTTAACTCTTTGCGTATAGCCGGTACAGACTTGGTTGATGTGGTCGAGACGCTGAAAAGACCTTTCAGGAAAACCGGTTTGGCTAGTTCGGATTCATCTAACCGTTCCGCCGAGTTCCCGCTCCCTTCGCCAATTTCTTGATCTGTCTCCTCAACAAGGTCGGTGGCCCTCGCGCCCTCCCTCCGTGCTCTCCGTGCTTGAATGCTCTCTCTGCGAGCGTGTCCTAAAGGTCGTGCTCGCATCGATGTGGATCGAGAATTAAGTGCACTACTTGGTTCTGGAGGCGGCTTATCAGCGCCTCCTGATTGATCTGAGCCACTTGTAGCTGGTGGTTCTTTAACGATCCTACTGGCAGAGCCGAAAGGTCGCCGTCTGTAGTCGGCCGAGTTGACGCTAGTTGAACGCCCGAGTGCTTTGTTGCTCTCAGAGAAATTAGCACCGGCCGATAGGGGCGGGCTGAGTAAATCTCGGTGCTGAGGTTGACTGCTACCGGACCGCAGTCTGGGAATCTGGGCTTCATCTCGGTCTCGCCCTCGCGGTTTTCGAATGCTGAAACTTTTACGTGGTGTTGTGGGCGTTTCCGCGGGCGAATGAACATGAACTGTAGGCGGGTGAGACCGGTCTTTATCCAGCCTTTCCGGTTCTTTTCGACGCCGGGTACTAAATCGTCTCAGAATACCCGCAGCAGTACTTTCCTTTCTGGATGGCAGTTCAGCTGGGGGGTCTGGCGGAGCCGGAATATTTGCCTGAGCTTGGGGTCTCTTGATTTCCTCTGGCGCATCGTCTTCGCCATGAGTCCTAGCACGGGGCCTTGTTCTACCACCAGTAGCTTTCTCTCCGGCCATCTCATAGGTTGAGGTGTTAGTATGAGCCTCAGGGGGAGGGGCAATTTCGGGCATAGGTGTATCCGCAGCGTTCTTGGGTGTGTGTGCCTTTGGCACTTTCTCTACTCTATCGATCCTGTCTCGGTCTTGCTTTTCTTTTACTAAATAATAGATCGAGACAAGCGGGCTGAACGCATTCAGGGGGTCACTACCGACTTGGAGTGCTTCCGAGCTGGGGGCCGTCAGGTTGTCTCTGCTACTAGTAGAGTTTCGTCGCTTGTAGAAGTCGAAACCAAATCCACGCTTCTTTTCAGGATCTTTTGGAGTAGGCGGAATTTCTTTCTCTTTTTGCAACAACTGCACCGCTCGTCTGTACTCTTCGGAATCGATTAATCTGGCAAGCTGGGATCTGATTGCGTCTGGCGACCCGAAGTTGAACCCAGTCATGGCGTTGATCACTTCAGAATCTAATGGCAGGGTCAAAGGTTCTCGTTGGGGGAGATAATTTTCCGGTGGTCCACCATAACCTTTGGTAAGCCAAGGATGATTCATGACCTCAAACATTGTCGCCCTTTGCCTGGGGTCAGTTACAAGCATCCGCGATAGAAGATGTCGGCACTCTAGTTATTCAATTAGCTCAGGTTTTTAGAGTATATAAGAATTGCCATCACTTACCATTTGAAAGCCAACTTGGATAGTCGACCACTCCCTTTTTGATCTTTGCATGTAACGCTGGCATGCTTTGGTCGTCAAATGGAACCTTTCCGCATACTAAGACGTAAAGGACGATCCCGAAACTCCATACATCTACCTCTGGGCCTGTGTAGGCACGGGCCTGAAGCAACTCTGGCGCGGCAAAATACAGACTACCACAGAAGGTCTTCAAATGGCCTCTAGGCGAAAACAAGTTACTAAGGCCGAAGTCGATGATTTTGATGTCGCCCGTCTTGCTGATAAGAATATTCTCAATCTTGAGGTCTCGGTGTACAATACTGTTTCGGTGACAGTAGTCAAGCGCACTAGCAATTTGTCTGCTGAATTTTCTGGCTTGCTTCTCTTTCAGTTTTCCGTGGGAGATGATGTAGTCGAGCATCTGGCCACCATTCACATACTCGAACAGCATATACCAGTGGTAATTGGTCCGCACGACATCACGGAGACCACAGATATGAGGATGCTGCAAGAGCGTGACGATCGCTGCCTCTCGTGCAGTACGTATTTCCTTGGACTGGTCTGCTCTTTCTTTCTCTGCCCGACTGTGGTGACCATCTTCTGTGGAACCACGCGGAATAATCTTGCAGGCGACCTGGGACGAGCCTGTTAGTTGAAAAGAATGAAGGAAGCATGCGATAGGTGAAACGCGAGAACATGAATAAACAAGGAACAAGAGAGAATCATGTTATGATCGCGAGGGAATAGGCAAACTCACTTGTTCAGCGCCGTCCTCCCTACGTGCAAGCTTTACCTTGCCCATACTACCAGCGCCAATAGTCTTCCCGAGAGTCCATTTCCCGGACTGCGTGGGAATTGAAGTTCGCGATGTGCGCTGCTTGGCACCCGTGGCACGAGCGTCGGCGGCGGCCTGCATGACCGGGGGCACGGCGACGGGGCCGTTGTTGTTCGCAGCGGTGGTGGCGACCATGTCGCTGGTGTGTGAGGAGTGGTTGGAGCGGGTACTGGCACGGCGATGGACGCCCTTAGAGTCGGCGCCGCGGGAAACCGGGGGGGGACGGTCCTTGCTAGAACTGCGGGTGGACTGGTGGGCTACGTTCGTCGTTTCATAGTCTAGCTGGGGGAGAACGTCTTGCACTGCACGGACAGAGCCGGAGCCCGAGTGTCGGCGGCTGTGATGGCGCTGGGGATGGGAGGTCGAGGCAGACCGATGCGGGAGCGGGGCAGCGTGGTTGTTGTTGTTGTTGTTATGGTTGCTGCTGGTGCTATGGTTGTTGTTGTTGTTATTATTATTGCTGCTGGTGCTGTGGCTGTTGCTGATGGCGATGCTGTCGGTGCTGGGGGTGGCCGTGGTTGGGCGTGAACGGGTCGAATGGGCGCGGGTGGGCTGGCCGTAATGCTCGGGCTGGTGCTGATGCTTCTGTTGATGATGACGATGATGGTGGTGATGGTGAGGGTGGGTACGGGGCGACGAGGCAGCGGGTGGATGACGGTCAAGGAGTTGCTGCTGTTCGGTGGCAGGTGTTGACATCGCTTTGGAACAGCGCTGGCGACACGAAACGCCAGACCAGACCAGTACGGCAGCAGTTCAGGCAGGTGGTAGATCAAGTACCGGGTAAGCAAGGCAGTCTGGCAATAGTAAGGCAGGTATTTTGCCTCGTCAACCTGCTGGGACGGGTAGGGAGTAGGGAGGCGGGCAGGTAGGCAATGTCGATTATTACCAGGTTAGCGGGTAGAGGTAGGTTAGGAGGAGGAGGTAGTGAAAGGGTACATCCACCCGGTGGCTCTACGCTAAGCCCAGTGTAGATAGCGTAAAACGGCGGTGCTACTGTAGGTGGTTTACCTGTACTTAGCAGTTACCGGTAGATGGAGATACGGGAGCGACAGACAGGCGACGCCAGGGGCGATATAGCAGCTAAGTGCTAAATACCTTGAGTAATTAGTTGTAATTAGTACCGGTAACTACTGGGCACCTACTCAAGACTGCCTAGCTACTAGCTACTAGGTACTCTTAAGTATACCTAGGTATAAGTATTTATGTACAGCAAGTAGGTGGTTTGAATCCCAGGATGTAGGTAGACGAATTGGAAAAAATGTCAGTCAGGTAGGGTCATACAGTTGAGGTGAAAAGGGGGGAAGTAGAAAAGGCTGCAAATGTCTTGAACCAGTGAGAGAGTCCGCCATTGTACGGTAGGTTAGTGAGCCAGAGCAGTACTGCCAGAGCACCACCCCACACGACACATCTGGGCCTACCATGTACCTTAGGTAAGGTACATGTATTCTTTCACCCCCCTTTTGTGCTGGCTCTATCAGATCGTGCGATCCGATGTGGTGAGCCATATAGTGAGGTACCTAAGCAGTAGATTGCTCCTACTACGAGGGGCGTATTATCTAGATCTGCTTCTCCTTATTTCAGCCAATTGAGGTTTTTCCCTGGAATGAATTAAATATCACATGTTATCTGGATTGCAGTGAAATGTTCTGGATATCTTTGTGATGTGGTAACAGTGCCTTGGAAGATCGGTCCACGGGTCGCTTGAATCTTGCAGTATACACGTATGCCGCAGTTGAACAAAGATGCTAAAAACGCTAGACTAGTTGACGGGGTACCTTGGGTTCTGCTTAGGTAACCCCACAGCTCAGTGTCTTTGACGAGGGCAGTCGTGCCGTCTTCCATTCTTCAATACATCTGCACGTACGGAGTACCTATTCCCAACATGTAAGCAGTGCCCAAGCCTCTAGGTACCTCCTAGTATAACCCCACAGTACCTACATACATCCCGAAGTTGTACACATCGACACAACAGTGCCAGTGGATATAACCTTCGATGCACTATTGTGATTATGTTAGGGCACGCACACTGCATCAGTTGTGGTGAATTGTCATGTAAATATTGATGATAGGTATGTGAGAGACACACACACATGGCACATGTACAATAGCTCTTCCTTGGTGCCTTGTCGGAAGAGGACACGACATTCCTCCCCTCTCTGAAGTAGCGATGAAGCGATGCAATCCGGCTCTCCCCTGTAAAAGAAAAGAAACAACCTAAAACAAACAATACACTATCCGCATTCCTGCCGGATGTCTATTCTCCTTGAGAAGAGGCTATTAATACCAAGAGCTGCGCCCCTCGCGTTGACTACTAACAGGCTGGCACGCTGCATGACAGTACTGTACACCACGAGCACGACACGGGGTCAGACGTAAGCCGCACACTATTGAGCCGTCGCTGGCAATTCTGTCACGTTGTGGGGAGATTGGGCGGCCGTGCAGCAGGACCGAATGATATGTGTAAATATAGGTAGCCAAGGTTGGCTCTTCCATTCGTTTGGACGTGCAACATAACACAAGAACAACGGTGAAAGACAGTACTTTTCAGGACTACCCAGTCGTATTGGGTGTTGGGTGTTGTAGATATAGAATGCCTATTTGCCGAGCCTCTTACACGTAGTCAAGTGCACAGATAGGATTTTCGCAAGACCAACGTGAAACTCGTCGACCTTGTCAGCGGCGCCCTTGAAGACTCGGTGCCGTATCGCTTGTCCCGTTCCATCCGAGGTGTCTATATTTGATCGTGAGTATACCTGAGCGTCTACTGTGGAAACGGAACAATGTGCAAGCCGTGGTAGCTAATCGGCGTAGTTGTGTTATACCGGTATTGTGTTTGCGACATGCAGTGGTCCCGGGATACTAATCGTAGCACTACACACCACAGCAGCTCATACCGTGGTGAGGTGCAGGATGACAGATGGGATAGAGGTATGACGACATGTCCAACAACTGCCACCTAGGTACCCGTATCTGCTCTGTTTCGATAGAGGCGAGCGAGCTGATGTTGCATCGGCTTACCATGGCAACAAGTACGATTGGCCTTGTAGATCGGTAGGGAATCGGTAGGGAATCGGGAGATACCTGTATGTACTGGCCGTGGTTTCTTGGCATCACTGCCCCGGCTCGGGTATTTTGATGTGGAATGAAATTGTTAGACTAAAAGGTAAGCAGCTCACCCAAGTCGTCGGGAGACTGTCCCCTCTAAAGAGACATTGCTACAATTGGCTTTGTAATAAGCAATCTCAGATGTAGGATGGGAAAATAAGCTTCTCGGCGACATCAACTTACAAGGAGGCCCTGAATTTTAATTCATACAAGAGACAATGGAGCCTTGATCTTACTGTAAGAGGTATTCGCATCAAGTTTAAAGTTGTCCAGTCGGCTTTAGTAGCGACCTTGCAAGGAAATGCCTGCCCCACCCCGATAAGCCCGTGCTACAGTAGGTAGTTAGGGCTTATCGTTTTGGACATGGCAGCTCCTTCTCTGTGGTAAGTATGTACATAGGTAGAGCATCGCAATAGTCAAATGTTTAGAGATAGTACGCCGAAACATTTTGTTACCACCTTATGTAATTTCTCACTCGTCCCCTCAACAGCTGCTCATATATATTTCCTCCCGCCTACACAAATGATAGACCTGTAAGGCGCTACATGCGCTGCGGAGGCCTAAATGTCCTACAAACGGAACCGCGCGCAATTCGAAGCCGACCTGCAAGCCCAACAGTCACCATACGTCCTGTTCGGCACCCCCCTCCCGCCCCTCGACCCCGAGGTTCGCGATGACGGCTCCTACGTGCCTGTGTGGAAGCAGGAGGTGAGGGATGAGCGCGGCCGGAAGCGTCTGCATGGCGCCTTCACCGGCGGATTCAGCGCCGGCTACTTCAACACCGTCGGCTCCAAGGAAGGATGGACGCCTTCGACCTTCGTGTCATCCCGATCAAATCGCCACAAAGATGAGGCGAAGACGACCGAGCAGCGTATTCAAGACTTCATGGACGAGGAAGACCTGGCCGACGCAGCCGAGGCCGAAAAGCTACAAACTGCGCAGGGATTTGCCGGCTTGGGCGCTACCGAGGACGATGGCGCTGCGCGGGGTGGCCTTGCCGACCTCTTTCGAGTCCAGGGAGAGACCATGGGCGTCAAGCTTCTGCGGCGAATGGGATGGAAAGATGGACAGGGTATAGGGCCTAAGGTGCGCCGGAAAGCCAGGCTTGATATCGCTAGCAAACCTGGCGCGGCGCAAAATGTCGGCGAGACCTATCTTTTCGCGCCTGAGAACGTATCCATGATTGCCTTTATCAGGAAGAAGGATCGCAAAGGTCTGGGATATGAGGGCGAATCGAGATTAACGCCATTGGGCAACGCCTCTAAACCGGAAGCTGGTGAGAGCTCCGACGAAGAAACTATGGGCCCACCAGTACGGCGTCCAGGGTCATTAAAGAAGGAAAAGAAGAGTAAATTTGGAAAGGGGAGTATCGGCATAGGAGTTTTGAACGATACCGGCTCGGATGACGAAGATCCATACGAGATAGGCCCGAAAATATCGTATAACCGAACAATAGGGGGTGATAAGAAGAAGAAGAAAGCTGGCACTACGACAGCCAACCCAGCTCTCGGCGCCGTACCGGTTTTCCGATCGAGAAAGAACATATTAGCGAGGTCAGGGAAGAGCTTGCGGACATGCCACGATGGTCGTTTGCCACTAGACGGATTTATCTTCGGCACTGAGATCGACCCTCTAACGTCCTCTATTGATTCAGACAAATACCCACCTCCACAAATACCACCTGGATGGAAATCCAGCAAGGAGCGCAAAGCCGAGGCTGAAAACGCAAATTACGTATCCACTGCCGACGCAGCAAAGGCATCCAAGCTTGATCCCAAATCGCGTGCCGCCCTTCTGGGCGAGGCACAGCTACCCGGAAAATCCGTATTCGATTTCTTATCCGCGGAAGCCCGCGAACGTCTTGCCTCCGCAACAGGTAAAACGGACCTTCCACCGGCTCTAGGCGAGGTGCCTGCGGAGTTCGCGCTCACCGAAGCCGAGAAGCAGCAAGAGCTTCTACGTCAGCTCCCCGAGCTCGACAAAATGACAGCCGTAGCGGCCCTGACACGCGGCGCCAGCGGATCCGGCCCTGCACCATACGCGGACGACGAAGGGAAACGCGGCCGTTACCGCGCATATCTGGAGTATGCCGCCGGCTTCACCAAGACGATCCCTTCAAAGGCGCCAGGGACGAAGACGCAGGGCTGGGTGCGGGAGCTCCACGAATTCGTCAGCTGCGCGCGCATCTTCAAGCCCATGACCGGCCTCATGGCCTCGCGATTCACAACGTCCACGGCGAAACCTGCGGCGGGAGAAGGGAAAGGAGAAGACCTGTTGCATAGACCGCCCGAGAAACCTAAAGACCCCGCCGAAGAAGCGGCGAAATTAGGCATGTACGGCGCCATGACACGGTCCGTGGCAGATTTCTACCCTACGAGACTCCTCTGCAAGCGCTTCAACGTCCGCCCTCCTGCCCATGTCCAACCCGACGTAGAGATGGACACAGGTACCAAGTCCGCGTCTGCGACTAGCGGGGTCGGACCAGGTGCAGGAGGGGCGCTCTTCAGCGAGGGAGCCGTAACGCTCGACGAGCTCATGAAACAGGCGCAGGCAGCCGCGAATCTCGAGAGCCATGATACCAATTCAAATCGGGATGTTGGGAAGAGTGATAATCAGGTCCCATCATCAACATCGACAATAGTAGATAATCACCGTCTAGAATCCGCACAGATACATACACAGACGCAACTTGTCGGAGTCAATGCCGACGTCAACGAGGCGCTCGAGGGCAAGCGGGCGCAGGAAGAGGTCTTGAAAGCTATTTTTGGAGATAGTAGTGATGAGGAGGATTAGGTATTTGGGTGTATTGTACAGTAGCGGAGGATATCATGGTGGTTGTAGCATTTATACCCCCTGCCGAATATAGCTCAAGGCAAAGATTTAATGAAAAGATGGGAAATCTACTTGTGAAGAACTGTACGTATTACCGAACTGTGTGTATATCTATATGGATGTGTGCGTTGGAAATTTTCTTCGCTCAAAAGCCTTTTCATATGCATCGATTTATATTCCATCTACTCTTCATACTGTTCTAATACAAACAGGAGGAATGGTTTACTAAATAGATATCTATATAGGCCCCATCTAAGTCATTTCAGAGTGAATAATGCAGATTTATACCTGACTAACACTCTAATGCGTAGGCTTGGATATAGGCGCAATGATACCTTGCTTGATAATAACGCGCGGCTTCGTAGCGTCCTGGAAGGCCTGCTTGGTCATGAATTCAGGGCCGATGGGCAGTCGCAGGCTGCGCTCGTACTGCGCTCTGCTCTCATATTGATGAGGAAGTTGGGAGGCGAGGTACTTGTCGTTCTGTGCCGGGTAATTGTTAGAATGAGAGTTGTTATAACGGTTTTGGGATAAAGATGAGGATGGGTGAGCAAGCACTGACCTTCTTGACGCGTTTCTCGTTGATGATGACCTTGTCCTTCTGGAAATCTTTGCGGGCGTCGGGTTTGACGCCGTCTTTTTTGGTGAAGAATCTGCGCTGGTTCTTCTCTCGTTTTGTAACGCCTTCACCAACCCACTGCAAAGGAGCGAGACGTTAGCATTTTGGTATTATTTATGCGAATGAGTCGCGTAAGAGCTGGGCGGTTGTTACTTACGGAGCCCCAGCCGGGTAATGTGGTCTCGATAGTCTTTTCGTCGTCCTCCGCGATAGCAGCATCTTTCTCGGCCTGGAATTCCGCTTCGAAGACATCCAGACCTCCGAAGGCCCGTTCGATGAGCTCTTGTTCTCGGAACTGGACAGGCAGGTGCTGGTCTTCGTCGTCCGAAGAATACTCCGCTTCGGCTACATCACCCTTCATCTTTGATTTGCTCTTCCTTGATGCTGGGGCTGGAGGCTGAGCGGATACAGCTGCGGAGTTGACGTCGATTTCTAACACATCCGTGCTTGGCCCTACCTTTTTACCTCTTTGTTTCTTTGAAGGTCCGGACGATGAAGGCTGACTCCACGCACCAGCTGTTCCGTTCACATCGGCAATTTGAGGAGCTGAAGCCGAAATAACTTTGGATCGAGCGACTGCGGTTAGCTCTTGAACGTTGTTTGTAGTTTCCGGAACCTGGTCAGTCTTTTCCGCCTTTGTCTTCTTATTTGGCTTACTAGCCTTGAGCGCATGCTTCGACTTAGTAGGTTGGCCAAACGTCCGCCTGCCGATATCTTCTGGCCCATTATCGGATTCGCTCTGATCATCAGCATCTGAACCAAGCTCACGTCTTATATCAGCCATCAGCTCATCATTTTCCTGTTTCCGTCTTGCCTCGGCCTTTCTCATGAATTCCATCTTCATGAGTTTTGACTTCGGTTCCGAATCCTCCATAGCTTCGACGTCCTTAAGTTGTCGCAAGAGCTTTACCCTTTCGTCAACGTCGGAACCAGCCGAGTCGTCCGATTCATCAGATCCGTCTTCCGAACCCTTATCTGCGGATCTTCCTTCAATACGACGACGAAGCTCTTCATCTCGTCTCGCCATCTCGGTAACTCCGACACGGACGTCCTCGTCCCAGGCCGCCCGGCCATTCTTGTTCGCCTGCTTAGCCCACTTGCTCTCTCGATGTCGTGCCCCCATTCTCTCCATCGCACGCTGGCGGTCTAGAGCTTCTCGTTCATCCTCGCTGTCGATCTCACCAGACGCAGCCATAATCTCCCGCTCTTTTATTTCATCCCTTTCTCTCTGCTTTCTGTGTACACGATGATACGCCTTAGACTTGATCTTTTTTATGCGCTTTGCTCTAGCTTCTTCCCGGGATTGAAGCTCCCTCTCACGACGCTTTTGTTGCTGCATAGCCTTCCGAGAGATAGTCTGGCCCTCGTCGTCAACTACCACGGATTTTTCCTTTGGTTCAGGTTTTAAGCTCAGGCCACTTTCCTCCATTATGGCCATGATGGTACTTTCGAGCTCTGTTCCGGCATTCTTCTGATTTAATGGGGTGAGTTCGTCGTTGTAGTGGCGAGCTAACCCTGTCTCGTGCTGCGGTAAAGGGAAAACAAGGCTGGTATCTGTCCTGCGCATAGCCTTGACAGTATCAAGCCAGCGACCGAGCGTCTCGTTGGTCTTGTCGTAGGCAGCTGAGCGGTCAAGTCTCGCTTGTGCCCGACGCGCAAGAGGAACCTCAAGCTTCTGTTTCGTCTTGGCCCGTTCATCTTTCGTCATGAGTTTTAGGGACTTTTTGAGCTCCGAGTCCTTTACACCCAAGAGACCAAGTTCTTTAAGACCGATTTTCGGCTTCGATGTGACCGTTTGGGCCTCGTCTTCGTTCGCATCGTCGCCACCGGCAAATTTCGAGACCCAAGCATTGATATCCGCTTCTTCCTGATCATCCGATTCAACATCGGACGATTCACCTCCAGAGTCATCGTCTTCCGCTTCAGAGTCGTTCTCATCCTCATCTTCCTCTTGGGCATCGTCCGGTAGATCATCGTCGTCAGACATCGACATGTCCAGAGCATCGGCAAGATCTATAGCGTCGGATCCAAGGGAGGCGCCATCGGCATTGCCAACGTAGTCGTCCTCATCATCTTCTTCATCTTCGTCTTCGTCATCCTACATCTGCAATTAGCCGTGCCCACAGCTGCCTTTCTGGTCCCTCTTGTATTAGGCTTACTTCTTCTACCTTCTTCTTCTTCTTGTTGTTGTTCTTGCTCCCAGGGAACTTGAAGTGCTGAAACTTTTCCTCGTCGCTCTCGCCAAAAGCCTCATCGCTGTCGATCTCGGAGTCATCTTCCTCGTCGACAGCGTTTACGCGCCATGAGTTGCCCGAGCTATCGCTGCCGTACTCGACATCGTCATCCTCTTCCCTCCGAGAGCCACGGCGCATCTTCCGAGGAGGCGCATCGTCATCCTCTTCGTCTTCCTCGTCTTCATCGTCCCGGGCGTGCTTCCCGTGCGGCGCGCCGTCATCCAGGTCCGCGTCCAGTTGGCGGTTTCGTGGGGTGCGCTTTTGTTGATCTCCGACTTCTGCCTGTGCCGCTGCATAGGCGCCTAGAGCCCTCTGGTTTGATTTGGCCTTTGACCGCTTGTTCTTGCCTCCGCTGCCGCCGTTGGCTTTAATGAGTGGCCGGCCATGCGCTTGACGGCCAGGCATTGTGGATGATTAATGAGGCTTCGGACGATAGGTGATATGTGAGAACAGACCGTGGTGTTTTCAGGTCTCTCGAAGCACCGATGATGAGAGTTAAGCGATCCCTGGTCTCTTTTCCAATGCCATCCGAAAACCAAATAACCACAATCAACAGTACCTACTGCACTTCATGCCTGTAAGTCGATTACCAGAACTTTTTCGTTATCGCGATAGTGGGGTTAAAGCTCTTATCGATCGCTTTTTAGCGGCCACTGCCGGTCAGGGTAGCCCCATCAAAGAGCAGGGGTCCGCCGAACCATCGAATGCCTGTCAACAATTGGATTTTCTTATATCGCGAGCTTCAAGGCGGTATTTAGCTAACGTCCCATCGCATCGAACAACAAGACGCACACCGCGCGAGCTGTCCTTTAACATCCCGATTGACCTTACGACGGATTTGAGAGCCATTCACCACCGGATAATTCCAACGAGAAGGAGCAACAACAACCAAGAGACTTACCTGCCGCAATTGACTATCTGGTGGAAGGAGACGTCTGAAACCTGAGAGAAGGAATCAAGGGGCTAGGAAACCAACGAGAAAAAGAGGAGGAAAAAGAAAATAAAATGCAGCCCACACAAGCGCTGTTGAAGCGCTTTCGCAAGCTGCCTCTGACGACCAAGGACATCAAGAAGGGGTTCTACAAGGGTACTCGCACCGGATCCATGGGTCGACACACAAAACACGGTGGTTATATTATCGAGTGGAATAAAGTGCGGACGTATGTCGTGCCCGCTGGTCTTGATACCTTCAATGTGCGTTCTACTTTCCTGGCGAAATCTGGTGTATGGTTATGAGAGAAAGGATGAGGAATGGTCATGGCAAAAGGGGAGCGGATTATTTCACTCCTCGTGCATCGTTAAGGAAATGCTGACCATATATCTTGCAAAAACAGTTAACTCCGTTCGTCACGGCCAAGATGGAACCCACGAGGGGTCGCTACGAGGGATATGCCAAAGGACCCAAGAGCCCTGAACTATATCTGGATCGATGGAAGGCTGAGAACGGGCTGGACTAAATGTGCTCCAGTCTGGCGAGAAGATGAATTTCTCTCTACCGACCTTGCTGGGGGCAAGATATCTAGCACTACGGAGATATGATTCTCGCGTGCTGGAAATGGATGAAGACCAGCCAGAAGATGGAATGCCTGAACTCTCCACGACGAGATAGAAGCTGAGATTATTAGGACTATAGTCTGAGAATCTGTATGAATGTATTATATGAACATATGAATAATGTATCACAATCACGAACTTATAATTCTGGAATACGCAACAAGGAAAATGAAAACAAAGCCAAAGATATTAGATATCTGGTCTGATACTACGAATAGGGCTACTAACGAGAGTGTACAAAATAAAGGCTATTCCAAAGACTTGGTTGGGTATAACGTCTTGCGCTGCTCATCCTTCCTTCCTTCCTTCTCTCATCCAGCGGATATCAACAGAATCAATGACAAAAAGGAACTATTCAACTACAGCTTCGGCAGGTCTTCCTGTGCAGTCACAAATGTCTCCAAGGGCGGGCGTTCCACACTGCTATCTCCCGTAAGAGGGGTAGCAAGAGGGCTGATCGGACCTGGTGTATTGGCACCTCCTATATTTGGAGTAAGCGGCTCATCAGCACCGGTAGCAAAGATATCATCCGGTCGGCCCGGCGATGTCGGGCTCGCAACCCGTGACGGCAGATCCATTGTCGACGTAAGGGTGATCATGCTGGCCGTTTCGGCCTCTTTGCCTAGGCTGAACGGTACGGCAATACCACTCACGATCGGACGCTTGCCAGTAACACCAGTTGAGGGCGGAACGTAATGAGGAGAAAGCGAGTCGCTATTAGGTGATGGCAGTGGTCCGGTGGCGTCTTGAGGCACTTTCCCTTCCCTCTTCGCCATCAAAACTGCGATGGGAGTGTTTGCGTCGACGCCCTCCTCTAGCGTCTGGTTCTCATCTTTGACAATCTTTGTCCTCGAAGGAGTTCGGCTAGTCACCGGTCTTTGACTCGCCATATCCCGCTCCTGTCTCGCGAGGTCAGATGGCGAGCGAGCGCCATGGCCGTCGGTTTTCTTCGCGACTTTCACCTCCGCAGGCTTCTCCGCTTCTCCTTCTCTCTGCACCGTCACCTCGTCATGCTTCGAGCCCCAGAGAGACCACAGAGCAAGACCCATACTCTTCCTCTTCTTCTTCATCGCAAGAGCAGCAGTGGTCTTGCGTCGTGCGGCTAGGGCGCTTGGAGGTGGTGTCTCGCCGTCAAAGCCTTGATACCCCGCCATCATCTCCCTGAGCCGTTTCTTGTGAACTTTCACACGAGTGCTCTCAAAGCGGGTATCCCATTGACGACGCGCCTCAAGCCACTTCCTGACAGGACCTTCCTTGATAACACCAATCGTGTTGGGATCAAGTGTACATGCGGGAAGTTCAGATGCTGGTTCTAGCGGCCGGATAACACCGTGCCGACTCACTCGCTGCCGGATTATATGATTTCTGAATGGCGGCAAAGGATCACCAGCTTTTCCAACCGCGGGCTGCCCAGACTCAGATGATTTAGTTTCTTCTTTTCCTGGTGCTGCCACACCCTCAGAGGAATCGGAACTATTGGAGATGATGGAGATTTGGTCATCGTCCATAATTTCGATTTCAGTCTTCTGAGCTCTTGCTAATGCCCAAGCTCCAAACTGCGCGATTGATCGGTACATGTACTTGGCTGGTCGAGTGAAGCTTAGCGTCGGAGCAACATGGCACAAATCATCCCATATCTGAAGCTGGACATCAGTTGGTTTGAAACGTGAAATCTGCTCCTTTGCAGTTTCATCCATGTAGATATCTCCAGGCGGGTACTTTCCCGGATCAGCACACTTGTGAGCTAGGTATATCTGCTCGTCCCGAAGAATCTCGCCGCCACCAGTCATGATGAGCAATGGCGGTAAACCACCAAGTGAAGGCTGCATGATAGGGCTGACCAATGGATGCGATAGCAGCTCATTTGTGGCATACATCTGAAATTCGTTAGTCTGTGCAACCCATAACCGTATTTCTTGAAGGTATTCACCTGAATCTGATCTTTGAGCAAGACTTCTTTACCATCCAGATTTATACTAAGATATGTGGTTTCTGCCCTGCTTTTTATGGAGGCCCCACCATCCAGGTTTTGAGCTTCAGGAAGCGGCTGTTTCGGATGTTTAGATTGAGCAGTCTTCGACAATTGGTCCTTTAATACAGCATACTCGTCTGCATTTAGAGGCGGCCAAGATACTGATGGCTTATGATGGAATCCAATAGGAGGAATGTAGTCTAACGGGCAGTCACCAGCAACGCTTGGAAAGCTGTGACTTAAGTCAACCCACGGTGAGATCAAAATGGCACCAGCTGGAAGAGGTATCCCTCGATCTCTCAAGGTGACAAGCGTACTCAAGACCATACCACCACCGGCTGAGTCTCCGGCGAGGATAATAGTGGACGGGTCATGATACTTTAGCAGATACAAGTACGCTGCTAAGCAGTCCTGAAGACCACATGGGAAGGGAAACTGGGGCGCCAGACGGTACCTGGGTGCGAACACTCTAGCCTTTAGTTTCCGAGCGTGTCTCTGCATCTGATATCTGTGCTCGTCGACACTGCCGAAGAAATACCCACCGCCGTGGACATATAACATGATCCGTTTACCCGTCTCATCCCCAGACTTCACGCGCTCATTATAGTCGGATCGCATCTCGATCCATTCGGCCTTCAGAGGGCTCTCCGGCCGTCTCCATTGCCACCACTTCTTCCCCCCGACTTTACGAATCCCCTCGGGTCCTAGCTGCTCTTCTAAAGCATCTGCTGACTCCAGAAGCGTCTCCTCGGGAATGTCAACCTCTTTGACCTTCACCCATTGTGGGTGCGGAACCCATTGGGATGTGAAGGCTTGCAATTCTTCAACGGTATGCTGAGAGGCGAAGTATAGGAATGATTTAATCAGATGTAGACCTTCATCATATGACAGATGTGCTGTTGGTCGTTCACGCAAAGGTTTGCGATTGAGGTACTACAGTCGCAAAAGAACTGCATTAGCGAATGATCCAAAGCTGGAGTCATACCAATTGGGCCGTTTCAAGCTCAGGTTCGTAGAGTTCAGGTATTGGGACAGCATAACTCGAACAAACATGAACGAATGCTAGCTGTCACAGGATGGGGGATTACCACTAGTAACATACATGTGACAGGAAGGTCGACAGTACAGTCGGCGTCACCGCCATAGAAACCGTGGCGGTATTCATGCTGGCGAACTGGAGTGTCGAGGACTCCGAGGACAGCCAGTGAGAGCAAAACAAAACGCACCCTTCTGAACACAATCGATGCGAAGAGAATGGGTTTTGTGCGAGTGAAACCAAACTGGAACAGCCATTTCTCGACGTATCCCGGCGCGATTGGCACTATCTAATAAAGGGTGACGATCTTATTAGGGGAGTATGAATGTGATGTCATTTCCAGGTGGTTGGCCGACTAAACGGGCTTAGCCATGTCTTGCTGATCGTTAGGGCGATGCTACCTGTGCTAGATCGGTATGCGGGAAGTACCTGTTTTCCGTCTTAGCATGTAGTCTCAGTGCTTACATACATGTAGGTATGCCACATCATGTTATAGTTTTCATAGCAGTCTCTATAAATGTAGTAATTTCATGAAATGGGCAAGAGAAGCTGGCTTGATAGCTGCTATTTTGTGATTGTTTCGAAAAAGATAACTCGTCCCATCTTAACACTGCATTCCGTGTTCCGCTCTCACAAAGGTACCTCGGGTCTCGTGTGACCTACCCCAGACCGGGCCAGACCAAGCTAGCTGGCCCAAACAGGAAATTACAGACTAAACTCATTACAGGATCTGTAATTGAGCGGTAAAATTGGGCAAAATCACAGCAAGGGTCAAAAAAATGCCCCGCCATCACCAAGAGGACCTAGGTGAAGTGCATAGGTAGAGACAGGCCTGGTGGGGGTTAAAAAAAGTTATCGAAGTACAATCGCGCTCTCCCAATTTGCATACCACGACGACGCAATAAAGTACTAAAGTCAACATTTCAAAATGGCGTCTTCGTCAACAGAAGGTCCCTCGCCCGGTATGTGACAATAAACCATGCATTCTTTACAATTCGGCTCCCACGTCAATGTCTCAAATAACCCCACCATCGCATCGCAATGCAAAGTATACCCAGAACAAATCATCCTGACTAACACGCGAGCGACACCCCCAGAATCCCGACAGCAGCAATTCGAGCAAGGCGTCGCGATCTCCCTCCACCTATGGCAATCCCTGACCATCGCCGTGCAGAACAACTGGGGCGGCCCAGACTCGTCCGACAAGCGGGATTGGCTGGCGGGCGTCATCGTCGACATGTTTCCCAGCTTCGTCGACCTAGCCACCGCCGCCGCGACGCCGACGAATCCGGCCGCGCAAAATAGCACACAGCCTCAAGCCAAGAAACTCCCCGAAGAGCCCATTGTGGATGAGGTCGAGGAGACACTGCTGCAGGTTATGTTCGACGAATTCGAGGCCAATGTCGACGACCAGTCCGAGGCCGAGGTCGCCGATCGCATCATGAAGTGCCGAAGCCAGTGCGCCGAGGGCAACTTTACGCTCGTCGAGGAGTTGAGGGCGCGTTGGCTCGACACCAAGGGCAAGAAGGTCGTGGCGCAAGCTGCGGCCGACCCAGACCAGGATACCGATTGGGAAAGCGGTAGTGATGATGACGAAGACGACGATGACAACGACGTTGAAATGGACGATGCTCCCGCCTTAGTGCCCGTTGCTCCGAAGGAAAAGCCACAGCCTGAGATCGACGAAGATGGATTTGAAAAAGTCACAAGAAAGAAGAGGTGATGCACGGTGGGAGACACAGACAACGCTGCATGACGTTACTCGCGGACACGACTACAGCCTCCGCTCCGGTGAACTGCTCTGTAATATTTGAGTTCTGTCATAACGAGAATATACAAAGTCGCGGAAGTAGGGAGTAAAGATCATAACGACTCCTACCCAATCCAAATATCAAGAACACCTAGAGACGCCAGCGACAATTCGTTAAAACCAAATATTACGTTCCGCCACTACTACCTTGCACGGCAATCATGCATTCTGTGCCAGACCCACACCATGTCTACTCCCATTCCGAGTCGTCACTGTCCTCTTCACTATCCTCATCACTGTCCTCGACCTTCCGGGCATCCTTAGGGCTGTTGGGTGCCTGGCTGGGGTTTCCGGAAGCAGCGCCTACCACATCGTAGCTAGTGTCACTATCGGCCTGTGATTTCTCGTCGTTTGACTTACGAGGTTCGGAAGGTTTCAGATGCGTCGCCGGATTGTTGGCGGGCGGGTGGATCGTTGTCGAAGACTCAGTCGAGCTGGGTCTCTGAATCTTGTCTGCAGGTTTGCTAGGTTTGCTAGGAGTAACCTGGGGAGCAGTCTTGGTAGGGGTCTGGCTAGAAGGAGCCTTGCTAGGAGCCTTGCTAGGGGGAGCCTCGTCTTCCGACTCCTCTTCACCTGACTCTTCACCTGACTCCTCACCCGACTCTTCCTCCTCCTCTTCGTCCGATTCCTCATCACCCCAACCAATCTCCTCTTCCGCAGAAGCGGCTAGATTAGATACCATGTTAGCATAATTACAGTAAACAGCCCAGGGGGCAAGAATAGATCACCTTTGAGTAAATCTCGACGACGAGCATCAGCCGTCTCTATACTGTGTCGCAAGAAGTAGTAGCGTTTCCAGAAATCGGCATAGGGTACTCGGGCTGGAACAAGCTTCTCCATGTTGGCTCGCAACTCAGGGTACTTAGCCAGGTCAGCACTGATACTGTCCGTCTTTGCGTCGGCATCGAAATCCTTGGCCCATGTCGCAAATTCAGCAGTAGCAGGATCCTCGGTGAAGCTCTTCTCCGTCGTGTGCAAGACATGAAGCTGTGCGTCATATCGAGAGCTGTGGATCACACGTTTCCCCGAGTCGTCTTTACTCTCGAAGCGGTTGCTGCTCCCTTCGGCACCCGCAGTCCCAGCCCTTACGATAACAGCATCCCGAAAGAAATCCCGAATATTAGTGCCGAATTTCAAAAGGGCCTCATCAGCCGCATCCTCGGCCCGCTGGATGTCTTTCAGGCGATTAGCAGCCTCGCTCCGCAGGCGGGAGATGACCGTCTCGGAATCTTTATCTTTAGCCGGGGCGTCGTCGGATGAAGAACCGGGGGCTTTGGATGTCGTCGGTGTCGTCTCGGCATCCTTGTCCTTATCACTCTCACCGCTTTGTTCGGCCTGTTGGGTCACTACAGGCGATGTCACCGTCCTCAGTGAGAGGGCTCGGGCTCGCAGGGTTGCGAAGCCCCTCGAGGCGTCGGCACCGAGAGACGTCACTTCCTGGCTTGCTTCACGGTACACCGACTCGCCCTAGTCACGAACAAGACATATTAGGCCCGGGGGCTCTCTTTCGTATCATGCTGCATTCTGCAATGTCCGATCTGATGCGTACCTGCTTGACTGCCTTCTCTACGGTGCTCCCAAGCCAACTCCCCCAGCTGCTGCTGGAAAAAGCACGGTACGCCTCCTGAAGGTCCTCGTTGAGAGTCGACTCGGGCTTTCGATCAGATTGGCCGCCGTTATTACTCGAGCTGCCATCTTCTTTCGGCATAGACTGCTCGACGATGTGATCGTATGCGAGATCCATGGTTATGGTATCTGGGTCGGTGAGGTCGGTTGATGTTTCATCCGGCGATTTGGGGTTTGCAATGGGCGGTGGTCACCGGTAGCCGGGGATCTCGCGGAGACCACGGCTCGGCGTTAACTATCTCTGAAAACCGATCTATATAGCTTAGTTCAATAGGTATGTTTCGCCTAGGTTATACTAGGTGATTCTGCGGAAGATGGTGTTTTTGGTGGGCTGATTCAAGCCATGTGGGATGGCGGTTGCTGGTAGACGAGGCCGATGATAGTGGTACCACTAGCCTAGTAGAGGTGTTCTACGTCGGTAGGAATCGAACCAAGTGCCCAGGATCGCTCTGCTCTGCTCCTCACCCGTTTCCTGTTGTGGCTAGTATCCACAAAGCCTAAATGGCAGTCGTGGGCGGATAGGAGTGGCAATCAGGGTTCAACCTAACATATCAATGCGGGGAACCTTGAGCGACTTATGATAAGCTGGTCTCACTGCTAGTAGCGAGTGTACCTCGTGTACCTGTGATTTACCGTACAAGCAGCGGCCTGAAATGGAGCACAAGCTAGGTACGAACTGATAACATAAAGATATCCAGTACAGCCGATATTTTCAATTCTATGTTTTAGATCCAACGGCTATTTCCATCCACTATAGATAATATTTGGGTAGATGATTATTACCTAAGTCCATACCTCTATAGTGCCTGAATCAAGAGATTAGGTATCTAACCAGAGAAATCAACCCAACATACCTCACTACACTATGTAGACTTCTACCATCCTCCCGGGCACCTATCCAATTGGTTAGTTGTCGCTCATTCCTGAGCTGTGATACCGGTACTATGAAACTTTGGAATTACTGTTGTTTTCAATGATCCTAATAGACAACTATGTTCATACGTAAGATCCGTCGCGATGGTGGCCTTTTCACTAAATACTACCTAACCCCATCTTCCAATTAGTTACAAGTACCTCTCGCCTAGTAAGGGCAAACGGCCGAAAGCAGAAGGGCGAGTTCTCATTAGCTAAAGGCGTAGATAATGCGCCTTGAACACTTGAAGTGCATATTTTTATCCTTCGGGGCTCGGTTCGGGTATCGCCACCACGAGCAGAAACGGGGGGCTGTTTTCTCCGGTTACTCGTCACTTTGTATGGGTGTAACCGTGTAAGGCCAGGCAGTGGCCAGGGACGGGAGGGGCAGCGGGATTCGACCGACCCCTGAAACGCAAGCAGTCTGGGTACTAAAGAGCGAAGGGCGAAGGGCGCTATTCGTTCACAAAACATACTATAATCTGAGTGCATCCCGTCCTGAGCTCCTGATTCTCCACGGTCGGAGCTGCTATTCCTCCGTTGACGTGCAGATGCGCCAATGCATATTGGGAATAGTCAATGGCACTTTTCGGTCTCAAGGAAAGGCTGGCCCCCGAGCAGCGCATGTTGGTGCAATAGGTATAAGTACAATTCCGCTGCAACTCGGTGGTGTACCAGTTCGGCCATACCGTAGCTAACCTTCGATGAGCATAAAGTGCATATAATGAGGATGGCACTAGGGTTCATCCTCACTCCGCCTTATAGACGGGTCCGATCGTCACATCTTCTCCCGGTAATATCGACGGCGTTTTCGACGACAATCTCTCCTAGCAACCCGATCTCTTTGCTACTGTATGTCGGTAGCCATTGTTACCTTTAGCAGTTCAATAAACCTGTTGAAATGCGATTGAGAATATCGGTCTACATATGTAGGCACAACACAGCCTAGTGCGTCTGGGGTTAGAGGATGATGTTCAACCTGAAGTGTATTGAGTCATACCGAAAATCTTATCCCACGACACTCTAGTGTATATATACTGAGTATACTACTGTGTAAGTATGCTGACGGTAATACGGTAAGTACCTGCATCATAGGTATGTGTAGATGAATCAGAGATCCAAACTCGGACGAAATCTATACTCCCCTAGTCGAAGTTGCAGTGACGGCGGCGTAACCGACAGAACACACTTATATACCTACTTACGTGGTTAGGTAATCTAGCAAGTACTAGAGGCTGGAAACTTCTACCTCATCGAGTCTCCTTGCAACATACAACGCTACAACGTCGTATTTATATCTTTAGTGAACTGCATCATGAAACATAGGAGCTTCAGTTTAAGACGGGGGTACGGGCTCTGGGCGGGCAGAAGGCGGGATATAAAAGCTGTAGTTACATTTGCATATATACACTGCCTCGACTGCCACCTGCACCAAGTATGTACTGTAAGCAAGTACACTTAGGCATGTTATCGTACGTAGTACATAGGTAGGGATTTTGTAATCTCGACTTCCAGAAGAAGGGTGGTGTGCAGAACCGGTGCAATTCATTGGCGTCGCTCGAGGATGCGGCCCCTCCTTTAGACGGGTCCGCTGATCAGCAAAACCAACCGACCAACCACCTCTTCTCCCAGAACTGGACACAGTCGACAGTCGCGACAGTCACCACAGGCAGTGTGACTCCATCGTCCCGGCCTATCAAGCCCGCTATATCCGAGGGCCACCGGGGCCCATTCCCTGTCAGAGAACCCCCCACTCCACTTTCATCAGTTCTAACCAGCCAGTACTTGACCGGCCCAGCCAACTCTAGCTAGCTTACAAATCGGATTTTTGCAGGTCTGATCTCTGGTCTTCTCCATCCATTTCCTTCTGTCACTCTAGGTCCTGGGGCAGTTGTCTAACACCATCCCGCACTCATACACGCCACCTTTGCCGTGTACACCACAGTACACTGCCTAGGAAAACGGAACAAAAACCAGTACCTACGGTGTTCTGAACAGCACAGGTAGAAGACGCATGCCCTTGCCTGCCTGCCTGTCTGCCTGCCTGCCTGCTTGCCCTGCCCTGCCCCGTCCGCTTGCCAGGCCTGCGTCTGACATTGACAACCTACATAGTACCTACACTACTTATGCGCATCTTCACCTAACCAACCCCAACCAAGAAACCGACAACGGTTACAGTTACCTGACAGCGGTCAACGGACAAGATTCGCCCCTCTCCTTCTCGAGACATTGACGTCGAGACATGAGTAGTACCTACGCATAGGTACCTAGTGTGGTATACATTGTACATACGCCGCTGCATGAATAACCGCCCACCATCACCGACATCCGTCTTCACGTCCAGAGCTCGCCGCAGACAGCCCGCTATTTTCTTATCTTCCGCCCACTTCCTCCCTTGTCCACTCCTCCATCTGATTTTGTGAAGATCCAGGGGCGAATTCGCCTTGTTCCTTTGTTCACACCTGCTACTCTCAGCCTGTCGTGTTTTGACGTAGGTGGTGAACCATTACCGCCTCGCCATCTTCCTGTCCCAAACCAATCCCGACTTGGATCTAAGCCTAGCCGTTGCCAGCCAACAATCGTCCGCTCCAGTGCTTCGCTTCATCTACAGCGTCGCTCTGCAATTGAGAACTGCGTCATACTAGCGATTGTTGTCAAGGCTAGCAATCTATCCTTCAAGCGGCGACTTCTACATTGGAGTCGCCTGCCCTCCCGTTTGTCTGTTCCAGCGGATCTCACCTTGCTAGCCGTACTCTTCGAATCCCTTGTTGTGCCACGGCATTAGTCCCTAGCAATGGCTTCCGCTCGCCCCAATATCCTCCCCAATTTCATTCTCACGCCTCAGCAACAGAACTTGCTGTTCCGAGCACTGACGTCCAATCAACCAAGCAATGCTGTCAAGGCCGACCAAGAATCATTGACGCCTGACTCCTTAACCACTTCACCCGCCCAGAACCAGAGAGCCATGGGTTTCCATGATTCAAACGGCCCTTCTGAGAGCCCTTTCATCGATTATGACTACGACATCGGACAAGACACCAGCTTCGACTTTGACTTCAACAATGACGATCAAGTCGACGCACATGGCCGGATGATTGGAGATCTCCCTGGCTCCAGTCCTGATGGTAGTGACAGCACCAAGGACAACTCCAAAGCCAGCTCCCCCGACAATGAGTCTTCAGATAAACGAAGCCATCCTGACGAAGACGATGATGATGAGGTGGAGGGTGGCGCGAAGCGAAGGGAGAGCGAGGGAAAAGTTCCCAAAAAGCCCGGCCGCAAGCCACTCACAAATGAACCCAGCTCAGTGAGTTAACGACCAAAGTTCATTAAACATATCAGTGTCTAACAATCTATACAGAAGAGGAAGGCTCAGAATCGTGCGGCTCAGCGTGCGTTCCGGGAACGAAAGGAGAAACATCTGAAAGATCTTGAAACCAAGGTCGAAGAATTGGAAAAGGCATCTGATGCTACCAACAGCGAGAACACTCAACTTCGTTCCCAGATAGAGAAGTTGACTGTCGAATTGGAGCAGTATAAGAAGAAGTTGACTGTTATGTCTGGAAGGTCGCGATCATCGACAGGCCCTACGCGTGGCCCTTCTACATTTGGCAGTGCAGCCATACAGAACATTAACGATGTCAATTTTCAATTTGAATTTCCCAAGTTCGGCATGTTCCCGGGACCCAATTCGACACCTATCACTGGTGCAAAGCAAACATCGCCGTATCCATCACCTTCTTCGGGTCTTAGCCCCAATAACCAGACAAGCCCACAAGAGCAGTCCAAAACAGGTGGCTCTGAAACCCCTGTTAAGGGTCGTGAAAATACAGAGAGGCAACAAGCGAAAGGCTCCTTCTCTTCTATCAAGTACCCGGATATGTTCAACTTGGATGGTAGCGGCTGCGGCAACAGTGGTTCCAGGACGAGCTTAGATTCCGCACAGTTCAGTCTCAATGGGGCAAACACTGGTTCCCCATCTTCATCCTCAAATTCCGTCATGGGGCCGAGCTCGTCCTGCGGCACGTCCCCCGAGCCTTTTACTCAATCACCACTTGGCTTTAAGCCCCTGGAGACACTAACCACGATTGGAGAAGAGCATCCAGGTTTGACAAGTGATGGCACTTCTGGTGAGTGATTTTACAACTCGGGCCTCCAATTAATGTGACGCTAACACGGCAAACAGCATTCGGCAACATTGGAAACCTTGATTTCACAAATTTTGACTGGTTGTCACAACAGAACGGTGGCCAATTCGACCCGCAGCTATTCGGTGAATATCGCGAACCGCAGAGTAACGTCTTGGCCAATACCACATTCGATGACAGCTTCTTCAATGATGCTTTCGATGTCGACTTTTTAACCCCGTTCAATGCACCTGCGGTCTCTGATCCCAAGCCGGCCAAGAAGGATATTTGTGCCGAAATCGATGCCCGAAAGGAAACAGAGGATACCATTGTGACCGCTGACAATGGCAAGCTCCTGACGTGTAACAACATATGGTGAGTACCATTCTAGACCCCACGACGGAAAATACTTGAAAACTTCAACTAACGTATCCAACAGGGAACAATTGCAAGGTTGCCCCAAAGTGCAAGCTGGCGATCTTGATCTTGACGGCCTCTGTTCTGACCTACAGAAAAAAGCCAAATGTGGGGGCAGCGGTGCTGTTGTTGATGAGAAAGATTTCAAAGCCGTTATGACTAAATACCTCGGAGGTTCATGCCCGGGTACATGATCTGTCGACTCGACGATACTATCTTTCCTCGCGAAATTTCCGAACTTATGACTTGTGCCATTACCATCACTGGAACAGGCGCTTTGGGTCCTATAGGATTGGGGAATAGGATTTGCTAATTTAACACAACGTACGCGACGACTTACGCAATGACATTACGCTCCGCCGGAAATCCGATTTGGGCAGCTGTCAGGACAAACGTTACGAACGTGGGAGAAAATCGGAGTTACTCAGACTGAGGTTAAAATTTCAGGCCGGCCAGCTGCCACTGAACGGGCCGGTGATTGGGTATTGCATAGATAATTGGTTGGTCGGTGTCTATCTATGCATTTACAAGCACATATGAGGTGATGTCTAACTGACATACGCACGATTACGTGGTACATATTTTGTTGGGGATGGGGTGGAGAAATGGAGTCTTGAACGGCATATTGGGATCATTTCTTTTGGTTTTCTCCATTATCCACTCACTATATTCAAGCCTCACTCGCTTTTGTATGAATCTTTTGTGACATTAACGGCAATACGAGGGAGATGTGCAGAGCTTTACGATGGAAGCTGCGCGAAGCCGGTGCTATGAAGCGGACGCCAGAGTATTACATTGACACGAAACTATACTGGGAACGAGGTGTGACGTGACAGATGGCATACATAATGTTAAGTTATGAGGAAGGCCAGCAGCAGGCATATGATTTTGTCTTATTCTTTACTGGAGTGTGATTTCCCCTTGAGATTCATACTTACTCTTTGTGACAGAAGACTTAAGAATGACTACCTACCTATCTTCCAAAATACCTGACTACCTCGACGTCTAGTGGCACGATTTTACTCGAGCTAGTCAGGGCTATTTAGATTTTGCGTGCGCACACATCTCGTACTTTGCCTTGCTTGAAATTCGAGTAATGTCAGGAATGGGGATTATCTGCCAACTGCTTGATGCCATGTTAAACATATAGTTGATAGACAGAAACGATAGATCTTCAGATGCGATCTGGCCAGTGCAATGGGGCATCTACAGCCTATAAATGTACACATTTCATTAGAGATATGTAACTACTTTTCATGCCTTACATCCTTGTATTTCTTTACCTCTTTCTTGCTTTCTTTCCGTCTTTCTTTCAGAGATCATATTTACTTTACGTATCAAGTAGGTATATGCATAATAAATCCCACCTTAGTCCACAGCTCGACACTTTGTATGCATGCTGGTTACTAGGCTCGCTTAGCTACCTACCTATGTGTAAAGTAAGTACATACATCCTAGATAGATACCCACCAAGATAGTCCTCGGAGATTAAAGATTCGTTTTCCATGTAGCCACCTAGCTACTTGATTTAGGCTTATATGTTCTTGATACCCAATAGGTCGTGCAATGCATAGCTCTTACTCATCTACCTACTTGCTTCTCGGCCTGCTTGCTAGTGGTAGGTATGTATGTAACCTAACCTTAGTATACTGAGCCTGATGAGGCCAGATAGGAACGGAGATATGGAGATATGAAGCGAGGGAAATCCTTAGTCAGGTGGGGGCTTGGTATGCAGTGAGCTGACGTAAAATGGATCTCCGTATACATTCTTGCAGTTTTGGATAAGTTCAAGTTGATGATCGTGTTGGGGTTGGTATACTGGGTACTCAATGATTGGTTAGGTAGGTGATTTAATGAGGTATTTTAGGGGTAAAGTCATGTTATGTATTTTCTTGATCTATCCGTTGGTGCATTAGTGTTTGGGGAATGTCAAGTAAGGAGCCTGCTCGTAGCCCAATCTTACATAGAAACACTATAGATGTAGTGTTTTCCCGCATATCATGCAGGGTCTTTGTAAGGGCAGGGAAAGGCTGTGACATGTATGTATGCGTGTTCACGCTAGCTTAGGTTGTTAGGCTAAAATTCCCGAGTCTAATAGTTTTTAGGTAGGCGCGTATGTGTGGTAGATATGTTGCTAGGGAATTTGTCTCACTTGGACTGTGCAGAGACGTTAAGATGCCCTTTGTGAAGACAAATGCGAGATATTTGAAATACGAGGAGGAAAAGAGTAACTAGAGCTGCGGCATGATGGTTGCAGATATTTACAAAAAATTGTCATATAAGTAGGTGATACTATGGTGGTTTAGGTGAAAGATCTACTCAGCTGGGCGCCGGCACAATGCCAATACCTATCATATACGATATAAAGGAGCCTATTCAAGGACTATCGTCCACTTCCGCGTAATCTCTCTCTACCCCTCGGCTTGTTAGTTACGGAGTTGAATATATCAGGCGATAAACTTTCGTCAGCGAGATCCTACGTCATTATAGTGTGTGTCCCGTAATAGATACTGTAGCTGAAGTCTGCATAATCATATGATTGGACCTTATGACCCTGTAGTAGTGCGGTGTCAGCTCATCCGGCATGTTCCTAACTTTTTGGGGTGATTTTGGTTATGGAATTAGGAAGCTGAGGAAATAATGCACACACATGCATTTCTACATGTCATATCAGAAGAGTGATATACTATCATTGCGCATACTGTGAAATACTCGGCATAGTGACAAAGTATCCTCCGGGCAATAGCTCTATAGTTATGTGTCGAGGGCGTATCAAGCGGATGTAGTGGTTTAGAGCTTTCCTAGGGCTAATAACAATTATATTTTGCATGATTATATAGTTGCTAAATGCTCAAATGAGATGTATTAACGTATTCTAGACAGCTACGAAACATCACGAGCTGTGCGGGATAGAAATTGTCTTGAGATATATCTGTTCATACATAGCAGGTAAAGAAAAGCGACTTTACCGGTCTATTTGCTATCATAAGCCAAAGAAAGACCACATTAGGGTAAGAACCACGCCAGGATAACTCTGGAAGAAGTGATCTAAAAAGGTGTGCTCTATTTTCTCGTTATCCTCCCCCCAGTTCCGACTTAGCTTCACGTATTATTTGAGATCCCGGTGTGAGAGCGTCCTCATTCGTTTGTTACTGGTTCGACCCTATGAAGTTCATTTTTTGTCAGTAAGGATTGGCTGTGTGAAAAGCTCAGACCATTATTGATAGATATAAGGAAGTAAGTTTAGGCCATGTTTTTTAGGCTTGATTGTAACATAACATTGCTGGAGAAGGAAACCGGCTGATGCCATAACCCAGTACGTGTAGCAGTTTCAATACCAAGAACCTACTGTTATCATTTTAATAAGCCATAGTAATACGGCCAAGATGTTTTCAGTGAGATACGTAATACTGATATGCTTCTGGAAATCTGCATTACACGAACTATTCAAGTTGGATAATTTAGTTGACTGGTTCTTGGAAACAGGTTGTTAGTTTGCATACAAATGTTGAAGTGTTGATATGTAAGACTGGAAGTTGTGGCATCCAAAAATGGAGTCCATACGCAAATACCATGGGGTCTATCTATGTTGTATTGAAATCGATTTCCTGTTTGATTGCAACAAACGGGGGAGGACCAAACTCATTTAAATTTTACACGGGTATGTAAGGAGTACTTACTTGGGTTATAAATGGAAACAGGGGAGAGAGCGCGCATGGAGTGAGAAGGACATGGTCACATTGGAATTGTTTTTATGTGCTAATTGATTTTAAAGCATCTTTGGAGATAAGTGTGCAGTAATGGAAAAAATAAAAAGGTAGACAGATAGATCTATTTTATAGCAAACAAAAGATTAATCTCAAGACTAAGAAAAAGTAAACGAATACCATTAGGCAATTTGGTCAGTATGGGGGTCGAACCCATGACCTTCGCATTACTTGATACAGTCACGCAGTCACTGTATTAGTACGACGCTCTAACCAACTGAGCTAACCGACCAGTTCATATCATGAGACGTTGTTGTAATGCATCAAGACTCAGGGGGTGAGACGCTTGGCCTCTAATTAGGATAGGTACTGTAGTAAGTGGTAACATCAAATGGGTTATAATTAATCAAAAATACCTTTAATAACTGTTCACTTGGCTTGATGAGGCGCCGTGAAGAGTAGTGTGGGAGGGACTGCATGTTTGCCCTGCTGCCGAAAAGGTGACCGACCTCGACCGCCACAGAACTACGATACCTACCATAGTAGGTGTAAGCATCTACAGTTGTCAATGCACATACCTACTATAGCTCCCTACACACCACACGTCCCAGAATGCAGGGCTTGACTTGCTTCAACTCTATGTTAAAACATCGTCTTGAGAGATGTACTCTGGATCGCACGCCTTTCCAAACAACTGGTACCAATCGTCAGTTGATGAGATGACTGACTCGAGCTCAGATATTACAACGCTTCTTTCTGGTCAAAATATTGCAATCCCAAAGACTTCTATACTATAGAGACGGAACTATAAAAACATGATCGTACGTGATGAGCCATAGCCTCCGGTCGGGAGGATTCGCACCTCGGACTTATTCTTCATGCTGAGAGTCACAATGAACACGCTTCCGCATGTTAGGATACCAATTGAAATCCCCAACGATATAACTACTTCACGGAAAAGGCCTGAGGGATCATATGCTTTTTGGTTATAATAAGCATTGGCAGGTTGAGCCCGCAGATGAGACAAATCAGCCAGACTTGTAGAGATCATGTTTTCTCCTGCTGATGAGAAGCTCATGTTTTGGCTAGAGTTCTACGCTGAATGTCATTTTCACAACGGATACACTACTTCTTGATCATCCACCAGCCATGTTTTACGTAACATAACTAGCTGTCTCGACGCTGGACTTAACATGATTCTTTGGCTAGTTGGCGAGCAATACACACCTGATTTCTTTCTCAGAAAGGGATCCATTTGCAACTATACCCGTTGGACAGCTGGTGGTTTTGAAGATAGCTTGAAAGGAGTCAGAGACAGAAAGTGACCAGCGTCCACTCTGAGCGCTAAACACGAAACACTGCCGCCGAGGGATGCGATGAACCGAAAGGTGTTTAGCGCTGCATTGAAACTTTGCCTACGGATGATATCAGACCAGCCTCGCTTAGACTCACAGCAAATGAGATAGCGCACGCTCTTCGATGGTTGATTCAACCCGTTAGTCCCGAGGAGGGACAAACAGCCCAGAGCAATCTTGTTGATCACCTTTCACCACAACATGTATTATTGATGGAGTACGAGATGACTGTTGCTGAAGCGCTCTATGCACGATGAGTTCGAGATCTCAACACAGCCCTCTGTGATAACAAAGCGGCATAAGAGGATATCAAACATGGAAAATGCTCTATGCAGTGACTTTCTCACTGTATTAGTACGACGCTCTAACCAACTCCCTTACCCGACCCAATCACGATTGTTGAAAGGAGTTTCTCATCATGCCCTATATCACGTACATTCTACCACGCCTCGATCGATCTTCAATACTTAGAGCCCCAGGGAGAGTTTGTGATCCAGAAAAGGCTTGCAGCTAGGACTTTAGCTGCCTGAATTCATGTAACAAGGGCTGGCTTACGAGGAGAGAAAGGATACTTGACCATTGCCGCCCAGTCGGTCTGACGGCCGTAATTGCCATGGTAGGCATTGAAAATCTCAATATCATATCCCTTAATAAAGTTCCGAGACTGACAATTAGCTAACGGAAACACTAGCTGTAAAAGCGCAAGACTGCAGACTCGTTCTACCTAGGTTTTCTAGGGCTCTGTGAAGAGTATAGAGTATAGAGTATGTGAGGTGGAAACTGACGTTGGGAGAAGGACATAGCTGGGTGCTTTTTGATTATGCTGGCGCACTGGTACTGCGATATGTTATTGCGTATGTATCAAGGTAGCTCTAATTAACTGCAAATACTTGAGCCAATTGGTTCGTGCTGAAAGTGAAGTGTGGTTATTCCATCAGGTATCATACTCCCAAGTTCAAAGTGGTCTTTTAGAGAATTTACTTCACTAAACAAGACGCATCGCCAATATCACCACCCGATCTCTAAAGTAAAGGACTTCATACATTACAGCTTTTGCTATTCGGGGTCGGTTTATCCGGTTCGCCACCTGACTTGGTGGCTCTGGTTGATTGGTTCTTGGCAGAGAGTCTTACATGTGAAAGGTGTATTCTCTCTATCCTTCAACCTTACCGAATCTTACATCATCATGGTGGACGAAACACTTGCGTTGGTGCAGGCTTCTTTGACGATACTCAACTCTAATTGCCCCCCCTATCTTCTCGGCATTCCTCCCAGGAGATATTGGTTTTTGTTGCGGAACTTGATAGCAAAACCTTCGAATAACGCTTGGATAAGATGCGCCACTATGAGTATTTGCCGCTGGAAGACGAAGCGTCTATTCGTCTTATGACTATCTTCCCTGGACAGTTCTATGATCCTTTTAGAGCTGAAATTAGGCATGAACTGCTTATCCCGCCCGGTGAGATCGGGCACACGCGTTTGTCGGCGAAGGAAGTAAGTCAGACACTGCCTCCCGACTGGGAAGTGCATGAGACCTTAGAAGGCCGTCTATTATTTCGGAACAGAGACACAGGACGGACCTCATGGACACATCCAAACCCGGATGTGGACTCTACTCTTTATGACCCGTCGCTTGATGACTCAACGGACACACCAGTGCCTGTTTACGAGGCTCTGTCGTATGCGTGGGGGTCTCCTGAGAAGGGTGAGATGATCGAAATCGAGGTTTCTATGATTATGGACGAGAACATGTCCCGCAATATCTCCGCTTGTCGACATCTGCCTATTACACGAAACCTGGCAATTGCGCTGCGGCATGTTCGTCTCCGTGACCGGCCACGAACTTTGTGGATAGATGCCATCTGCATCGACCAAAGCAACATCCAAGAGCGAAGTGCCCAGGTACAACGCATGGGCGAAATCTTCTCATCGGCTCGGGACGTCGTGGCATGGTTGGGACCGAGCTTTACGAGCAGTCGTCTTGCATTAAACACTCTGAGAAGAATTGGAGAGCAGCTGGAACTTTCGAACACTACATTCCACAACTTTCCTGCACCTCACTGGTTTGGTCATGATGGGCAGGTTGCACTAGCACAACTTCCATCGATGGACGAACTCGATGCGATCGCCCAATTATGCAAGGTTCCGTACATGTCGAGACTTTGGGTCGTACAAGAGCTGGTGTTGGCGAGTGCGAAGTCAGTCGTGAAGTGCGGTGACGATGAATTACCGTGGCCCTTGTTCCGACGCGCGATGCTACGCTTTTCTTCGTGGGTCGATTCTATACCAGTCCAAGCATATCAAGCCTTATCTCCCGTAATAGCCATTTGTTTAACCCAGTCAGCCCTTTCATTGCCCACCTTACTATATAACCACCATGGTCGGGGATGTGCGGATGCCAGGGACAAGGTGTATGCGTGTATGAACCTGTTGGATCCGGCTTTGAGACAGCACATAGTGGCGGACTATTCGAAATCTGTCCTAGACGTGTTTAAAGAAGTATTCCTGGAGTTTCTGGGGCGAGAAGAACGACTTGAACAGCTGCCATATGCCGGAATTTGTACCCTTCCAGCGTCGGATTGGCCAACCTGGCTTCCGGACTGGTCGGAACGTGTGTCTATCCTTTTGTATCACGTTGATCAAGCCAGCAGCATTTCCGCGGCAGGAGCAAACTACATCGCTCCGAACAAGCTCCAGGTTAATGGCCTTTCGTCTTCACATATATCTATTGGGGGTAAGATTCTGGGCACTGATGGTTTTTTGGGCGTTGTGAAATTCTTAGAAGACTTGGGGCTTGAGGATTTGCAAACGTCAGCGTATCCCAATGGCGAGACGCGATTGGATGCTTATATCCAAACCATTCTCGAAGGCCATCTTGATGAGAGAGCTCCTGGAATTGGCTTTCCTTCGCTGTCTGAATTACGGGGCATCTTAACGAAACTAACAGATTACCATGGGAATGTTGATCGGTCGATACAGGTGGCCGATCGCTACAGGAGAGGCACGGCTTCTGTCAGCGAGATGTTCACAACGTCTAACGGCTACGTCGGCAGAACGACATCACAAATACAGCCAGGTAAATTGGCTACCCTTTGAGACGTTGGCAAGCTCTACAAGTTGCATCTAACGTGTTGTTTCTGTCGCAGGAGATGATGTTTTCATTATTCTCGGCTGTAACAGTCCGATGATACTCAGGCCGACTTCCGACGGCGAATATACAGTTGTCGGAAGTTGTTATCTACACGGGGCTATGGAAGGCGAGGCTCTCCTGGGTACGCTCCCGATTCCATGGAAAGTCAAGTTCCTTGATGATGAGAGGGGCTTTAATATACCGAAATTTTGTAACGGCGATTCTCATGAGATAAGGGAATATGACCCCCGGTTGGATAGTATTCCATTGCCGGCAGAATGGGAACCTATCGAATTCCAATGGACTCGGGCTGATCCCAACATCTGTAGCAAGTTTCGCAACAGAATTACAGGGGAAGTCATCAACTCAGATCCGAGACTCTTTCCTGAAGCGTTACTCGAACGTGGGATACCAGTGAAGAGGATCACACTTATATAGATGTTTTCGTCTGTTTTTCTCTCTTACAAACCTTCTGGGATCCGTTTATACTATGTTCATACTGTATTATTGGCTTGAGCTGCTTGGTACTAGAGGACGCTATTGGCAAGGCTGGTACCGGATTGATATACACGCGGCCAAGGGCTTTTGTTTAAGTATGCCCTCGTTGCTTAAGAAATAAAGGGAAAACGGCGTTGAATGTCGGGAACATCGCACTTTAGGGTAGGTGAAGATACGTGGAAGATTCGGGCAAGTCTACGTGAGCGGCCTGGTATGTTATGATGCGCGATAAACATGTCCGCGATATGTTTAAACAATACTACCCCAGCTGCAAGAAGAGGAACGTCTATGCATCATACATACTAGTTTCAGGAACGTCGTTTGTGTCTTCGTGCCTTGTGACAACTAGGAGTACAGTATCTCTGTAACTTGCCTGATCTAGGAACTCTGATTCTTGATCATCGTTAATACTTCTTCGCTCTTCACACCGCCTCACAATCCATATATCTGATCAAAACTTCGAATAACTAATTAACATCTTATACGGATTGTCCTTGAGTCTCTAGGGCTTCACACTCAGACGATTGAACTCCAAATTAACTAGCCTCTGCCGACCGCAACTCCGAGACAAGAAGGTTTGTGTCAGAGATACAAAAATGGCAGTGAATAAGCCTTCATTGTGATCACAGCTTGGCGAATGAGCGATGAAGCGCTAATCTTTAGTTCGCGTCAGTTGTTAAATACAAAATGGGGTTAAGATAGGCGTGATGAAACCGATCAGTCATAACCTGAAGGCAACAAAAAATAGCCGCTATATACTAATTGATCCTTAGTAATTACGATCTCTAAGTGAATTCAAGCTACAGTGAATGAGGCGAAGCCGTTCCTAACGCAGAGAGTGAGTATTGCCACGGCGAGAATGAGCTAAACATTGCGAATTCAAAAGAACTGGGCTTGTCATTATGTGTTATTTCATTGCATGGATCTAGACAGCGCCCCAAAGTTTAAAGGCAATAATAGCATTCGGAATTTATATATGTCTACCTATATACACACCGGCCGAGCGATTGCTACTTAAAATATATAAGTAAGTATAGCTACAACCTTCAACAGCAGCAGCATTCATCTCCATGCAAAAAGAGACATAGAGCAACGAATTGCTTCATCAGTGACATCTAATCATTACAGTATTCTGGACAATGCGGGAAACAGCAATGCTATTCGAGGAGATGTATGACGCTCGCCCATAATGTTAACAACAATTGAGGCCAGAACATGCGTGTAGGTGTTTCAAGAAGCTTGAAGCAAATACCACGAGCGAAATTCTCACCAGGTCGAGCTTATGTATTCCTATCACATATAGAATGTGCGCTATGAAGTACAAATACAACATTTCGGCCTTAAAGCCTCCCCCCAAGATATGTGCAATTAATATGCCAGATTATATAGGTGGTTATGTATCTTTCCGGGCTTTTGTCTGTGACCGGCACTCCACACGTATGCTTCTTTCCTGGCCTTCTATCGTATGAAGGACCAGAAAAAAGCAAAGGGTATATCTCCATGTACAAAATGACCCCTGAATAGACATACGAAAATCGTCCCAAACCGTCACTCCGCCAATGTATGTCACCCCTTAACTCCTAGAAGTGCGTTGCGAAGTAGGTAAATCACCTCATACCATATATAGCCCCAAGATCATCCGATTATCTGCCGTGCCCCCTCTTTCCCTAAAACGCCTCTTTCCTTTGGCTTGGGGCTGTATCCTCTCTTTTTCCGCCCGAACAAACCAAACACGCCGCCGGATCCTCCCTTTTCGTCGCCGATGGCATTGGCATCGGTGGGCAATGTATTATCCCTACGGGCTAAATCGGACCAACTTCCCGTGCCCTCCAGAGTGAAAGACATGCCACCTGAGGGCGATTGGACTAAGCCGCTCTGGTGTCCTCCTTTGTAATTCGGTGGCATGTGTTGAGATGGTTGTGGTTGTGGGCCGGTCGGATTCCTAAGTAGACGGCCACCTTGCGAGAGAGACCTGGACCTCGGGTCCGCTGGTGACTGATAGTTGCCATTGGTTGGAGGTGGTGCTGTTCTGGCATCGTTTGTGGTGAGAGCTTGAGGGACGCTACTCGCTTGTCCAATCGATGCCCCTGGGATGGCTCCTTCCCCCTGAGAGGCAGTAATTCTGCCAAGGGTATTAGTATTTGAAGAAGATAGGAGGGATGTAGATCCATACTTTTTGTAAGCTGCCACGGTGTAGTCGAACGAGTGGAAGTCTCGTTCAATGCTGCGATAGAGTTCGTCTTCTCGAATCTCCTTGTCGGTGGCATCATCCTTTAACCTTTCTCTTGGTTTCTGTCTGCGTGCACGAGCCTCGAGGGGAGCCTCCTCTAGTAAGAGTTCTTCAAGATCGTATGTAGCGTCGAAGTTGGTTTTGTCGGCTGATGGGACGAAGACGGGTTCGATTTGCTTCGCTTCCAAAAGTATGAAGTCGATCGATGCAAAAAATGGATGTTGAGTAAAATTTTCCCATGTATGACCTAGCCTTACGTCCGGATTCGGTTCCAAGGCGGCTTTGATGGCGTTCATGCAATCAGGTGTTACAGCTGGCTGAGTAATGGGAAATTTGGCAACAGCGTGGAGAATGACGTTAGTTAAAGAGGTTTCTGAATTGCCCTCAAAGGGTCGCTATAGCTGTTAGCTTTTAACTCGTAAGGTCGACATGCCGAAGCAATTCCTACCTTGTTGTATATGCACTCGTAGAATAGAACGCCTAGTGACCACCAGTCCGCTCTTACATCATAGCCCCTGCCCCCGTAGACTTCCGGTGCGAGATAGGCTAGGGTTCCCGACTTGCTTGTGAGTAGTTTGCCTGGTATGATGTCGGATGCTACGTTCTATAAGTAGGTTAGATTGCGCTACAAGCATACGCAGATAGATGGAGAGTCACTCACGAAGTCTGTCAGATGAACATGGCCATCAGCATCCAGCAACACATTGTCCGGTTTTACATCTCGATGTATAATGCCTTGGCCATGTACATATCTTAATGCACACGCTAACTCAGATATCCAAAATCGTACGGCTTCTTCAGTAAAGGTCTTTCGTGATATATGAAACCGTAGGTCGCCTCCGCTCATTAGATCGACAACAAGATACCTATCAAGGTTCAGGGTTAGCATGCAATTGACTTTTGTAGTAGAGGAGGATGCAGAACGATTTGACGTACATGTACTCGATATCTTGGAAACTATAACGCAGATTGCAAATGAAGGGATGGTTCACATGCTCGAGCATGCGCCGCTCTCGAATGATATTTCGAACGCTTTCGGACCGTACAACTAGACAAGACGGACCATGTTTCAGCAAGTTGACATACGGCATCTCGGCGCAATGTGCGCATAGAGCAACCAACCCTCATCTTTGCGTATGTACTTCAGGGCGAAGGACAAAGCCGTGTCTTTCCTCTCAACGATCCGTACCTTGCCAAAAGCGCCTCTGCCGACAACTCGTAACAGTCGGAAATGATTTAGATTCACTGCATTGGACACAACAAATTAGCATGCGAAAGGACTCACAAATTCGAATTGCGGGTGGTGGCATTGGGTTGGCGGTCAACGAGGTTGAGTTTAAAAAACGCCCCTTTTACAGCCCAGAGACAGGAACAAAGAGAGCAAAGGAATGCGAATTGCAACATACCTTCGCCGTTGAGGTCAACGGGCTTGCCTTGGCTGTTGCCCATGAGGACGGAGGGATAAACGTTGGCGACGTGGGCGGCGGCGGCGGCGTCGGCGTGTAACCCAGTGTAGTGCTGCTGTATCTGGGCAGCGCAGATTCAACAAGGGGATCGTCGACGAGACTCGGGGATGGTGACGATGGTGCGCAGAAGAAATCAGGTCGGGCAAGACATGAGAAGCCACGGAATGAGGCAGGCCAGACGGTAGAAGTCCAATTCGATCTCCACTTTGGCAGCTGATCAGGTCACTGGCAGACGGACCGGGGTAGACGATGACAGGAACAATAGCGAGAGGGTGATTTTAGCAGAGGTGAAACGGAGGAGATGGGTAAGCATGGATGTTGTGTCAATACCACGTACCAGTGTCCAGGGGTCCACGGGTGCTGTGGATAGTGATCAGGATAGGTAGAGAAAGAGAGAGAGAGGGAGAGAGCCCGGGACCAGCAGCAAACTCGAAGTGTATGTGTGGCTGCTCTGCTGTTGGACTATTGTTGACGTTGTGGCCTGTCTGTGCCTGTTGGTATAGTGTCGTGTAGTATAAATCGCTCTCAACCGACTAGTTGAGAAGATTGATATAGGTAGTTCGAGTTGAGTTGAATTGAGTTGGTTGAGTTGAGGAGAAGAATGGGTTCCAGCGTCTACAGGCGGTTTAGTGACAATGATGAAGGATCAGCAGAGGCCGCTGCTAAAGGTCGCTCTGTACCTACCTAAGTACTGGAGCTAGGCAGTGGTTAGTGTATTTAGTTGTAGGCTACCTAATACTACTTGTCATCCTCGACAATGGAAGTAGGCGATAGATACCTACTACATGTAGTCATCAGCACTCGACATTAACAGTGTAACAGTGGAGTCTCTCTGACAGACAGGCAGCAAGTAGACAGACCGACAACCAATCTCGAAACACAATTATATGGGCACGCGGTGAGAGGGAAAGTCGCATTGAGTCGTGGCCGCGTTCGTGGGATTGTGCAAGTGGTGGTAGAACAGAGAGCATGTAAGTCGAAGTCATGTACTGTAGCGTATAGCAGTGCAGGCAGGTAGAGTAGGTACGCTACCTTTTCAGCTTAGGTGGTAGCGATGGCTCTGACAGAACAAGGAGGGTCGATGGTAACTCCTATAGGTACATTCAAGTGCCACTGTACATACAATACCTAGCAGGGCAAGGGAGGGACGGCAGATACCTGCAGGTACCTTGGATCTGGGCAGTATAGACGTGCAATAGGTGGAAACAATAAAACAATGGTGTAGGGTTAGGTAGCCAGAGGTACTAAGCCTAGAAGGAGCCGTCACTATGCTGATTCTATGTGCACTGGGTAGCAGCAACGCCTGCCTCAATTGCCTGAGATATGCGTAGCTTGGCTTTCCCTGCATGCAGCGGCATAGAAAACGTGCAACTTATTGCGGTGAGTCGCCAAAAGGATATATATTGTTACAATGCCGAAGAGGCATAACCATGCAGATAAGTACATACCATGTTGATAGCCTATGTGTCTAGGTGCAATGTCGGTAAGGTCTACTACTGCTACATACTAGGTAGGTAGGTACCTGGACACTTAGTGTAACTCGCGTACAAAAGAATTAAAACATGCTGAGTGCGCTAGGAAAAAGGTCCCTGGAATAAGTACTACATGCTACAGGTAGTACGCTGATACATAAACGGCTACCTACAGTACAAAGATCTCTTTGGAACCACACTAGATACGGTTTTCCGCTCTTTATGTATCTTTGATCACTTGGTCTTCTTTCGAGCTTTGTAGCTTTTTCTTCTTTCTTCTAGACAATGAACCGAGTTGCTGGGAAATTACCAAAAACAATCATAGCGCAACGGCTGATGTTTTCCTATCTTACATTAGGTAGGTACCTCTAGAATTGCCCTTCACTACCTAGTACCTCCTAGGTAATCTTTCCCCCGCTGTCGGCATGCCAATCGCAGCTGTCTGCCAGACAACTAGCCAAGGAAGATGCTGAGATGCTACGGTACCAGCCAAATTGCCTTCTGGCACGCACCCGGCCGACGCACCGCACCCGCGCCTCGTGGCTTCGGGGCCCCTTGTCCCACCCACACACATCCATCTCACTCCTCTCTCCCGCTCTTGGGCCAGCACGTCCGAACACCAAAAAAGAAAACGCCACACCATGTCGTGGAAGGCCTGAGCCATGACCCACTTAAACCTGCCCAGGTGCTAGCGATGCGCTAGCGCGCCGTATATCATTTTCCAGTGGGCCTAGCTCTATTCTGTTACCTTAGCCCGCTAAGAGTCCACCAGAAACCCCCCCCTCATATGCTAAATGTAGCCTAAAGTTGTAGCATAGTTCTCGTGACCGCCTTTGGACGAGAGATGAATAAGATTGGCGGTCTACAAGTATCTGAGCTGTAATTGCACACGTGCGTGTTGAGTCACTGTCAACTGCTGTAATACTCAAAATTCTGCATGTCGTGTGAGAATAAAGACAAACAACAGAAGAAAACGTTGCTGCTGCTACCATATGCAGGTAGGTTACTGCGATGTGTTGTAACACATCATCATCACTTACTTATTAGTATACGCTTCTAAAAATATGTTTTATACCTACTTGTAAGTAATCTCGCATGTTCGTGCTAACAAACAATGGCAAACGAGAGGTCGGCAATTGGTTTCTGTTCACGGCATAACCGTCCAAGCCTGCTTTGCGAAGTATATACCTGTTTTGTGAATCCTACCTACTCTGTGGATCTTCTGCTTTGTTGAGATGACCAATGCGTCGCCTCAAATCTAAACACGCTCGACGGATGGGTTACAATTGGCGTTCGCCTTAGCGCTTGCAAACTTCAATTACGATGTTTATACCTGCAGCTACAGGGCTCCGTCTTCTTTGCTTGGATTTTATCTATGCTCACAGCTTTGCGCTAGGTAGTCATCATATGGTGTCAACCGATGCGACTAATATCGCCACTTGAGGCTTCCCCTATCTACGCTAGATATCTAACTTAGCAACCGCGTATCCTAACGCGGATTAACTCATCCATTGGACGCACCATGTAGTTGTCCGAGGTTGTGACTCGGCAACCAGTCCAGCTTGGTTCCAGCGCAGTGGAAAACGGCGCCGTCCAAAAGTCTAGCCTTTGAGCCCGGCATAGGTATCACCATATCAATGGTCGCCAGCCTATCTCGGCGGCTAGTGCTAGGTTTGCAGATTACGATAGTAGTATCCCGGCTTCATCCTGGCAGCCATACATGCACAGGAGCCATGCATCAATGCATTAGAAGCCGGATCGCTGGCCGACAGCTAGCTGCTCGGATCAGGGGATGCGGGATGCAAACACAACAGTCTACACTAGACAAGCAGGCATATGCCGGGCCCGAGCTACGCTGGCCGCAACAATGCGAATTACTGCGTAAGAAGGTCGAGGTAGTGGGGATGTCCCTGCAACAAGACAGTAAAATAAAAAAAAGTTGAAGAAAACAGAGCATGAGAATGCGAGCCAACCGGAATTTTAGATTCGAGAAAGAGTAGGATTTGCGGTATCGCGGTGTTGTTCAATCACGAGACTAACCAGCCTCACCGATACTCTGGGTATGAGACAGGTCGGTACAAACATGTTGCAGTAGGCCTTTTCCTAGCCCACCTTGGCTCACGTGGTGAATCCCACGTTGGCCACGTTTCTCGAGCCACAGGTTTTCTGCGCCAGCGGCCAGCCGGCCGGGCTGGTGCATGCTCGCTGGGCTGGCTGACTCGGGTCATTTGGATTCGACCAACCACAGCCAGCCAACAGCCCTACATAAGTTTACACGCTAGAAGGCCGTCTGCTTGAGAGGCTTCTATCTAATCTGCACCAACATCTCGAACAACCAATCAAAGTCGAGTTTCACTCTATCGTCTTTTCTGACCGAAAGTCTCAGTATCGAGTTTTAACGGGTACGTATGGATTTCTATTTCCGGACATCTGAGACGCCTCCACCGACGTCTCGACCAATCTGTTTCCGTTCCTTTTTCTTTTTTGGTAAGAGGCTGCCGCTCTGGCTGTTTTGGGCTACGAACTTCAGTCATAGGCCACTTTTTTAATGTTGGTTTGGCCAAGATCTGGGCCAAGAGTTTACTTGATGTACACTACGTATGCCGTATGCTTAGTGTAGTGTACGTGCTCGCGTGGTACATACAGTACATTACATTATTGTCAAAGCTACACTACACTAGACGACGAAGACCCCTGAATAAAATCCATGTCTACCACGTTTGAATTAAGTCTGATGCCCTGCAAGCTTACGTAGATCTTTAAATCAGTGAGTATGGCTTGTTCGAGCTTGTTATCGCTGTGTACTGTGATCGACTACATATACTTACACTATACGCAGTGGTGTATACTGGAAAGCTACTACCGTTTCATCATAGCATAGGTATATGATATAATACACCCGCGCCGCCAAGGCATGGACAAGCACGTTACTTATCGTAACAGAGAATAGGAGTGCTAACATCTCCAAAAGTAGTTTTTGACAGTAGTTCGGCAAGATCCGATAGGAGAACCTCTACCAAGCTTGGATTCTATGTCACTACACAACACCCAACGTTTTGTATACATACCTATCTGACGCGAATGCTAGTAACATATGGAGCTTATATGGTTGATCAATTTGAACAAAGTACCCAGTGGTAGGCGAGTACGGATAGGTTAATCGCAACCTTTAACTATGGCTGCACGGACACCACCCAATGATAAATTCACAAGATGTATTACTGCTCTACACTACCGCATTGGACAATATGCTCGTCTTTTCTCGTTTACAACCAGGGGATAGCAGGGGTTGAAACAAAATGGTACGGCACATAACCACCCAATAAGAACGGGAACGCCCGTGCGTATCAATGGTCAAATTGCGAAAGGAGACGTCGCAATTAGGTAGGGTTCGGTTACGGCGCGTAGCGACACTAATTCAAATCTACAAAATAGCCTGGATCCCTAAGTACGTACCTGGATACCACTTCTTCCTTCGAGCCGAGTAAGGAACCGGTCTCCCCAAACCGCTGTTGGGAATTAATGTAATGTACAGTAGATAGGTGTCGCGAAGGATTGAGGATGGGACCTTCGTACCTGGCAGGATCACGTCAATTTTTCCCAACTCGTCGTTGTCGCCGTGTCCGTGACGTTTAGTGGGGGACCTTGCAGGGAATGCGGAAGCAACTCCTTTTTCTAGAACATTTCCTCTTTTGGAATAGCGGACCGGGACTTCCGCCGGGGGGTCTGCCGGGGAAGTTCGTCCTCAGCTCGAATAGGGATGCATGCATTATTATTAGGGGCGCCGCCTTCGCCTCAACGCAGATAGACAGCCGAGAGCCTCAGCTGTGCTTGTTTCACCTGTACTTCAACACAAATAAGTACATATATCGGTATCGAACACAGTACATAATTAAGCATTCTCGGCATTCTCAAGTTATATATATATATATATTTTTTTTTTACAATAGCAAGTCTCTAGCGTAAGGAGAGCTCATATCAAAATGGCTAGAGCTATAAGTACTGAGAAAAGTCCCCCGTCCGTATTAAATGAACTATATTGAGTGTTTTCACATGCCTCAATCGCTAAATCTTTACGTGGACAATTTCATATGATGGGAAGTATCCAATGTCTCGGACTTTAAGGCCGAAGAAGATGATATCATCCAATCCCTCGTGTCCGATGGCTCCAAGGATCCGAGAACTCGATCCCACAGACGTACGCAACCTTCGAACCAACATGTTAAACATTCAGCCAATCAGAAGCAACAATGTCGGATTTCGAATCTACTCTACGTCGAAACAAACCCATTGTGCATAAGTTTCGAGATCCTGCCAACAAACTCCATTCTAGAACCAACATCTTACCAGGAACAACCTCAGCTCCCCGCTATGTATGTTGTTAGGTGCTCGCCACCACCGGGCATATGCGAGCAACCCTTGCACTTGTCTCTTACCGTTGAATGTTCCTCTCTCGGTTATGTGAGCCACGACGTCGTTGGTCTTCCGAAATGTTTCATCTACCTAGCTCATTCACCTGGTCTTGGCGACGTTTCTATTTACAGCTCATCTACTAGACTACAGTAGACCGAACTGACGACATTTCTCGGACCGGGCGTCCCAGGATGAACGACGGTGACTACGAACACCCGTTCGTCCTGCCTTACGCGACAGACAACCCCAGCACATACTTACCGTTCGTTTACACATGTGCTGCTCGGGATTGCACAGGGCACCTGACCAGAGTTCGTAACCAACGGACAAGCATCGCCAAGAGGCTCGGATAGATCTCAACTCTCCGATTAATCCCCGGGGTGATCGTCGTGGCACCCTTTGACCGGAGTTTCTTACCTTTCAATCCATTCCTCTCTTTATGCGAGGATGCGACATCTGACCTAATCCCAGGAACAGAGAAAAGAGGATTTGAATGAAAATGTCAATTCCAAAAAAGTACGCTGAACGAGTGGCGAGTAATTTACGAAAAAAAAAAAAATACAATAAGAAAAGGAGAACCGTCTTCGTTCTAATTATGGGTTTCGTATGCATCTCTTCGCCGCCCGTGTCCGAGCTGACCTGACAGACACTTCGCCAAACATGCCGTTCTAGATCCGACGTGGCGTTCGTTGCGTCTAGTCCAGGTATTCTCGTCCTGGTATCTATGTCTCGGTAATCGGGATGCTGCGAACCTTCAAGCACGTCGTCATGAAAAGAAAGAGAAAACACATGATCACATAACGGGGCAGATGGTTCTTCCCATCAGTAAGCGCACTGCAGTTACGCATATACGCGGGTTGGTAGTCGCCCGTCATGGGCAACAACCTCATGTTGCATTTGCCTCACCCACCCACACGACGGCTCGCGTGTTGCGACGACGCCACAACGGACATGCAGAGTGACAGCGCAGGATGGCTGGATGGAGTCGGCTCATGAGGGCCGGCAGCATGTTGCGAACATATCCCCCATACCTTACACGTTGTATCGTAGCACTGCTCCTACCGTGTGCTCTTCCTCCCGTAAGCATACGCTGCTTTCTAGCGAACAGCGAAGCCACCTGACGCGACGGGGAATGGACAACAGACGAGATCAGGCGAGGTCAGGCGATCCATGCCAAATGACGATGATGTCAATGTCAAGCCGAGCTAGACACAGCAGAGAAGGAGAAGACGGTGTCTTATCCGGAAGCCTCTACTTATTTATGTACACTACAGTAGGTCATTGAGAGAGATCAACGCGATAAGCGAGAATCATGGAATAATAGAAAGGGTAAATCTCTGTTTCCATACCTACCTAGCACAGACTTTCAAGTAGGTAATAGATAAAAGTACACAATTGTCTGGAAGCCATTCGAGTTTCACTCGTTATCTCCGCGGGCCGTCAGCGCTCATGCGGATCTCAGCCCCTGATTGGCCACTTGTCGTGGGCACTACATCTCCTTATCAAGAGCCGACCCGCAAAAACGACCCCAGATCTGCTCATATCGTGGGTACTGTGTAGACAACATTGGGCGAAAAAAGCCCGCGTTGTTGCTTGCACTAACAAACCTGCAATCTATCCGTGTCCCCCCCCCACTCCCCTTTCCCATCCCCCCAGTCCAGCAGTCTGGAACGCAACGCAACGCAACGCAACGGACGCACGCACGTACGCGGGTGCAACTCGGTATTGGTAACGATCCGTGGAGATGTCGCCTTCGCGGCATGAAGCGAAGGCTATCTAGCCTAGTCGGGGGGAAGGGGGAAAAAAGCAGTCGACCAATGACCGTTCGCATGAAACCGATTTGTCGTCGTATCTGTTAATATTCTTTCGCCCTTTTCGGCTATCTATCTATCTACCTGGATAGTATATCTGGAGATGGCAGGGAACCAGCTAGGTAGTCTTCTTCTTTCTCCGGAGATGCACATCTCCAGATAGATAGATGGACAGTTAGGTCGGGCAGAGAAAATAGATAGATATATAGAAATCTAGGATGATGGGTCAAGACAGAATGCTCTTGCTTTTTCTTGTGATTCTCCTAGCGACCTGTCTCATATCCCCTCATTTTCTCTTCTTCTCTCTATAGTATTCTTTCTTTTCCAGCTAAAACAACCTGACGGTTGACGCTTGCTCTAATCAGGGGTGCGTATTGTTATTACTGCTACATCCGACTTATATGCAGTTATATATCTTTGTATACAAAACCCATATCACCCGGTCGTAGCAACTCCCGCTCCCGGTAGAGAAATCACACCATGGCGGCAGGCAAGCGGACCAGATTGGTCGTCGTCGGCCTCGGCATGGTTGGAATTGCCTTTATGTAAGTAACAGAAGCAAGACTTTGCAAGAATCATACCTCCATGGGACTTGATGAACTGACATCCCTTTCAGAGAGAAGGTCTTAAAACTAGACGCAAGAGCTCGCGAATACGACATAATAGTCATCGGCGATGAGCCGCACTTCGCATATAACCGCGTCGGTCTGACGAGTTTCTTCGACCACCGGAAGGTCGAGAATCTATATCTGAATCCGCAAGAATGGGTATGACAACCACCGGCACCCAACTATATACAACACATACAGGAAATACCGAGATAATTATCCAGATACACAATCATCTATTAAAACGGGTCACTAACAAGTGATAAAAATGAATATAGTACGCCAACCACGCTACCGAGAACCAGCTAAACTACCACCTGAACACGCTGGTGACGGAGATCGACCCGACAGGAAAGACAGTGACGTGCGCCAACGGCGAGGTCGTGGCCTACGACATCCTGGTGCTAGCCACGGGCTCAGACGCCGTGCTGCCAACTGACACAGCCGGCCACGACGCCGAGGGCGTCTTCGTCTACCGCACCATCGACGACCTGCAGAAGCTGATCAAGTACGGCGAGGTACGCCGGGGCACGGTGGGCGCCGTGGTGGGCGGGGGCCTGCTCGGTCTCGAGGCGGCGGCCGCCATGCTCGACCTCAAGTGCTTCGACCGGGTCAAGCTGATCGAGCGCAACCGCTGGGTCATGAGCCGGCAGCTGGACTCCGAGGCCGGCAACCTCGTCGTCGAGAAAGTCACGGAGCTCGGCGTCGACGTCCTGTTACGGAAACGTGTCGCGCGGATCAAGACGGACAAGGACAACGACGGTACCAGCCGCGAGAGCAGTGGTGGAAAAGGCAAAGGTGAAAAGGGGAACGTGACGGGCGTGGTGTTCGAGGACGGCGAGGAGATGGACTGCTCAACCATCTGCTTCGCAATCGGCGTGCGCCCCCGCGACGAGCTGGCGCGCACCGCCGGCATAAAGTGCGGCGCGCGGAGCGGCGGCGTGCTCGTCGACGACGACCTCTCGACGAGCGCGCCCGACGTCTACGCCATCGGCGAGTGCGCGAGCTGGGAGAACCAGACGTTCGGCCTGATCGCGCCGGGGATCGAGATGGCCGACGTGCTCTCGTTCAACCTGACGCAGGCCAGGCTGCACCAGCCGCGCGCCTTCAAGCGGCCCGACCTGAGCACCAAGCTCAAGCTCCTCGGCGTCGACGTCGCCAGCTTCGGCGACTTCTTCGCCGACAGGGATGGCCCTAGCTCGCTTCCCGCCAAGGCCGTGGCGCGGAGGAGGAATAGGGGGAAGAGTAGCAGGACGACGCCTAGCCCGCCTGGGGAGGAGGAGAAGCCTGCGCCTGAGGTCCAGGCGCTCGTGTACAAGGACCCGTTCGCGCAGGTGTATAAGAAGTACCTCTTCACGACGGACGGCAAGTTCCTGCTCGGCGGCATGATGATCGGCGACACGAGCGACTACGTCAAGCTGGTGCCCATGGTAAAGGGGCAGAAGGAGCTGGAGGTGCCACCGTCACAGCTGATCCTCGGCGCGAAGAAGAGTGGCGAGGATGACGGGGGCGACGACCTGGACGACGACACGCAGATCTGCTCGTGCCACAACGTCAGTAAAGGCGACGTCGTCAAAGTAGCCAAGGACGGCACGTGTAAGTCGGTCGGCGAGGTCAAGGCCTGCACCAAAGCCGGCACAGGCTGCGGAGGCTGCATGCCGCTCGTGACGAGCATCTTCAACAAGGCCATGGCAGCCATGGGCGCCGAGGTCAAGAACCACCTGTGCGCGCACTTCAACTACTCGCGCGCGGAGCTGTACCACATCGTCATGGTCAAACAGCTGAAGGCATTCCCGGCCGTGATGCGCGAGGCGGGCAACGACGCGGCGTCGGACGGGTGCGAGGCGTGCAAGCCGGCCGTGGGGAGCATCTTCGCGTCGCTGTGGAACAAGCACGTCATGTCGCGGCCGCTGCACGGGCTGCAGGAGACCAACGACCGGTACCTGGGCAACATCCAGCGCGACGGGTCGTACTCGGTGGTGCCGCGCGTGTCGGCCGGCGAGATCCTGCCCGAGCACCTGATCGTCATGGGCGAGGTCGCCAAGGACTACGGCCTGTACACCAAGATCACCGGCGGCCAGCGCATCGACATGTTCGGCGCCAAGAAGCAGGACCTGCCGGCCATCTGGCGTAGGCTCATCGAGGGCGGCCTCGAGAGCGGTCACGCCTACGCCAAGTCGCTGCGTACCGTGAAGAGCTGTGTCGGCAGCACGTGGTGCCGGTACGGCGTGGGCGACAGCGTGGGCATGGCGCTGCGTGTTGAGGAGCGGTATAAGAGTGTTCGTAGTCCTCATAAGATCAAGGGTGGTGTCAGTGGTTGTGTGCGTGAGTGTGCCGAAGCCCAGAGTAAAGAGTATGTCTACTCCTTTTATTTCTCTTTCTCACTTCCCCCCCCCTATCTTCCCCCTATCCCCTTTTGACATCAACCCCCAAGGCACATAATGGATGAGATGCAGAATTCGCACACGCCGAAACTAACAAACCTCACAGCTTCGGCCTCATCGCCACAGAAAAGGGCTTCAACATCTTCGTAGGCGGCAACGGCGGCGCGAGCCCCAGGCACGCCGAGCTGCTCGCCAAAGACGTGCCGCCGTCCGAGGTGGTCCCGATCTTAGACCGATACCTGATGTTCTACATCCGCACAGCAGACAAACTGCAGCGCACAGCGCGCTGGCTCGAGGCCCTGCCCGGTGGCCTCGCTTATCTGAAAGAGGTCATCCTCGAAGACAAGCTGGGCATATGCGCATCGCTGGAGGCGCAAATGCAGGAGCTCGTGGACGCGTTCTTCGACGAGTGGGCCGAGGCCGTGCGCGATCCGGCCATCGCCTCCAAGTTCCAGCAGTTCGCCAACACGACCGAGACGCTCGAGACGGTAGAGGTCGAGCACGACCGCGGGCAGACCCGGCCGGCTTTCTGGCCGACCGAGGCCGCGACAGACGACTTCAAGGGCCTGCGGGATCGCTGGTCCAGCACGGCGTGGCAGCCCGTCATCGAGGCGAGCTACTTCGCCGACGCCGACGCCACGCCCAACGGCATCTCGGCCAACATCAAGCGCGGCGACACGCAGCTGGCCCTGTGGCGCGTCAGGGGGAAGTACTACGCCACGCAGCAGATGTGTCCGCACAAGCGGACGTTCGCGCTGTCCGAGGGCCTGATCGGCCACGACGTCTTACCTCCCACGCCGCCCATGACACCATCACCACCCTCACTGTCGCCTCCATCATCGCCTCCCGCAGTTCCCGCCGCCGACGGTCGTGCCGTCGCCGTCACCACGATAGCGGAAACAAAAGAACCCTGCGGCTCCTCCCAGACCCCCTGGGTATCCTGCCCCTACCACAAGCGCAACTTCGACCTGAGCTCGGGGTCCTGCACCAACGACGCCGAGCTCTCCATCGCCACCTTCGCGGCCGAGGAGCGCCCCGACGGCCTCGTCTACATCAAGCTGCCGCCCGTCGAGGAGCTCGACGCCGAGCTCGGCACCGCCAAGTGGAAGGTGAAGAGAGACGGAAACCCCTCCTCCTCGGGCGAGTTCGCCGAGCTCGACCGCAAGATCGGCTTCAAGGGCCGCAGGGTCAAGAGAGTCGGGCTTCAGCCCATCGCTGCCGATGGTGAAGATCGCCATTCTGCTACGTCCAAGGCTCCGCGGCGGGATTTTGCGCCTGCTGTAAAGGGGGCCATGCTCTTGGGTGCTGGTGGTGGATGTGGTGCTGCGCCTGACTGGTGATTTGCATCTTTCTTGTCTCATCTTTCTTTCTTTCTGCATTGGGAGGATTCGAATGGTTCGTTGTGATCGTGATTTGTGATCAAGAGGTAGCATGGACACACCAGTGTAAATATATTGTCCAAGGCGTTTAGGGTTTCCGGTGTATGAAGATGGGAGACTTGGGAATGATAGATACAGTACACTTGCTTTCTCAAAATAGGATAAGAGAATAATAATTGCTGGACTGAAATGTAGCTGAAAGCTACATGTATCCTTGCCTCTTAACGGTGAGAAGACTTGTTAAGCATTAGAAGACGGGTAGGGATGAGACTGCCTACGATATAGTTTAGGCGACACTAAAACGCAAAAAGGGGCACTAAAGTCTCCTAGTCATCCGTTGCTGGATATACACCGACACCAAGGAAGCAAAAACATACTGAAGGAAGCATCATGGTTGCGGTCTAACAAAATGCGTGATGCAGTCGAGACTAAAAAGTGATCTGTCGAATACGAACAGACAAATTATGTTGATCATTAATATTGGTACAAGAAATTTATTTGCTTTCTTGTCACTACAGGCAATCGATAATCGCTCTCACTTTTTTGGCTCCAGACAAACACCGAAGAGGTATATCTAACGAACACTGGAGACCATCCGTCGTAGCTGAATCATTTCATTACATGACGAGTACTGGTTTCCAGGTAGCACAGAAAGGGATCTGAGGACTAGGACAAAATGACAATGCATCAGAGTATGCCACAGAAGTCGGTGCCTTTTCAACAGACACCGAAAATCTGAGCGGCGTCATTCGTCCAAAAGGGGGGTATCAGAAGAAGGCGATATTTATTCTTCCTCGGGGAGTTCCTCTTCGTATTCCTCTTCCTCCTCATCAACACCAGCGTCCTGGTACTGCTGGTATTCACTGACCAAATCGTTCATATTGGACTCGGCCTCGGTGAACTCCATCTCGTCCATACCCTCACCAGTGTACCAATGCAAGAAAGCCTTGCGTCGGAACATGGCAGTGAATTGCTCACCAACACGCTTGAAGAGCTCTTGGATAGCAGTCGAGTTACCAACGAAGGTAGATGACATCTTGAGGCCACGAGGAGGAATAGAGCAGAGAGCGGTCTGGACGTTGTTGGGGATCCACTCAACGAAGTACGAGGAGTTCTTGTTCTGCACATTTCGCATCTGGTCCTCGACCTCTTTCATGGAGACCTTGCCACGGCTGGACAACAATATTAGCAATTGGCTACACCTAAAGAGAAGAGAATTGGTCCTTACAAAATGGCAGAGCACGTAAGGTAACGACCGTTGCGGAAGTCAGCGGCAGCCATCATGTTCTTAGGGTCGAACATTTGCTGGGTTAGCTCAGGAACCGTGACAGCACGGAAAGAGTGAGCTCCACGGCTGGTGAGAGGAGCAAAGCCGACCATGAAGAAGTGCAGACGGGGGAATGGCACCATGTTGACGGCCAACTTGCGCAGATCAGAGTTGAGCTGACCAGGGAAACGCAAGCAAGTGGTCACACCAGACATGACAGCGGAGACGAGGTGGTTCAAGTCACCGTATGAAGGGTTGGATAGCTTCAGGGTACGCATGCAGATATCGTACAGAGCCTCGTTATCGATACAGAAGGTCTCGTCGGAGTTCTCGACCAGCTGGTGGACGGAGAGGGTGGCATTGTAGGGCTCGACGACAGTGTCCGAAACCTTGGGGGAGGGCATGACGGAGAAGGTGGCCATCATACGGTCGGGAAACTCCTCACGGATCTTGGAGATCAGCAGAGTACCCATACCGGCACCGGTACCACCACCGAGCGAGTGGGTGATCTGGAAACCCTGGAGGCAGTCACAGCCTTCAGCCTCGCGACGGACAACATCGAGGACGTTGTCGACGAGCTCAGCACCCTCGGTGTAGTGACCCTTCGCCCAGTTGTTGCCAGCACCAGACTGACCGAAGACGAAGTTGTCGGGCCGGAAGAGCTGGCCAAAGGGACCAGCACGGACAGCGTCCATGGTACCGGGCTCCAAATCGACCAGGACGGCGCGAGGGACATACTTGTTGCCGGCACCCTAGATGAGATTATGTTAGAATGTTGGCTGTACGGGCCCCACACGATTCGGTGCCGTTGCGTACCTCGTTGAAGTAGACGCTCATGCGCTCGAGCTGGAGCTCAGAGGTTCCATTGTAGCTATTCCATGACTGTCAGTCGATTATGCCGTCGTGCTGCCTCATAGCCGCCATAGTCAGACATAAGACATACACTCCACTGCCATCGAGACCGTGCTCGCCAGAAATCTGCTGCCAGAAAGCAGCACCAATTTGGTTACCCTAATCAATGCTATGTGAGCGTCGGGGAATTCGAGATGTCGTCGTCGAGGATCACAGGGCGACTCACGCATTGGCCGGTTTGGAGGTGAACCTATAGAGGGGAAGAAGTGCGGTTAGCCTGACTGTCATATTTTTTTATGTTGTTAAACACTTCGAGAAACTGAATCACGCGATGTGCTACTGGTGGCTATGAGATGTCCAGTATAGAAAGTAATTCTTGTATAGATGTGGAAAGGCGAAGATCAGTGGGCGTTGTGAGTTTGGGACGCGTCCCGGGTTAAGGCTCAAGCAGAAAACGGACGGAGCTTGATTGGGTGCAAAAGTAAACAGAGGGGAGAGAGGGCCGTGGATATGGGGAGGGCACTCACAATCTCACGCATTTTGGCGGTTGAGGAGCTGGATTAGACGAGACACGAATGAGGTGGATGTGTCGAGCAAAGGACGGGATGGAGAAGGACAGCAGTCGTCGTGGATGGAGAAGAAAGGAGGTGTTTAAGAAAGAGGGAAAAGAAAGCGGTGTGTTGGGAGAGCGAGAGAAGACGGCAGCCGTTGGTGGAGAGGAGCGTGTGGGCAGCTTTTGGTTGGTCCAGCTGTTATGAGATTGGGTGTTTTGGAGAGGCACACTGCACCACTGCAGTCCCAATCTGTGGCCGGCTACGTGCTAGCCGCACCAGAACCGTACCTCTCTCCCAGGGGCCAGCACAGAACCTCAGGAAACCACTGCCCAAACAGGCAAAGGGGCTCACTGGTGCGCCAATCAGAGAGAAGCACTGCGCAGGTCCCTGTTGACACTTGCCGACAAAAACACACCTGCCCCGCTTTCCTTGCACGACCTGTTCCCGTCCGGTGGCCTAGACAGGTAGTGTACATAAGTACCTACCCTAGGTACATACATACATGTAGTAGGTAGTGCACTACATCTTTCATATTACCTCTACCTCGCAATATGTATTTTGGCAGGTTTGTATGGACGTTGGATACATCATGTATTTCATGTTTCTATATCGAGAAGAATAGGTTTGTAATAACATATAGCTTCCATGACCGACGTGATCCTGTTGATATTTTTTTTCAACCAAATGACGCTAATTTCCTACCCCACGCCTACAGCCAGGCCGACAACGCATCAATAAGAAAATACATGCTGGACCTTGCAGATCAAACGCTAACCTCAAAAAAGCCTAGAGCCCTCTCCAAGTGTCGCGGCTTGGCAATCTGGTCTCTCCCGATTGGTGAGAATCGCAACTTCAATTCAACCTTCTCCCCCTTTTGCCTCCGTTGAGGGTGCACACAGCATATGTATATCGTACATACAGAATGTCATCGGACTAGATAAGATGTCTATACTTGATCGGTTTTCTCGATAACAGGAGCAGTGCTCTCTAGCGTGTATTTAACAACTTCGCGCTGGAATAAATGCGATTTGGCAGGAGAAAATGTGAACATCAAATGTAAACAAATATCTCTCAAGGACCAAAGATGCTGTAAAAGGGTCTATTGGTCATACATGGAGGGGCTGTGAGCTGGTGCAAGACTTGCATCTGGCGTCAACTTCACAGTTAGTTTTCAAGATAGGGTCTATTATGTGTGGTAAAGTCTTAAGCGTTGTCACCGGGCGATTCCTCAGCGTAAATTCGCATCTCCTTCAATTTTAGTTCTACGTGCCTGAGGATTTCAAACTAGTAGCGAAGGCAGGAAATATGGTCGTGCTAAACATAGTTGAAGTTGGTGAGTTAGATTAGCTCAGTCTTCCGTCTTTTCTCGGTACCTAGTATACCGCCCCCGCAACCAACAACCTTTCAACTTGTAGCGATATAGAGGGCAACAACTGTATAGCAAGCATGGTAGACTTCATGATCGGTGCAAACATGAACATCCTACTGTTAGTACCATAGTCAACATAAATATAGAAAATGACGAAACCATGCTAAAAAGAGTCATTAATTCATGTTCATTATTTTTCCGTGATTCTATAGGCTCTGATCTCTTTTGTTTTCAATACCCCGTTTCATGCCCCGAGACCAGTTGAATGATGAATGAACATTGATACCCCGACACCTGTTGACATGAAACTGACCGAGAAAAAAAAAAGAGCAGGAAAAGAAGATGCAGCTGTCACTTTGACTGTCTCAGAAGAATCCCTCGCCAATGGCATCGTGATATATCCAGTTTGTCAAAGACAACAGTGAAAAGACTATGAGAAGGCTAGAGTAATAGCGGCGTCTTATTACTATTCTCCATCTTCTCGTGTCTTCATCGTGTCTTCATCGTGTCATGCGTTCTCTATGATTATCTAGACAGAAGAATATGCTTCTCGGTTCGCGTTGGAGACGTTCGGAAAAGCTTGAAACCAACCCGGCGCTATGCAATCAAACAGATATCTTTACATATACACAGTTCCTGGGGGAACTACTTTGTATGTTATGAGAATGGAAAGGGTTGGGGAACACTGTGTGCTGTCCCATCTCACCCACTTCAACGAACAATCATCATCTGCATACGTCGACTGATGCCGTTCGAAGGCGACGTGCCAACAGATGTGCCGCTCAGAGAAGATTTGTTGGGATTATGAGATGCACGTCGTGTGGGGCTTGATGTTGGCTCATCAAAGACGCGAGTGAAGGCCGGACTGCCATCCGGCCTCGTATGTTTGGGGGTTCGTGCTGGACTTTGCGTAAGGTGATCTTCTCGGCGAACCAGTTCCGACAGACTGTCTCGCAGATCCCCCGCGCGTTTAACCAGTTCTTTGAGGCTATTCGTATCAAAATTCATCTTGCCGTTAGAATGTTTATTAATATCGTCATCTTCGTCATGATCCACATCAACGTCAAAAGTTGTACTATGCTTGCCCATTGACTGCATAACAGACCTCGCAACACTTGTAGAGCGCGGTTCTATGATGGGGTTTTCTGGAGTTTTGGGTCGCTCTCTGGCAACCTCTTCATTTGTATTGTCCCATGTACCAAAGATATCGTCGTCGGGTGAAAAAACAGATCGGCGCCGTGGAGACGGATCCCGGTACCACGCGCTCTCTTTCGCGTCAAGAGAAGTACCGTCGAATCCTCGGTCGATAAATCGCTCATCAATGGGAACAGAATTGAAATCGTCAATCGTTTCTGTGTCTGTTGTTTCCTCTGTATCTTCGTCAGGGGAAGCCAAAGCGATAATGCCTTCGGCTTCACGCCATAATTTTGCAGATAACCCAATAGAAATGTTCATCTCGCGGCCCAGGCGGCATAGTCGTTTCAAGTCGTTTACTAGAAGGGATAACTCCCTAATCTGACCAGAATGTGCTCTGACTGTCGGTTGTGTTGCTTGGATCGAAGCAGGGACAAACATGGAAAAATGGGGTTCGTTCCTCTTTCCAGGTGGACCTGTTATCGACACAGCATCCTCCTCAAATTCAAAGTCATCATCCCAGTCTTCACTGACGTTCTTCTGGCCCAGACCCCACGTTCCAAATTTGGGGACCGACTTCGCAGTTTCCGTCGGGTCGTGGACAACTGGGACACTCTGACTTCGCACATGTGCGGCCACTAAGCCCTTACGGCTGGCTGATCGCCCACCTCGCAAATCAAGCTCTTGTTTCCCATGAACCGTCTTCGGTCGATGAACATAGCCATTCTTTTCGCGCTTATCATGAACTTGAGGTTCAGTCCAGTCGAAAACAGTACTTCGAGGTCGCTCGTTAGCAGAATCAAAACGCACGTCACGTCTTGAGTTGCCGTTGATCCTCCCCAGCGTTCTGCGAAATTTGGGACTGCCTCTCCGGGAATTCATGGAACTAGGGGGTGAGAGATGATTGTAAAATTCTGTCTCGTCTTCTCTTGGCCATCCTAGGTCATCGTCATCGTCTAGAGATAATCGGGTGTACTCCCTGTCGATGGGAAAATCCGAGGCTGTCACGCCATTGGCAATCTTATCATCATTTTCGATACTCGCGGCACGGAAGCGTGCTTCAAATTCTTCGTACGTTGCTCGTATAGGAGTGGAAATACTCTCATCCTCTTCCATAATCTTATTTCCAATATCAAAGGATGGCCCTAGGATTTCTTGGATCGAAAGGCGTTTTAGTTTGGCGCCGTTACCTGCAGTGCTGGGTGGAGAATCATCAAACATCGCTTCCAAAGGACTGTCAGGATCCTTTTTACGACCGGAGGCCACCGTCCTAAAGGAGTCAAACGGCGTGTCCGTTTTGAAATCAGTATCATCATCGTCACCTGATGTGAAGCCACGGTGATACTCGGAGCTACCAACAGTCGAGGCACGCTCCAGTGTTCGCGTTTGCGATGCGTGAGAGTTAACCCGCGACGACACCGAAGGATTAACTATAGCTTCTTCAGGCCTATCCGGCAATCCTGATGAATGGCCATGCCCATTGATATCAAGATGGAAGCTTGATAGCCGCGACAGAGGTGGAATGGGAGATGCAGAACCACGTTTCGTTTCTGGAGGACGGAAGATAGCTGCAAGATCGGCTTCAGCCTGGCTGACCTGTACGTCATTCCGGATTTTTTCGGGTGTTATACTCTTGCAGCTTTGGGCTTGATCTTCATCGTCTGTAATGGGCACAGACACATGACGCTTGCCTCTTGTTGTCTCAGCTCCCCTCTTGCGGCGTCTTAGGCTGCCTGATCTCGATATCCAATTCGTGGGCGAGCTGAACTGCATTGAAATTGACCGCTTAGGTTCTTTCGAAGGCGTTACTTCGGCCGAATTTGGTTCCTTCTCTGAACTTCGAGGGCTGTCATCGGTATTAGTATGGAATGGGGAGTCGGACTTAAGGGAAATCCCATTTGTCGTCTCCTCGGAATCGCTCATTATGATATTATTAGGTGTAACAAGATAGACTTGTTCAGGATGTTGTTGTTCCAGACGAACCCGCCTTCCTGAGATCTGACCGTGGCCGTCGACGGATCGCAACGGAGTCGTCTTGATAGTGATGCTGGTAAGCCTAGCGTGCCAAAACGACTTCCACCTAGAACGCTCGTTCCCAGTCAGGTCCTGAACGGGCTTCTCCCTTTGAGTTCCAACAGTCTTGGCTCGGGGTCTATGGCTATGGTCAAAGGAGAATTTGGGTAATGGGGGTAGCTCTTCAGCATTCAACTGGTGTTGCAGCGTAGCTGATCTCTGGTGACTGGTGGCCGGCCTTCGTAGTGTCATTTGAGCCCTTGAACCCCGCCTCTTAGGAAACCCTGTGTCGGCAGTATTTGTCCCTGGCGCACGCTTTACGAGTTTGTTCGGAGGACGCTGAGACGGCGAATCTCCCGACGAGGATAATATCGGGGCTGCAGAGCCGAAAGAGAACAAGGAAGGCGAATCCGGACCAATGCTGGACCTCAGACTTCCGTGTTGAGACAGAGGGCGGATGGTCAATCTTCGCATCCAAGAGCCGCTGGAGGAAACCGAGTCGGCAGCGTCCTCGACAATTGGTGGCACAAGAGCGAAATCGTTCTGTTTAGCCAGCGACTGACGCGAAACCGGAGGCTTTGTGGGCGTTATCTGAGCGTGCGAAGCTCGTCGTGGAATTCGTGCTTGGGCCGAGGTGGCATTGATGGAGATGGGGGACTGACGCAAGGGGAGCCCGGCCTGATTTTGGGCAGCAGGTGGCGCCGTCGATGCCGCCGAGCTCGTGCCAGGTCGGGAGTAAGAGTTAGTGTTCGAGAAATCGTGGTCGGTTCCGAGTTTTCGCCTGATCGAGCCCGAGGTGTTGTGGGGGGGGTATTGTTGTTCACCCTCCGCACGCTGGCCAAAGACGAGACCCGTTGCCGCCGCAGCGACAGCAGTGCCAGCCCCAATAAGCTGCGACGGAGACACCCAACGTTAGTAAATAAACAACCAGACTCTTAGCAAGGGCACGAAAAACAGACAGCCGTATGGGAAAGTGCAAAGTCGATGTGACGAATCCAATGCACCAGGTTCCTTATCATGCAGTAATAAGGTGCATTTGGGAAATAGCGTAGGTAGTCGTGTGTCCCATTGCCTGCACTCGGCCGCAAGCTTGTTTGTGGGTGGGTAAGAAGAGATTCGACTGCGCAACCCAGCGATGGTGTCGGGGCCCACCAGCTAACTGGATTGCGCTGGTGTAGGAGCCAAAGGAGAGGAGTGCAGGTTCGGGATCGAGATCTCACTTACACTAGGGACAGACTGCATCTCGAAAGCCAGCAGCAGCAGGGCAGGCGTGGCTCAGGAGAAGGGGAAGGGGCCTTCAGGCGAGAGGCAGCAGGAAAAAGAGTCGCTTCTCGTTGGCGTGTTCATGGCCCATTCATTGCTCGTCAAGACATGGCAATCTCAGTTGGGGGAGAGGGTGGGGGGCCCGAGGAATGTCAGGAAATCTGATCTACAACCCCGTCCAGGCGTCTGGATTTCTCGTCTGCTGCCGTGCAAGACTCTGGTTCCCGGTAATTGGGTTGTGGGTTCGGAATTCGTGGGCGCGTGGGAGGCAATCGTTTGTGTATTCCTGGAGGGTATGGCCTGTGGTGTATTTTGGGATCTGGGGATGAAAGGTGGGATGCGCGGTCGTGAATCTGGCGGCCTGGCGTGTGTGGGTGTGGGTGTGTGCCTGGATGCGGGAGCTGGTTGCGTCTGTGTATGAATGTATGAATGTATGCAATGCGTGTATGTGTGTATGTGTGTTGTATGGATCACAACTCAAGATGAGAAAGAAGACAAAAAGTATGGCGCAAGAATAGACGGGACAGATGCTCTCGTAGCAGTATACAGGCAACGAACGGCCCGGACAAGAACTGAACGTTACAGGGACAGGATAATCAACATCAACATCAACAACAAAAACAACCAGGAGGACGGCGACTAGAGTGGGGATACGAGGCCGGGCGTACGGGTGGGTTGCGGATTTAGAGCTGTATCAACGTCCCGTCTCATTAAAAGAAAAATAGACTTAGTGGACGGAACTAGAAGAGGAATTGGGCCTGAGATCCATAGGTAGCCTATCGCCTACATGTACATGTAGTGTAAGTAAGTAAGGTAGACGACTGTCGGCAGCAGATGAGGGTGGTAGTGTAAGTGAGTGCCTGGATGCTGGATGGAAAGAGGGTGTCGGATGAGGAATTGGTCGAGGCTGTCGTCGGCCACGGAACAAGAGACAAGAACCAACTTGAATTGAAGAGAAAAGAAGGCACAAGACAAGAAGTTGCAATGCAATGCAACGCAATTCCTCCTCTTCGAGGTTCCTTTTTTTTTTTTTTTTTTTTTTTTTTTTTTTTTTTTTTTTGGCGTCTCCCTGCTCTTCCAGGTTGGCTCGGTCTCAGGACCTGGGGCTAACTGGAGCTACAGGACAAACAATTCATTTACAATTTCCTGCTGCACTATTATTACTGGTACTGTTCCGCGCCCACGCATTAGACTGTGTACAGTATGTAATGTATAATGAAATGATGTACAGAGCTGCTTCTCCATTCTCCATGGGCCATGCGTAACAAAGGGACCTGATACCTGGAGAGTCCTAGTGCTGGTCTCAACTGTCGCAGGAAACGGCTAATAATAATATGGAATCGCTGGAGTAAACAAATTCAGAAATGAAGCTGCTTTCCAGACGCGGATTGGATGCCGACGAATTAAACCACGCCGCGGTCCGGGTTCCCCTTGCTGCCCTCATCACACGCCGCAGAAGGGCCAAGCACGTCCCAGATGCACCACAGCGAGTGCCTGGGTCTGCCTGGGGAGGCATGCGACGAGGTTGCAGGTACCTGCTCACCGCTCCAATCCAACGCGAAATTACAGGTACTGGCACGGCACATTGCACGCCTGCGCGCCTCCAATTGCGTCAAACGGGGCCGACACTGTGGTAATTACGGCGCTGACCGAGACCTGCAAGAGCGAGCCTACAATGGAAGTCAAGTCAGGCTTAGTATGGTGCAAGTACACACTATATAAGAGTGCATATAAGTAGATGCACTAGGTCGCACCTAGTGTAGGTAGGCTTAGCCAGCGAGCCAGCCCTGGCAGCCAAGAGCCGCTGCCCTGTAACATGCTGAGGCTTGCTGGGCCAACCAATCCTGCCGCTTAGAAACTGCCCTGGCTAGCAGCAAGGTAGCGTATGCTCAGGAGCACTAGGCATCTTAACGCCCAGCTGTCGTGCCCCCCCAGACCAGTAGTATAGCGTATCCAGCCTTACTGTAGCCCCAGGCGTTACCCGGTACCGCGCGCTGGATGATGACGGTTTCTGTTTTAGCGTCGAATCTCAAACGAAGCGCAACCAAAGACGGTGCTTGACCTGATCTCTCTCATCGTCTAGTGTAGCCCTGCTAAATTTATGGTAATAGTGACGGTGATGGTGCTTGATACAGGTTTTTTCGCAGGGAGTAACGATGTGCAGTGGCACCGCTAGTCGATATCAAGGCTACTTATACTCCGTACTGTTACCTGACATGATCGTCCGTTCAAGCAGATTATTGTTCCAAATTCTCCCTTTGGCGAGGGCCGCTAGAAACGTCTGGTATATTACCTATCCTAGTATAGATACACTACCTATATCGGCTCGACATACCACTTGGCGTATTCAGACTGTGCTACCTATAGATCAAGGTATCATACAGCATGCTGTCCTCTACACTTGCTACAATACCTATATCAACGCTTCACTCAGACAGAGCCAGATGCTACTTCTACCTAGGAGGACATACTCGCTGTATTGTACACTGTACAGCAGATCCGCTAATAATGTGAGGTTACCTTTTCAAATCCACTCTACATGCAGTGTCAAGCTCTGCAGCCAGCCCAACTGCACCCAAAGTCCTGGATCCCCCTGACTAAATACTCCAAAATAACCGTGCTCTATTGTGCGAATGTTATCTCCGCAACACTGACCACTTACGCACGTACAGTAGCATTGTAAGTAGATATAAACAGACACATACATACATATTTATACCTAGGTGAAGAACGAGAAAAAAAGCGAGATGCCGTAGCTCACGCTTTCTGCTCCAGGAGTCTCTGCAGAAAGCTGGTTTATGTGCGCATTAGTGTGAATATCGATCTCCGGATTGTATGTATGTACTGTGTGCCCGCTCTCTCCGCTCACTCGCGTCAAGGAATGAACAATACCCGAGGATCCTTGACTCCATAGTTTTGCCCATAGCTACTGCAAGTACAAATTACAGGCAATATTCTGCGCATAACGTACGTATGTACATACCGTATGTTAGTGACAGTATTCTATTATACCTACGTTCTTCAAGCTACCTATTTACCTATTTCCACATACTCGTAACAAATCCATTAACAAATCCACCGTTTTCCTAGGCATAGTCCACCAATTCAATACAGTACCTACAATGCATATGTAAAAAGCAGTGTAAGTGGTATGCGCTAGACGCAAGAGAGTAAAGAATGCGAGTGCAGAGTAGTATACGTATATACAGGTTTTATTCTCCGATACTACACCACACTAACTGCTGTAGTTGGGAACGTCTTGGATGCTGAATGGTGAAACGAGTAAGATATCTCGTGTGCCTTATTTAGCGCATGCCGTCCAAGGCCGATCGTCATCTTTCATTGGCCACGGCGTCGTTATTGAACGACGATGTCCTGCAGGCTGCTGCAGCACACAATGCCTATTGCACCATCGCCTTTCCTGGGGTTTCCCCGGCGCATTGTAAGCCAACTCTGCAGCTCGTTTTGTTCCTTTTGCGAAGTGGTATCCAAGATCAGTTCATCTACATATATATATGCCTTCAAGTATACATACACAGAACAGAGTCGCAGATGGCTCTCACTGCATGTTAGTCCCGAAAAGGCTAGTAAGTCTGCAATCCCCATCCAGCTCTCTCTTATACTGTATATATGTACTTGGGTCGGCAGGCTACTGTATCTAGTTGCTTACGATGCCGCGTGTTGCTTTAACTTATGCCTCCTACTTGTATCATATGCAGTAAACAGCTCCGGTTCGATGTGGGGAACCATTGTAACTTAATGCTTAAGCAATGCTTAAGCATTCTCCATCTACCTATGTAGCATTATCTGCACTAGGTAAACCGGTACTATATATGTATGTTCTATCAGCCAGCCTTACCACATCCGCCAATGGACTAGCTGCCTTTTCTGGTCATGATAACTCCTCATGGCGAGCTCTTCCTAGGCCTTGTTGATGCACTACTGTATGTTGAATCCTCCGATCCTGTCTGGAGAGTCGAGACCCAGCCTAACATGATTTCCAACACCAGGTAAGATATGTATATAAGTACACTACACGGGATATTCACCTGAGCCGCAAGGGGCCACTTTTATACACGGAATCAGCACAGCAACCGCTAATACCGAAGGTCCTAGCGGAACCACCTTTGGGTTAGCTGGCCGAATGAGTTATTAGCACTATAGCTGAGCTTTGCACTATATGAGCCGTCTTCAGCACAAAAGAGGTATATCATCTACACATATACGCTTTCCTCTAATATACACCCGAAAAATATCTTCAAGGTTACTTGCGGAAGGATCACTCGAAAGCGCTAGGCAGTCCTAATGATCTGACTGGCCGCCCCTGAATCTATCTTATGTGCAGATGAGAAACGTCAAAGGCTAAAAGCGCTGCCAACCAACAACCAACAATTACAGTGACGATTACCACCAGCAGTCGGCAGTATTCATTCTCCTGTCCTGCCTCGAATTGTTGTGTTATGTATGTTATGTATGTTATGTTGACGCGGTCGTTGTTTGTCGTCTCAGCCGCTGCCAATCAGTCCCTGTGGCTCCCTTCTCCCCTTCCGTACTGTGCATTGGGTGCTCACTTCATCCAATAGTCGGCGCGGCTTATGACTTGTCACGAATCATGGCTCTCGTCCTTCATTGCTCAAAACAGATGCAATCAAACAGTTATTTCACCTAGGGAGACGAAGCGGTCTGTAATACTGTGAGTGACTCTCCACAAAACGGATGGATATATCACAGCCTTTCACAGGTTCCGTGACGTTCGCCTTGTGCATCTAGCCGTCTCTGTGTAATCGCGCACCACTCAAACTTTCCGTTTTGTGCCGTCATCCTGCGTGCCGCATATGGGTGGTCTTTCTAGACGTTCTTGAATAGTATGAATACCCACACCCTGAAAAAGCAATGTGCTTGGTTACGGCTCGGTTACGGGAGACGGGCGACGGGAAAACCCTTCCTTCAATTGTCAAATGTGCGTTCTCCTCTGACTGACATATCGGCCCGCTCGAGGAACCAACAACGCCGCGGTAACTTTCGGTGATCTGCGAGGCTTGTGTTCCTATAGGTATATCGCCACACATATACATTCGCCACAACGCCGCGCGCTGCGTATTCACGCAGTGTGCAGTGTGCATGCGTCTAGGCAGAATGTGTATGCTGGAGGTACAGTAGCTTGCCGAAATGTCATGATCTGAGACCCCTATTGTCGGGGCTGCCAGGCATCTGCCTACTTCTTACTTCTTCTCCGCATCACAGGGTTCTTTTGACAACACAATCCATTTGCTTCTTCACCTGTAACTGCCCGAATGGGGCCATGCGACGATGCAAGTATAAATGCAGAGACTAGCCCGGTTCTCATGGCGCAGCAGTCACGCAAGCAAACGGGCTTCACTATGATAAGGATTTCATAGTGTAGTACTATGGGGTGATAGTCTCACTCTCTAATTCCCCTTCCTTCCACGATCGGTGTATCCGCGATCTAGAATTCAACGTGGTTACCGAACTACCGTACATACAAGGTGGTCTACACTAAACTATTCTCCGATCCATCCTACTGTTAACAAATCTTGCTGTAGCCGGTGACTCGGGACCAGGAGATACGAGGATCATCGCTGCCCGTCAGACGAGTAGTTTCACATCCACTCCAAAGCCAAGCGACCAGTGGAGACGACGAGTGGCGCGTGAAAGGAAAAATGTGCTTTTATGCGTACTCGGTAGTGTATCTTCGCTCTCTCGAATGGGCAATTGTTAGCCGTTTATGCTCCAAACCCCCTCTAACAGCCTTCCCCCGGCATCAACGGGCGCCATTATAACATCATAATTGCTCAGCTCACGTCCCCCCCGAGCCCCCCTCCTAAAATAGGCACAGCCACTATCCAATCATAGAGCCAATCGCAGTCCAAACCCCTCTCCCCTCCTTGCCTCGAGGCGGCGCAACCCCTCCTTATGCAAAGCAGGCGCATCAATTCGATCTTCCTCTTACACGTTTTATGGGACTTTGTTATGGAGCTTTGTTAGTTTGTTTCTTACATACAAGCTAACATGTTACATACGTCTTGATACGGCGAGAGCTCTGTCTCATTGGAGGTACTGTAGATTTGGATCAAGTGAGACTTGACTTATTTTTTCTGTGTCCATACCTATTCGTTCAGCACTGTGTCCTCGAGTCAGGTTTACCGTGTGGTGAAGGACGGTAACAACCCACCTGTCTTAAATACATTAACAACTTTTTTTTTTTTTTCGCTCTCCTTGTATCTGTGCTCGACCAAGCCCGGCTTCACTTTTAGTAGACGATCCAATAGTTCTAACTTCTTGGGATGTCACCAAAAACAAAGAGTCTGGCCATAAGTGGAGAACTTATTAGGCTGACTGGCACCCTCTCCCCGCCAATTCCTGCAGGTATATAACGACACTTTTATATGGTACAATTAATTGCAACCGCGGCTTGCTTTTGATAAAACTTGCCGTAGCGAAGGCGCACGGCACGTCTGACAAGCCCCGGCAATGTGGTTGAATTCCTAGATAGATGTCTGTGCAGTCGGCCCATTTGGCACCACAATGCCCAGATAGGAAATCAAAGGTGCTGTTTGTTTGTTTGTCCGTGTCAACCGACTAGCTGCCGTGCTAAATCCCATAGGGCCGATGAAAGGAACCGTTCGTGAACCAAAGTAGCGGGTTGCGTGATTCCAGAGTAGAGGTAGCGTTTTTCCCACCCGTCTTAATTCTTACGGTGGAGTTATACATTTGAGTACAGGTCAATGCGCCGTTGAAACAAGGAACTGTGGACTTGGATATTCTTTTTACGTATATGTAAGCTCCTCCCCTCTTCACGTAGCCTGTTACCTGAACTAGTTCTCAGGTTCTAGCAGGTATTGATTGACTGATTATCCGTCTACGGTATGTAGGTGTGATCGCTCACTTGTGCAAGTCTCATTACTAGTTGCTTCTTCTTCAGTAGAGTGCCCCTCTAGCCCGGGTATCATTATCCTGCCACCACATATAAAGTCATCATACTGTATACAGCGTCAAAGCTATCTATCACCAAGTTTGCAAGTCGAGCAGCCACCACGGCATATCTCTTGAAACTGAGTGTCTACCCATGGTTGCAATGGAAGCAACGCAGGTGAATACATTTCATACTCACCGGAACGAAAGTTCCACAATCAGGTCATCTAGTGACGTAGTATAAATCCTCGGCGTTCTAACGTCGGCTAGTCTTGGTCTTAGTCTATTGGACGCCTTGTATTCTGCGCGCGCGCCTACGAGTCGCACAGTGGCGAGACATTCCGGGCTTACTTATACATGTATGGTCTCTTATCTAAGACAAAGCACGGTTATGCTTAATGCGAATTCCTTGAGACATTATCCAATGCCCAATTTCCTATCTGATACACTCGCTGTCCAAGGAACGAGAATTTTTATTTCCTCATCTCTTTCGTTTTCTCATTTCTCTCGTTGTACTAGCTTTCGCTGACCTTGCTTGACTTCCAAGAATGGGGAACTAGTGCGTTCAGCATGCAGCAACTAGACAGGCTTACCTGGCATTACAGTCTTTCGTTTGAGCCTTTTCTTTTCCTCCCGCTCTTGGAGGTGAGCAAGAGTCTTATATGCAAGCTGTCATTGTCTGTCTACTCATTCATGTAAGCTCTCGCTAACAAAAAAAGGACCCCTTCTCCGCCTGCCTGCCTCGTTTGCATACGTATCACTCTGTGAATGTCTCCAACATTTGCCTACGGCCGGATGGCGTCCTGGGAGAATACCCAGTCCGCTTACAGTATATAAACAGCTTACAAGCATACACATGTATCCTCACACACTACATCTTTAGGCAGGCTTTGACGACGATGACCCGTAGACCGTGATCGTAGTACTGACCGCCATGTGTCATTGTGGCACTCGACCAGCTAGGAATATCCTAGCAGCTGTAGATAATCTGCGCTCGAATTTCCTTTGCTTCGCATGGCTTTCTGTACTCTCATGCCACCTCCCTCTCATGTCGTCCCCAATGCGTGCACGAATTCGCGATGGGAGGCGGCTGGGCAGGCGAGATGACTTGCTTTATATACGTGTATATGTGTGCGTGCGCATATGTCGGCGTTATGCCGTCCCCTTGACGATACAATGTAGGCTGCTGGTAATTGAGCTTATTTTTATACCTCCACGCTCTGGACTTTCGGTGGGCGTATGCATGCATGCATGCAGTCAGCCAGCGGGCTGCCGACTTGGAGGTAAAGGCGTTGCTGTCTCTTCGCGAGGTGGCTGGGGAAGTGGTTCAGCTGGAGGCCCAGTTCGAGGCTGATAACATGATCACCACGTGCATATACTGGGTTTACACATATAATTCTGTTGGGTATTCTTATTGAGAGCGTGTATTCTGCGTCTACATATCTTGAATAGAAGTAACACGAAGTTTGGCTTTATATGGCGTTCCATTCCAGCTGCTGGGGAGCTCTGTACACGTCACAAGCTGTATCGTGGCGAGCCTAACTTATTCTCTTGTATCGTACTTCTGTAGGCTAGATTAGGTTCTGTGTTAGCATTCGTCACGATCATTGGTAGGTTGAAGTTCCTTGCAATTCATGGCGGCTCGTATATGCTGTCTAGTTCATGGTACTACAACGCCCAGTTCTCTCGCAGGAGCCGTATGAAGGGTTTCTAACGACGTAAACTATAGGCCTGGAGCTGGGCGGGCTAATGGGAGCACAACACAAAGTGTAAACCTATTGTTGGAGGCTACATAGTATTCTATATGAGGGTAATATTTAGAGCGCCTCACCATAGCATGGCATTCGGGGCGATGGACCAGCATAGATAGTTATCCCATAGATGCCAAAACCAATGAGTCGAAAATACTTCTGCATGAGTCATTTCTACATATCTACGATCTTTTTTAATTAAGTAGTCGATGGTAGAAATCTAAAATCATATATGTAATCGAGCTCCTTTCCAGTTGAATCTCTATACATCTACACACGTACGGGTATGGGACATCATGGCCGTACTAAGCCGCGGTTCACTCAGAATATGTCAAATGTACTCAGAAGATAGATTCAGAGCTGATCTAAGTGGTACAACTACTAGCAAATTCATGTTTACTTATCCTGCTGAAGTTAAGTGCTGACTGACGCCACAGTACTTGCTAGTATAAAATCAAGGATAACCTTGCAAATAAGGATGCGGTCTCGAACAGCGAAAGATGAAGCAAAGAATATGCAATCAGCGTTATTGCAGTCTAAGTAGTTAGTTCTACACTGGGAGCTTTCTCCCCCTTTTTGAGTTCGGACATCAAATTCACGTCGAACTACGCCAGTATTCTGGTGGTCAGTTTGCAGCTTGACACAGGAGAGGGTCAACGACGACTCATAATTGGGCTGTAGGCCCCTCATAGTAGTTAGATGGGCAAGTTATGGGCACGATTTTCATATAAATGTTAAAGTGTTGATATAGAAGGCTCAAAGGCTGGAAGTCCTGGCATCCGGAAACGGAGTCCCCTATACTACATTCGCCCTACAAAACAGTGACCTTCAAATAACCTATATCACACGAAACTTGGGCAAGCTCACTGATTGAACTCATTTATAGTTATTTTCGTAGCACTTACTACTAATTGTATCGGTGTTAACTGCTATTGTGGCTTGTCCCATTAGGTGGACAATCCCACTAGTGGTAATGTGCGTCTCTAGAAGTCGTAGCGGGGTGTCGATCATAAATATCCAGACGTTGCGAAAACACGCAGATCGAGGGACGCTGCATTCTATTGTTTTTAATTGGCTCTCCGCACAACTAAGGAATGATGCTCGCTGTAATAATGACCGGTCAATTGGGCCCAGGGTCCTTTTCTTGCTCTGTTATTTCACGTCGTCATCTGCAGAGAAACATATCACATCATGCCCCTCACAAGAGATTCTCAGCCCACCAGCTCCTGTTCAATCTGTTCTGACTATGTTCAACGTGGAAAATTGGATTTTCGCGGTCGGGACATTGTGGCGTCTGAGGCTGTGCACCAGAATTGCTCGGAATGCGATAGGTTTGAAGTCAATGAGAATCGACTGTGCTCTTTCTGCTCTCACATCCGCCCATACCATTTGCTGACTTGCGGACGTGTTCGTAACTTGTTTGACGGACAGTTCGAAATTGTACTTGGGACGCCGAAGGAACTACACTCAAGGCAGGGCGTGTGTGCATTCTGTCAATGGTGTCTCCATGTTGCCCAAGCAGACTCCCGCTTGCGCCAGTATACAATCAACGAAGAGAACCCGATCCATATTATGAGAAGGATAAACATTGAAAATTCAGAATACGGCCACAGAAGAGACAATGCCAGCGTCGACTGGGATCCAAAAATCATATTTTATATCACCAGCAAGGCCTCTCGTTTTATTCGAGATTCGGTCAATCCTCAATATGTCCAGCTTGGACACAACAAAATATCACCGTGGGCACTTCCTGCAGTGGGCAGTAACACCTTGATCAGCCCAACCACCACCAACTTGAAACCATTTGCAGTCGTACCAGCTTCCGTCGAGTGGGCTGTAGCACACCGCTGGAAAGCTGAGTGCGAAAAGGTGCACAAAACATGTCATGGGAACGGGGCGGGAAAACTTCCAATCAACTTCCGGCTTATAGATGTCGAACTAGAATCCGTTGTCGATGCCCACGCTGAGCCATGTCCGCCCTTTGTTTCGCTCAGCTACGTCTGGGGTACTGATTTATCGAACGTGACCACAGCACGCCGTGATAACTTCGCCTCCCTGAAGCAGCCTGGTAGCCTGCGTCATTTGCCGCGAACGATTGCGGATGCCATGGAAGTCTGCAAGCAACTAGGCGAGAGGTATCTATGGGTCGACAGACTCTGCATAATTCAGGACGACAAGAAGGACAAGTACGGGCAGATCAGGTCGTTGCAAGCAATATACTCCCGTGCCAATCTTGTCATAGTGGCGGCCTGCGGGGACAGCATAAATTCAGGTCTAACTGGTATCCATGACGAGTTTCCAAGAGAAAAACATCAGATTCCTACTGATATCTTTGGGTTCACTATGGCAAACAAGTTGAATGACTTTGACAAGGCCACCCAAGGCACCTGGAACGAAAGAGGCTGGACATACCAGGAGGCTGTTCTGGCCAGGCGTAAGCTGTACTTCACTCCTGCCGAGATCTGGTTCGAATGTGCAGAAGGCGTCCAGAGAGAAAACGCTTTTTCTGTCGACCGTACATCCAAAGGGTCTGTGGGCAACCGCCTGAGGACACGCGAAATCAATGAAGCAAGTCCGAATAGTGACGACTTCGAGGATTACAGACGACACCTAGAGCAATATTCTCGACGCATCCTGACTTATCCCTCTGACGTATACCATGCCTTTCATGGCGTCGAGGATGCATTCTACCCAGAATATGGAACCATCTTTGGGCTGCCAGAATCCGACTTCAGCCGCGCATTGTTGTGGTATCCATACGACTGGCCAGGCCTCCAAGAGCGTCGGCCCAGCGGTGAAGATGTGACGCTGCCCTCTTGGTCCTGGGCATCTTTGATTGGTCACATCGCAACATGTAGGTTATACGGCAGCTCGCACTCCAGAGCCCTTCAAAGAGGCTCTTTTTACTGCTCACTCTGTGAATGGAGCGCGTGGGATGAAGACAGCGACCGGCAGACGATCCGCAAGATAAATTCTGTCAATGACGACAAAGTTTGGACGCAGCTTGACGCTATTTGGTCAGAGCAAGATCCAACAACCGAATCCTATTTCGACAGTTTCATAGGCGCTCCAAACTATCGCCAATTTCTTGCTCTGGCATGGGGGAAAGGCTGCATTGAAGCAGACGTGCCCACTGATCTGCTCGTTTCACCAACTGACTCCGCCATGTTGGCCGAAGGGTTAGCAGCCCGCTGGCCAACGGTCGGAGAGTTCTGGGCTGAAGTCCGACGTGGAACCCGCGAAACACAAGATCCCTCTATTCCGCCTAACCTTTGCCCTGAATATCTCCTCACCCGTACCCAATGTTCAGTGTTTTGCGTCAAGCACGATGGCCATAAGGAATACCTCCGCGGCGACGTCTACGTACCTAATACGCACTTCCTCATCCGCCATCAGCAAGGCGGCGGTGAAATTGTCGGCTCGCTTCTCGGTACGGTTGAGTATCGACTGCGTGGTGCAGCAGCAACGACCGCTCGAGCTACCGAGGTGGAGTTCATTGCCCTCGCTGTAGGATGTATGCCCGTGTGCGTATCTGACCAGGTGAGCAAGAAGTTATTGAGGGAAAACTGCTTCCACAGGGGCAGACCAGAAAACTTGCTCAGATTTGCCCAGCCGGGTGTTCTTGTTATGGCTGTGAGGTGGGACGGGCCAGTTGCGCGTCGTATAGCACTAGGATGGGTAACCTTACAAGGCTGGGTAGATTCAAAGCCGGATTTTAGAACGGTTACATTAGCATAGATAAAAATAAACTTTATACATTGAAGAGAGAAATGATGTTCCTTTTTCCTTTTTGAAAAGGGGTTGGGGTTGGGGTTCATTAGAACAGGCGAAGAATACTGAGATCCTACCTATCCTTAGTTTGTAATATCATGTGCATCGAAACATTGTCCCAAAATTTCAAGTGTACTCTCTCAAAGCCAGCTACAGTAAAGACAATAGCACGTCATCGAAGCCGGCTGCCCTTTCCTTATATCTTTCATCTTACATCCAAGTACAGGTTTGGATTGCTGGATAGCGAAGTCCGAAACCTTAGATGATACAGCGAGAGTTGCCAAGTCCTTGAGTTCGACTGTAGGTAGACAAGAAAAAAACAAAAACAACGTCAACATGTCTCATGCTTGGAGGCAACTGCAGCCATCTTAGCACGTGTGTCCGTAGGTGTGGCCTGAATCGTCGGGCTACGCTTTCTGCCTAGGGAAAGGTATCTGAGCACAGTTTTTAGAGACATAAGCATGAATATGTCTTGTTAGTCTTCAATACATACAACTTGAGTTCAGTACGATACCTACGGAAATGTCTGCTTCCTGGCAAAGTTCTTGCACGATAATGACGCAGGTTATGACCGGCGAGTGGAAGCAGAGGCTCTGTACTGCTCTACTAAAAATCAACCTGTCAACTTTATGGCCAGAGCACACAGCAAATCACTTGATGCTCTGTTTCGCTAGAATAACTACCTGAGAGATTTTGTACTGGTAGCGAGAGGAACTGTGTGTCCTTGCAGGGGTCAAAGGCCGCCCCCTTAATGCTCAACAAGCAAGCTTCGCAGCACAACGCTATTTTGGGGTCATTATTAGGCGAGGTGACATTGTTGGCGGGTTATGATGAGAACTACAGCTACACTTAGACGGAAATGCTATGAGTCGCCGGAGAAAAATGGTACATGAACTAGGCAAGGACTGGGCTGAATCAATCTATGGATTTCTATTTTGTGGTAGCGCTGCTACTGCGTTCAGGATGCTCTCTCTCCTTTTCTTTTTTTTTCTAAGAAAGAGAAGAAAACTACTGGAGACAATAAGATTTCTCAAGCACTGCTAATGAAATAATCAGCTAGGCATGAGTTTGTAGAGACTCTACTAAGTGGTTGAGACTTGAGGCACATGTGAGGTGGATAGAAGATGACGTTTGGGGCGGTGACAATACCCGGCTACTCCGGACATAGACCGCCATATGGGAGACTAGAACCCCATGTTACTGGAATACGACATCCGGGGGAAAAACATTCGCCAGTGGAAATAGGTTTACCCAGCCGGTCCAACATTATCACAACGCCGGAACACCGCCCCCGCCTCCCCAGACTTTTCGTAGCAATGCCAGGGTCTCATCCCCCGCAACCCCAGGTTCTCCATCTCGGCAAAACAGATGCATCTCATTGTACTCCCGACCATTCGCGTGATATTGAGTCTTGAGTATTTAAAGCTTATCCTAATAACGTAACGATACCATGTCCCAGGAATCCTAACATCCTCGTGACTAATGGTTTGCCGAGACTAAGTAGCGAGGAACTGAGAAATCTCCAGATCCGTAGGGTAGTGAGAGGAGACTGTGGATCTCTGTACTAGGGCGGATAATAGTTTAGTTGTTCATGGTAGAACAGTCGAAATCGGGCTGTATCATGGAGCGTCTCTACGTAATGTAGAAGAGGGAAACGATACAAATATCCCGTCTATGTCTAAAGAAAAAACTTTCTCTGCTCTTCGTAGGACATACTGAATTGAGCTGCTCGTACACCTATCGTTTTCGCTAGGAATAAAGACAATATTCGAGGACTTGACGTGACAAACGAGCCAAGGAGTACATTACCCTTTGGTTGGAGGACACGAGCTTGTCTTGATGGCTCTTCGAAACTTAGCGGTTGCTACCGCCTTTGTGGTAACAACTGCTGCTGCTGTCATAAGCCAAGCGACCCATGATAGATCCGGCTTGAAGATAGAAACCACGAGTGGTGAGGTCCACGGGTTCATCAACCATACAGCGCCTCATGTAAGGCAGTTTCTCGGAATCCCGTATGCTGAGCCACCCGTGGGTAAGCTGCGCTTCTTGCCGCCGGTGTCGAAGAAGGACGCCGGTCCAATTGACGCCACAGCGTACCCGCCAGCTTGTTTACAACAGTCGTCACCAGGAGTGGAGACCATATATACCGAGTTTATGCAGCAATTCCTCATCAATGGCGGCTCTTCGGAAGACTGTTTATATGTTAATATCTATGCGCCTCTGTCTACGTCTGGCAAGCTCCCGGTCTTGATCTATATCCCTGGAGGCGGCTTCACCAGTGGTGGATCGAATTCTTTATACAAGATACCAGATAAATGGGTTGAGAAGACGCAGTCGCACATCGTGGTTGTAATGCAGTATGCAAGCCCCCAGGTGAAGTTTGGGACTTAGACTGACAAACATTAGGTACCGGCTCAACATCTTCGGGTATCCTAATTCGCGGGTGTACTCCTTGAACTCTGGCCTCCTCGATCAGAGGCTTGTGTAAGTTCCAACAAGTCAACAATGTGATGACAGACAGACCTGACTTATGAAGTGTTGAATGGGCACAAGATAATATTGCCAACTTCGGGTAAGGTTCGACCATATCTATGAATTATTAGTAGCTCTGACTTTCTTTGCAGAGGAGATCCCAAGAAAATGACACTCTGGGGACAGAGTGCAGGCGCTATAAGTGTCAACTACTACTTATATTCCTACCCCGATAATCCGATCGTACACGCCTTCATTGCAGACTCAGGCGGACCGTCGTCCAAACCCGAAAACTCCACCGATTACACGCATTCTAACTTCACAGCAATTGCAGGCCTCGTTGGTTGCCAGGGATTGGACAGCTCTGGGGAGTTTGAGTGCAGTAAGTCACCTTTAGAAGAACTTGCTTCTCGTCATTGTGGTAATTCGAAACGCGCGATCCTTCTAGAGACGAGACCGCGTATCAAAAACTTCCACACTTATCCATAATCTTTCAACTATCTCAGTGCAATAATTACTAACTTCACGTATTCTAGTGCAAGGTGTGGATGACACTCTGCTGGAACAGACATTGTCGAATAATTCAGCCACAGCGAACCTTAGTTTCGGGCCTAAAGCCGATGGTATCACAATGTTTAGCAATTACACTGAGAGAATTTCCAAGGGGCTGATATCGAAACTGGTCAGTGTCCCTTGTATTATGAGAGAACCTATGCTAACCAGAGGTAGCCACTACTGACCGGCAGCAACACCAACGAAGGAGCCGGGTTTGGCAATTTTTCTCCCGATGGCTTGACCCCAGGGCAATATGAAACGGGTCTGGCCGCCATCACTTGCCCAACTTCGACCGAGATCGAGTATGTTCCTTTCCCAGGAACTATTCGATGAGCTGCAGTAACTAAGTTGTGCTAGACACCGAGTTCAATATGGCTACACCACATACCGATATGAATATGGTGGCAATTTTTCGAACATCTCGCCTAAACCGTGGATAGGTGCTAGCCACAGCGGTAAGCAATCAGGACTCCTTTACCTCTTGACCCAAACTGATCTTTCCGCAGCGGAGCTTCCCCTAGTCTTTGGGACGCATTACGAGTATCGTGGTAATTCGACAGCCTTCGAATGGGCTGTCAGTGATGCAATGCAAGGTGGGTTTCTACCTCGAAGATGGAGTGTACTTCTGCTCACGCTATCACAGACCTATGGCTCTCGTTTGCCATTAACCCAAGCGTTGATCCGAGTTCTGGAAACATTACCTGGCCCAAGCATAGGGGCGCTGAGTCCAAGACGCTTGCTCACCTAGCCACAGACGACCAAGTGGTACAATTCCGTCTGGGCAGTACTGTCGATGACCTGTGTGACTTGTAGTCAAGGCCTGAAAGTTGAGATCCAGCATGCACGTTAAACAGATTTATCACGAAAATATGTAGAGCCTATTCGAGCACCGAATGGGCCTCGGCTTGTCTTGTAATACTACTAAGGGAGACTTTGCCTAAATATCTCTGTTCGTGTGATAAGAACAGTCAATACTGAGAATACGGGTAGTTGGAACTGTGGCAAAATGTTGGACGGGCATATATTGTCCTTCGCCCGTAGTATTCCGCATACACATTTGTAGCAATGCTCACGGCTTCGCGTTTGACTACGAAGGCCATCATGACTGTTCCTTGGCCACAAGTCTCCCCAGCGGCCTAAGAACTAGTCCCTCAAACGCTTCGTCCACACTCTCCTTCCCTGGAGCCGCCCCAAACCGACTTAACTTGCCCGATAGGCAGTCGTCGACGGCCTTTGCATACGCCTCACCCACACTCGGTACCAAGAGCGGAACCCACCGCCGGCGCAGCTCGGTGCGCATTCTGCTGCGTTCCGTAGTGCTCACCTGCACCATTTCCCACAGCGGATGCCAGAGGCCAATCTCGAGGAGCACAAGCCCGAGGCCGTAGTAGTCGTATTCGGCTAGATAGCCTGAGGCTGAGGTAAGATTGGCGGCGTCGGCGCCGGCGTAGTCTGGGTGTCGGTACGCGAAGAGCGCCTCTTCCGCGCTGTGCATCTTGTTTGAGTAGTCGGCGTTGCCGGGTCGGCTGTGCGAGAATCCTATGAGGGAAGGCTGGTCGAGGTTAACCTTGCGGACAGTACCATCGATGTCATCATTAGCGTTATCACTACTGGTATGGATATTCGTACTATCCTCTTCATTGATAGCATATGTTTCTATGCCCTCATTGAAGAAAAGGATGTTGTACGAGGATATGTTTTTGTGCAGCCAGTTCATCTTATGAAATTCAAAGACGGCCGAGGCCAGATTGTAAGCCAGGCGAAGGCGGTCGTCGAAACTTATTATAATCCTCATCTCGAAATCGATCGGATCTGGGTGTTCGCTGAGGATTTCGGCAAGATGGGAAACTCTTGGACGCGTTCCACCCTCTAATGCAGAGGTCTTGGGATACCGATACACTAGGCCGATGGTACGCCGCCTCTCATCATGGTAGATTCCTGCGCAGCTGAGGGCACGAAATCTAGCCGCTACCTCTGGTGGCTGTCCTAAGACATGTTCGAGGCTTTGGAAGAGCGTTTTGCTCCTAGAAGCGCTGTTAAAATCCGGCCCTATTTCTAATTCCTCGATGATAACAGGAGTACTTGACCCATCTTCATCGAGTGTGCCGAGTTGGAACGTGTGCACCTTTCCCGGATCATCTGAGTGCTCTGTCTCGCTATTCTGATCCTCCCCATTCTCGTCTTCGGATAAAGCCTGTCTCCTTAGACGTGTAACCCTAGATGGATCCAACCTCGGTACTACTCCATCCGGGTTTTGTATAAGCCGGTTCACGTTTTCGGCGGACAGTAGCAACCTGACATTCTCGTCCAGTCTGTCCCCTCGGGCGTTCGGCTTAAGAGCCTTCGTTAAGACCTCTGATAGCCTAGTTTGTGTTACTTGGCGAGCCCGAGGCATGACTTTCAGCTCCGCAACTGTACGAACGCTATGCCGACTATCTTCATCCAGACACATGAGCAATTGGCCGTTAAAGCGCCGTAGTCGTGCGAAAAGCGGGGAGTCATGCCGGGAGGCTGCAGCTAGCAACTGGAACTCATCGCGGATAGCATGAACGGTGGTATAGACATGAGCGAAAATCTCATCGGTATGCAGAAATTGACGTTTTGATGTTTTCGCATTTTCACCGATCCGGCGGAGCCATTCTAGGAACACTTGTCTCTCGACTGCGTATTCGAGGGGCTCTGTCCGCTCGCTTGCCTCTGAAGATGGCTTTAGGTGACTTTCAACCGGTTCGGCCATCTTCATGAGCGTGATGCATCGTAAACGGAGAAGCACTACGCGGATATCTGGCCGTTTTTCCGGATCGATGGACAGCATGTCCTTGATCAGTGCCACTAGCTCCTTTTCTGCGCTCGTACGCCCTCCTCCCTCGTTGGAAAGCCACTCCTCCACTCCTTCATGGGGCTCGCCACATTTATGAAAAGACTTAAGGAAAACTCCCGGCTCGTCTTTCTTGGGCATATGTAGGAACTGTCTCTTATCTTTGAATTGTTCAACCTCAGTAGGACCTCCTTTCATGTAAGCAAACAGCACAGCGAGTATGGCCCCCAGGGACCAAATATCGCTAGCAGGTCCAATTTCCTGCCGAACGGGTATTGGTACTGAGTAATCCAGCCTCTCTGGCGCATCGAAATATAAATCTCTGTCGTCAGCAAGCTGCTGGAGATCTAGCATCGACTCGGTCATCCGAGCCAGGCCGAAATCAGCCAAGATGAATCTATCGTCGTGGACCAAGATGTTCCGCGGCTTTAGGTCATGATGGCATCCTAGGAGCTCCACTTGCAAGTCATCGTTGGTATAGTAATGCAGCTGTTCAAGGGCTGATGCAAGGCCGCATACTGCGAGATAGATAGCTTCGTCTTCACGAAAATGAGGCGGTCGGTCTTTTTTACGGAGAAGGTCATGGAGATCGCCACCGGTTGCCTCAGGAAAAAGGAAATTATGTGTATGGTGTTGCGTATACGAGCCACTAAGATCGAGGATACTATCGTGTCGGACTACATTTAGCAGACGAAGGCACCGTAACTCGCTTTCATACGCATTGCCGCCTTTGGTCTTCAGCATCTTGCGGACAAGCGTCATACCCTGAAAGGGGAGGGTTAGTTATGCTACTCTCCTCATTCTTAAAGAAGAGATTTCTTAGGGTATAATTACATGGTTATCGCTCAAGCCGTATTCATGGGGCGGCAGTTTCTCTTTGGATACTAAGCCAAAGTGTCCACTTGGAGGTTTCTTCTTTGTCTTTTCTGTCTTAATCGTGCTGAGAAACGGAACTCGAATTTGATCGTCGAAAATACGGTGAGGTATCCCTTGAGGGAAAACAGGGATCACAAACAGAAATTGAGCCTCAATGAAGGCGTCCCTTTCTTGTGGCAGCTCGAGAATGCTGTCGAGATCTGATGCTTTCATTGGCAGCTTGCCGTCGAGGCTCTCATTCTGAAAGCCCGGATCTAAGCGTTTGAATTTGTAGATGCTGTCTGGCCTACCCACGAGGATCAATGTGGCAAACATTCGTAAACCGCCATTGTTTATCGCTTCGGCGATAGATCGCTGTTCATACGCCTCGATGCTAGTCTCCGAAAGTATTCGCGATACCTTTTGTGGGGTTAGCAGTTCCAATAACCATTCATACGGCACAAATTCAAGACCGTCAATATTTTTCCTGCGTCGTTCATTGATTTGCTCCGCAAAGAGCTGAATCTGTTCGGAAGATGCCATTTTCAAACCCAGGGTACGAAACACAGTGACCCTTCAAGGAAATAAAGCGGCAGTGAAGAATCAACAAGTTGAATTGGTTGCTGTTGAAGGTGTTCTGCTCTGCAGAATAAAGTCTACGTCCGATTTCATGTCCCCCAACTAATCTGAGACGCTGTTCAGAACATCGACTAATTCCTCCTCCAGGAGTGTCAGACCTGATCATTTTCCAAGTAATGAACAGTACTTACATCAGAGAGTCTGCGGGGAACGTATATGAGGGTAACGTCGTCTTCCTTTGGCTAAAGACAAGCAACAGTTACGTTAGTAGTAGCAACACAACCTGATTAGACTAACGAAGTGATAGATGGTAATGTTGAGAAGAGGAGCACACACGTACCTCGATGATGGTACCTATACCGGGAAATAACTTCGCAAGCTTGGCCTTCAATTTGTTTATGTCGATGTATTGAGACTCAAGTTCTTGTTTGATAAGTTTGGAGAGATCCATTTGTATTTCCGAGGTATGATGCCACCTAGGTTGAGCGCCTTTAGCGTAAATAGAGGGATATATATATAGTGATGGTGTGGGTGACGGGATTCCAGAGAGACCCGTGGACGTGCGACGGCAATTCGTATTTTTATACAACCAGATTCGCGGGTAATGCGGTTGAAGAAGGCACCTGCATGCTCACATGAAACTGCATCCGCGGAATTATTCCAACGACTATTCCATAGTAACAATTCATTGCTAGCCTGGTTAGGTGCATCTGGTACTAAGGCAGGCTTTGGAGATGCTGAGGCTGGCGATTGGATAGCAAGATTCAGCTTATCTGACGGAAGTGCGAATATCCCCGCGCTGGATGAACTGGATAGGGTATGTAATTGGCTCACATTGGAGTGAAGAGTGTCAGCTTTGCCGACAGAGATTTGAAAAGTGATGCTTGGAACTTTTGGACGGCCCCCAAAACGGCGACATGGAAGCCAAAGTCGCATATGTTGTGCAGACGGAAGCTCCGGTTACTGTATACAATATAGTGTTCATCCATCTACACTTGGAAGCCCATGTGCTTAGATGTAATGCACCAGATACATCTATCATGGGTGCTGACAGTATGCGGTGACATGACAGAAAATGCTTTTCCATGGACTTTAGTCATCACGGCGGCACGGCATAAATAGGTTGTTCGAAGACTGAATTAGATCATTATGTAGTCTGCACAACAATTTGCAAGCCGCAATTTCAATAAGGCTTGGGTTGGATGGAAACAAGAGACGGTTCGCGGTGGAAATTTGGAAGAGGCCATTTGTAGATAATTGCCCAGTAGGTTCCGTACTGTAGGTACCCCACGTAACCTGGAAATAAGTACCTAGGTAGCTATGGAAGTTAGCGTGGTCGGCGTGCTCCTGCCTGGAGTAAAATGACATTGGTGGTGGTTAGGTAGCTTGCCAAGAAGACTGCTTCCATCCCCGGCATAGTAAGTAAGACTTATAAGTATATGTGCTTGCTACCTTGGCAACCTCGGCAACTACCTACATACATACTCAGTACCTAGGTAGGTAACAGCTTTAACTGACTGGTATGAAGCCAACTAATAAATACTCATTATACATTACGGGCACAGAGCAGTGTTGGGATAAACCTCCCCAACCTTCCCTAAATCGCGGGTAGTCTAAGGCAATCGATCTGTTAGAAGATGTCCAGTCCACAAAGGTCTGTCCGTTCCATTCTGCGGTACGAGAACCAGCCAGCCGTGAATTACAGTACATGTCCTCATAATGCGGCTCAAACGGGTCAGCTCAGCTCCTGTTGCGCGCGCATCGTTCCCTTAATTGGAACAGTGCATTCAATCTGTCTACTCACCCCAGCCTGCATGCCGCCAAGTACTTATCGGCATCCTCTTCCAATCATCAATTAGGCAAGTCCACGATTTACAAGACCTACCGTAACAACAAAGCTGAGAAAAGTTGCAAGTGTTTAAGAAATGCCTGAGCTCCTCGCCATCCGATTCGTACACGTTCCTCTCCTCATCCTGCACAACCGCCCGTCCTGCTTCCCATCCTACCCTGATTGACAGATGCATAAGTGTATACATACCTAGTACACCACGAAGTGCAATAGCGTGAGAAGCGAATCTTACAACCGACAGTGATGGCTGACGCGCTGTGGGGTTGTGATAATTTCCTCATTCGGCAGGGCTTATCTCAAGAGGCTCTGAGGGTATTCTCAAGCGAGACCAATCAAGTCGACTACTGGGCATCGCCAGCAAATGACAGTCCTGCTGACGTCTCGGGCTGTGAGTGTCATTCCACGGCGGCCCCCAAGACGGGGATCCTTCTCAACTCAGAAATACTGAAAGAGGAAATTGGAAGCTATCAGTAAACACTTACTCGACGGTCGCAACCCGGAAGTCCCTGCAAGAAACGAACAAGTGAGTCGAAGCTTATAGTCTTGAAAGATCAAAGTACTGATTATCGGCTCTTGCAAGGAGAAAGATGCCTTTTTGTAAGTTGACTGTTGTAAAACCGGTTCCGTTCTTGCAGTGTTGTCTTGCTGACCATTTCCTGCAGTATCATCCCCCAACCTCACTCGTGGGACCGTCTCCTTATCACTAGGGATACATGGGATAAGCTCGTTGCGATATACAACATCTTCCCCTATTTTTCTGGAACAGTGCTATCCTTTGGTCTGCGGACGAAGAATGACGGCAGTACGTGGAATAACTTCCATTCACGGGCATCGCTGGGCTTATCCCGTAACTGTCAGTCATCCAAAATGGTTCGATTGCGCGTTGGAAACTAAAGGTATTATGCAGTGGAAACATGTTACACAATCAGATTCTTCGAGAGAAATCATAGGGTGGGCGACACGAATGACCCTTGGTCTTTAAGGCAGACCGGCATATATCATCGACTCAATTCTCTGACTGGTACGTCAGTCTGGGTATTGATTAAGCCTTCTCTAGAGCTCAAAAATCGACTACCGGAGAGATTGAAGGCATTTTCGTGCAATAATAGTCTACGCGGTATACGACACGTATTAGTGCACATCACTATCCTCACCTTTTCCTTGCATGACTGGCGTGACTATATAGCGACCCAGCGCACGAGGATAGAGCAATTTGTACGTCACTACAGTTTTGCTTATCTCCACCGTTCATCTCATGCTAATTATACTTTCCCTGCGCTCATAGGAAGGGAAGTCTTTCTTCTCGGAAGCAGATACCATCAACCAGAATGACTACAGGCTGAGTTTCGAAGATCGGCAAAGACTACAACGGCTTCGTCAGAAACTGATTAAGGCCAGATCCGTTCTAGACTCCTCCCTCGACCTTTCTTGCCGACTTCGTAAAACATTTCCCAGTATGGTCAACCAGCTGAGCAATGAGCTGAAGGAGTCTATTTTTGTAGAGCTAGATGACTTCGACGCAGAGGCCAATTACAATAAGCGGTGCATTATAGAACTCGAGCAACGCTCAGCAGACGCCGCTCGATTGGTTAGTCAGAATAGGCCTAAGAGTGGCCCGCACCCCAAGCCAACCCGCTTTCTAATGCTGATGTGCCATAACAGTTATTAAGTATCCTGGAACACCGCAATGGCAACCTGGGCCTTCGGAGTACCCAGGCGAATGAAAAAGCTCTTACCGTGATGATGGGCATTGCGGTAAACTCTGAGATGGAACACGAGCTTGAGGAAGCTAGTTCGACCAATGTCCGGGCCCTGACTGTCGTTGCGACCTTGTATCTTCCAGCATCCCTCCTAGCGGTAAGTAGTGGCCAATCATCCCTGCCGACGTATAATTCCAGCGTCGAAAGCTGACTAATTGGGATTTACAGGGGATATTCAGCACGGATCTTATCAATTCCGACTTGGGCTATTTTGTTGTCTCTCACGAGTTCTGGAAATTCATTGTCGTCTTAATACCGATGATCCTTGTCACATTTGCCATCGTGTATTCTCTTCAACGCATATGGGAAAGGAGGAACGCAAAGCGGTTGAAGAAGAAGACACAGGCAGCAAGGGAGAAGCGAAACGAGCCGTGATTGTGCTGCTGCTTACTTTCTCATCTTTGGTATTTAAACAGGTTACGAAATACGCAGAGCGGCCGTATCTAACCTATCTAGCACGCACCTTTTTTTTTAAAGCTTTCTGGGAGTTGTCGATGAGTAGGATATGGTACGGACTCTGCTGTGTTGCATCAGTACTACGACGTTGTATATTATTTATTTATTACCCGTCACATTTGATGTCCTGTGGACACCACACATTGAATTTTGTCGATTTATGGGATTTGATCTGTGTATATGTATATCACGCTTAATGCCAGAACCGGCAGTACCAGCGTCGGTACAAATCAAATTTCATGCTTTTCCAATGATAGGCGATGCAATGTTCCATCCCAAATAACTGTTTAGTCACAAAGAGAAAATGATCAATAAACTACTGTAAAGGGGTTAGTATTATGTGTAGTTATTATCTACCGTTTGGGTTTATCATTTGGGGGCGAAAAGCGAAGGTGCAGAAAATTGACCCGACATTTCTTCGTGGCGCTGTCAGCCTGCAGATGCATGCACAGCTGAAAGAGCGACCAGGGATGATGGGACCGTTACGGTCGCATTATGCAGGCTATGGCGTCTATTAGGAATACATCAACAATATCGCATGAGATACAACGAGGAGGAGGGTATGTGAGGCTGTAGGCATCTCTAGGGAGGTCGGCGACCTGATGTCGGGGTTCGTAGCTGAAGTCTCCGAGTTTATAAACCGCTTGCTCCATTATTTGTGCTGTGTACATCTTAGGTCGCGATAGCAACCTCATGAAACCTCACGCATAAGGATATCATGGCGAATGAGAGAAAGGGCTTCGGCCGACGAAATTTTGGAGCCGTTAAACAACAAGGCGGCAAACCACCAGGTCCGGCCGCCAATGCCAATATCTTAAATGACAAGACGGTGACCAAGACGATCTCAATAAAAGACAAGAAAGAGGGATCTTACAACCTGCTAACCTGCTTAGCATGTGCGCAGCAAAGCCGTGTTGATCTTATAGGGATAACGTGGATCGATGCCCAGGGCCTGCTGGGACGGGGTGGTCAGGCTGCAGTGAGCCAGACCAGAGCAAGCGCCAATGCTGTCCTAGCATTCAAGCGTCCTGACTCGACCCCAATCGGTTCATGGATCTCCAAGGCAACGACAAGTGAACGGCGCAGGCTCGACGATGTGTACCGCGCTGTCGCCTCTGAGATCCTAGTTCTGGGCGATGAGGAGATCCGATCGCACCCCAACATCGTGAGGCTCCATGCCATTAGCTGGGAGATCCATCAAGCCAGGTCTTGGTTCTTCCGAAAGATCACTCGCGTATGGCCCATCCTCGTATTTGAGAAAGCATCATATGGTGATCTCGGAATGTTCATGGCTAGCGAGCAAGGCGAGGCTCTCGACATTGCTGCGAGGATCAAAATCTGTCGCGGAATCGCTTCTGCTGTTACTGCCGCTCATAGGAAGGGTAAGTTTCTTCTAGCCCTCTGTTGTGATAGGTGTTTATTGGATAGCTCCCATCTCCAGTGCGCGTTCATCTTTAACTAAAGTGAATGACAGGCATCATCCATGGCGACATCAAACCCGGAAATGTTCTAGTTTTCGGTGACGATGAGCCTGTCCCTAAACTTGCCGACTTCGGATTCGCGGCATTTGCCTCGAACAAACATATCAGGATCGTTGGCACAGAGATATGGCGGGCTCCGGAGGTCACATCTCGATTAACCCACACGCTGAAGCAAGCGAAGCTTTCAGATGCATTCTCCTTCGGGCTGCTCTGCCTATGGGTAATCTTTCGACAAGATCTTGTAAATCGGCACCAGGCCCAACCACAACCGACGAACAAAAGCCCTGGATGGCTGGAGTCTTTGAGCCGCTGGCTAGGTTTAGGCGCTGCTAAGCCTTTGGACCCAGATATACACCAAATTAGTTTACACAATAATCGGAATCCCTCTATGAATACGGCAAAGGCACTTGCTACGGAACTCGTTGACAGTATGTCTAACAAGGCGTGGAAAAACAGTCTAACGCAGTTGTTTGAATCGACACTTGAGGTCAATGCCGAGAAAAGATCTCAGTGTCTTGAGCATGGTTCCAAATCCGAATTTGAATTTATCACAAGTCTTCTGGAGGGACCCGAGTACGTCAGCACCTATCTACTTCAGAATAGGTAGTCACTAACACAACTACAATAGCTCCAATATAGATTCCGACGCCAACGGTCACGGCAGTCCTGTCAAATTGTTCCCTTCAGCAAGCAGCTTTCAAGTAAACGAATCGCTACAATCCCTTTGCCAAGCTGACTTCCGCGTTCGCGAGTATATTTTTCAATGTCTAAAAGAAGAGTACGCTGTCAAGAACAGAAGGGTTTGGAACGTTGACCAGGCGACGTTTTGCGCCAACAAGTCGAACATCGCGGTCCAGTTAGCGTTTTGCAAAAAGATAGGCTTCGGAACAGACCAAGATTACGGCCAAGCTACGAAACATTTAGAAGAGGCAAAAGAATGGCAGCGACAATCAGGGACTGTCCGATCGATCCTTGAAATTGATCTCCAAGTGCAAATCGAACAGACCAAAGCCGTTCAGAAGCATTCGAGCCAATGGCTCAAAGAGCTGTATGACACCGGTATTATTCAGCCTGTCCATCAAGGTGTCGAGTTTCAACTCAGTGTCCCCGAAGAGAGAAAGAAGATCATCGAAGCACGTAAAAAGGAAATCCGCGCCATGGAGAAGGAACTTGAAGCAACACATCCAGCGGTACTAAGTCTGAAGTGGTCACTATCTGCCCTCCTTAGTGAGAGCGAAGACCCGATTGCAGGGATAGATTTACTCCATGAAATGGTTCAAACACTCGAAGCAGACAAGAATCGTAAATCAAACGACCGTGACCTCGTCTTGGCTAAAGCTTACCGTGCGGTGTCTCTTGCGAGAGTTCCGATCCCCACAGACAAGATTCTTATGAAGCACATTCAACAGGTAGACGCAGACATAGCTCTTGCAGGGGCACAAGAACATGTCATAGCGTTCTTCGTGTGCGCGAATTTCGCTGAATACTTAGGATCGCGCGGCCATTTCAGAGAATCGGAAGTACTCCTGCAGCGAGCAAAGACGGGTTTCATGAAAATGTTCGGGCCAGAGCACCCGAACACAGTCTCACTTCTAGAGCAGGAAACCGAAAGCTGGATCAGACAGGGTAATATCCCAAGAGGGATCGAAGCGACCAGAGAATCAATTCGACAAATGGAAAATCTAGTAGGTCTCGATAATATGATGGTCGGGGGCGTCCGGAGCAAATTGGCGGGGCTTTTGCTGATGACGGGCGACTACGACGAAGCGGACAAAATCATCAAAGAAACAAATGAACGTTTCGCAAATAAATTCGCCAGATTTCACCCTGCAACAGTGGTGCCCATGACGACAGTGGCGATGCTCAAGGAACGATATGAGGAAGTCTGCGAAATTCAGGAGGGTGTACTGCATTTCATCCTGAGGGAAAACGAACCCTGGCCACCGCCGCAAGATAAGGACATAAGACACGACCTCGACAGGTCTACTGCACTTCGCGAACTACTTGGAGAGGACGGTAATTGGGAGCCACCCAAAACGTATCCCGACCCCAGCATCTTTGCCGTGCATCCAGGTATCATGGCAACACTCGCCACACTCGCAATCGCCATGCACGCCCAAGCCGAGGCCGAAAGTCGCCAGAAAAATGTCAAGAAAGCTAACCAGCTGCGCAGTAAAGCCAACTCATATCTGAACGGATTTATGAAACACATGAATGACAGCCTTGGCACGAAACCGTGGGATGGCCTCAGCAAGACAGGCGGGATCGAAGGATCAGCAATGCGCCGAGCAATGGACGAGGAGCGCACGCCTCTCGTCGAAATGCTCGCCTACCTCGGAGACAACGGGGCGCGAAATGGGCTGCACTATCGCACAGCCATCGCAGCTGCCACGGAGTACCCGAAGATCACCGCCGTGCTCGAAGAGCATCGCGATGTTTGTACAGCCAAGACGGATGATACATCACCGGCATTTCGAAGTAGTGATGAGCTGGCGAACTGGCTAACGGGCTTTTGGAAAGGCGCGTACCTATACAGGTCCGAGGCCCCGAGGAAAGATCCAAAAGGCCACATGACGCTGAACCTGAGGGCCACGCCAGTAGTAAGGGGAAACGATCATTACACCGAGCTCTCGGGATACGGGACTGAGGAGTCGGGGGAGACAACGGTGAAAGGAAAAGCGTTTGCGTCGGGAGAAATTCGATTACGCTTGGTTTTGGCGGGTAATGATGAGAATGAAGGTTGGGAATACGTAGGGGTTGTTGACCTTGAGCGTCGGGCGTTTGGAGGGTTCTGGGGTCTGCCGGATGTACCGCGGGATGGATGCACCGGGACCTTTTTCCTCTTCAATTCCAGCGAGGAGGAGACGGGCTCGGATAACCATTGAGGCGATGTCACGGAAAATATGCTTTCTAACTCTTGAAAAGGATATAGATATTGTAAAAGACAGAGCTCTTAACGGAGGAACGAAACGAGTTATGACAGAGAGCTCTAAGGATCCTCTGCTATCTGGTTTGCATAGTCGTTATGGGTGCGCCAGTTCAGGAATTCAATGCCATGTCCCGAATGATAAACATGGTTCTTCTGAAAGTCAAAGATAAACTTAGACGGATTCAACCGAGTTGCTACGTCTCCAAGATAGCACTGACATACTTTATTTCGGGCGTTTGCAGCTAGCCAGTGTATTGCTTTAACTACTGCTTTGTGCTTATAAACAAGAAACTGCGTTAGATTTTCAAATAAGAGCAGGGACGAATGAAAAAAAGAAGAAGAAAAGAATATGGATATAATATTCAGCTTATCCAAGACAAGACTATAGGAAGTAACGTTTCTATAGAATCAGAGTCTTTATCGATCCGACCAATCAATCAGGATATGGCCATTTCTTAAAAAATATTATTCGCGCGCCAATTACGAAAGCTCTACAGACATGAAACCAGCATGATTACTCGTAAGCTACAATTCGATGAGTTTGGTGTTTTGAGGTAGGTAGCACTCAGGCGCAGGCAGTCTTTTCACTGTTTCTCCCACGCCTGTCACTAACGCCTAACCGGCTCGTCTTTAGAAAGTTCTGCACTTACATCAAGATAGAACCATAATAAGTCTTATCTGAACTAGAATCATATTTAAACGTAGATAGGCTTTAACAGAGAGATCTGTTGCGCAGTCGTATCAGCTCGACTTTGAATAGGGGCAGTATAGGGGTTATTAGAAGAGGGGTAGCTGCTGATGTGCCCGTATGCCGGTGTTTAGCCGATCAGCGCTGTAGGGACCCACTATAACTCTTTAAGATTCTCATGCTGCATGTGGCGACGGCTAGCCGGGTAGGTAACCTTGCCTGTGCAAACCTACCTGGGACCTTCACTTCTCTTATTGATTAAAAAGCAGGCAGTTCTGGAAGTAGCAGTTATTTCAGTGTCTTACGGTTTGCCAAAATGGAGGCCGATATCAGAGCTGCATTGCCAGACATTGATCCGGTGGTTTCCGAGTATTCGGTCGGGTATCTTAGACACGCCTCGACCGCCTGGATCGGCGAAGACGAAGCAACGGATTTGTCTCCGCTGGCCGAGGCTGCCTCTACCATCACGGAACTCCTACTCTCCGCCGCCGGCAACGTAGAGAGCGCTGCACAGCAGGAGAAGATCCGTGCGTTGGTTGCGAAATGGGTCGACAAGTATGAGGAGGCAAATGGGAGCAGCGGAGACCGTCATGGCCCCTCCGTTAAGCGTCTTGACCAGGCCTTCCAGGTCGGCTCGCAGCGGAACATGTCTTCGACTCTGGCCGTTGCTACCGGCAGTGTCGATCTAGAGTCTGCCAACACGCGCAAGGTTGAGTCCAAGGTGGACCGCAAGAAGCTGGAGAAGGCCGAGCGCAAGATCGCCGCCAAGCAGAACAAGAAGCAGTTCAAGAATGTCGAGTACGAGGCTTCGCGACTTCTCAACCAGCCTGAATCCCAGTCGTACGAGGAATTCTACATGGCTGTCAACCCGCTCCAGCTTGGGCCTGGTGGCGGTGCGGCCAAGACAAAGGATATCAAGTTGGAAAATGCCGATGTCAGCATTGGTGGCACGAGGATCCTGACTGATACTGATCTAACGCTTGCCTACGGTCATCGCTATGGTCTAGTGGGTAACAACGGTGTGGGTAAATCTACTCTGCTCAGAGCGCTGTCGAGACGTGAGCTGGCTATTCCCACCCATATCTCTATCTTGCACGTGGAACAAGAGGTAAGCCCGCCCATATACCCTACGATTCCATACAGATTTGCATCTTGCTAACTGATCTATAGATTACTGGAGATGACACACCTGCCCTGCAAGCAGTCTTGGACGCCGACGTTTGGCGAAAGGTCTTGATGAAAGAGCAAAAGGTACGTGGAAACTTACCCCTTAAACAAGGTACAAACGTGCTGACAACAATGAAAGGAAATTACGGCTCGTCTTGGGCAGATCGAATCACAGAGATCTTCTATGGCTGACACATCAGCTGATGCGGCCAAACTGGATCGCGATCGAGAGGCACTCGATCAAAAGCTTGGTGATATCCAAACAAAGCTCGCAGAGATGGAATCCGACAAGGCCGAACCCAGGGCCGCTAGTATCCTCGCTGGTCTCGGCTTCTCCGCGGAAAGACAACAGTTTGCTACTAAGACGTTTTCGGGTGGTTGGCGTATGCGTCTTGCTCTAGCCAGAGCACTCTTCTGCGAGCCTGACCTGCTTCTTCTCGACGAACCGTCAAACATGTTGGACGTCCCTTCGATCACCTTCTTGTCAAATTATCTTCAATCATATCCAAGCACAGTTCTGGTCGTCTCTCACGACAGAGCCTTCCTGAATGAAGTAGCGACGGACATAATACACCAACACTCCGAGCGCCTAGACTACTACAGAGGAGCAAACTTCGAGTCGTTCTATGCCACCAAGGAAGAGCGCAAGAAGATCGCAAAGAAGGAATACGAGAACAACGTGGCCGCACGCGCGCATTTGCAGGCTTTCATCGACAAGTTCCGGTATAATGCTGGCAAAGCTGCTGAGGCTCAGTCACGTATCAAGAAGTTGGAACGTATGCCGATCCTTCAGCCACCCGAGGCAGAGTACAGCGTCAAGTTCAAGTTCCCTGAAGTGGAAAAGCTCTCACCTCCCATTGTCCAAATGTCCGGCGTCACCTTCGGTTACACTCCAGACAAGATCCTGCTAAGAGATGTCGATTTGGACGTCCAGTTAGACTCCCGAATCGGTATCGTCGGCCCGAACGGTGCTGGTAAGACAACGATTCTAAAGCTTCTTATCGGCAAGTTGTCGGCTACACAGGGTCTGATATCGCAAAACTCGAGACTACGCATCGGTTTCTTCGCACAACACCACGTCGATGCACTGGACCTGACGATGAGCGCCGTTAGCTTCATGGCCAAGGAGTATCCAGGCCGCTCGGACGAAGAGTACCGTCGCCAGCTAGGGTCTTTTGGCATTACAGGCACGACGGGTCTGCAGAAGATGGCCGTGCTTTCCGGAGGTCAAAAGTCCCGTGTGGCATTCGCCTGTCTGGCGCTCACGCAGCCACATATCCTCGTCCTTGACGAACCGTCCAATCATCTGGATATCGAGGCTATGGATGCGCTGGCCGAGGCTCTCAACGAATTCCAGGGTGGTGTGCTGATGGTTTCCCACGACGTCACCATGCTGCAAACGGTATGCAACAGTCTCTGGGTCTGCGAGAACGGCACCGTCTGGAAGTTCCCCGGCGACGTCCAACAGTACAAGAAGAGGATTGCTGCCCAAGCCGACCAAGCCGGTGTCGTCAAGGCACATTAAAAAAGAGCGATATAGAAGGGCATAGAAGATTGTTAACGTATGCGTCGTGTCATGAATAGTTCAACGAGATATGAGTAGCCAAACCTTCTGTTGCCTAAGTTTTAGGATTTTTGTACAGTGACTAATATCTATCGCAACCTCGCTAGCTACCTTGACTCATACCAACGAACAGTCACTGGTTGAAGTTTATCAGGTGGCCCTTCGATCAACAGTCGTGAATTGGTCTCAGATCTAGGTTTTAAGTATCCTACGATATCCTCGTGATCCACTAGGTTCATTGCGATTGGGAGAACTAGGCAGGCAAGTATCGTGGGATGGATGACTCAACTGATTGTCTGTCCCCCATGTGACGTGGTCGGCGATAAGTGGATGCAATAATGTACAACTAACACCTATTCATACTATTGTGTATTGTGTATATTATATATACATATATATTTACATATTTAGCTTGGTATTACTTCGATTTTTTTTGGTATTTTTACTATGTAGTTAAGTGACAGGTACCGCCACTCGTCCCTACTTAGTATCTCATCCCTCCCTCTCTCCTCCTTTTTCGCGGTATCTCTTGTCTCATTAGACGAGAACCAACCAAGCGTCTACCTTCCTACTACCGAGAGTAGATTGAGGTAGGCAGCTGAGGAAGCGTCGGGTTGAAAGAGGAGACGAGGTACAACCTAACCTAGGGACAGTACCTCGAGTCAAGTCTTGGCTTACTCACGATGAAGACTCACGATCGCGACACATACTTTTTCCTTAAAACCTAGTGTACCTACCTTAGCCACTGACTCACCAGACAACACATAAACTCATATACTCACAAACTCGCAAACACTAATACACTCACTTAGTCACTTTCTCAAACTTATACACTGACAAACACTTCAACTGGCCACGTTGATCCTTCACGCCGAATCTAACCAAGTATATATAACACCGTGGCGTACCCCGGTGTCCCTTAGCCTCATCTCTCTTCCATCATCATCATCATCATACAACCATCAGACCACGCCACTATCACACGATCCAATCCATCCATCACCACTCACCTTCCCCCTACCTACTTAATCCAAGTACCTACTCTCTCATACCCAGACCCAACCCAACACACTTACAGATGCACACTCACAAATAAATCCTCACTACCTTGAACGCACGGACAAACACATACACGATCCCATATACAGATACTCCCATCGACCCTATCTATACCGATACATAAGCCATCAGAGCAAAGCACAGATAACAAGCACGTCGTGGTGCGACTGAGCGGGAAACCGACACAGCCAAAATGAAGCTGAGAACATCTGAATACGTTATTTCTACGAGTATCAACAAACACCTACCATAACAAACGATTATCGAAAACAAAGAGCCAAAAGAAGGTAGCAAGCAAATGGTAACGAGTCTAAACAAAGAGGCCAAGACGAGAGCATGCCCCTCATTATAATGACTCTACGGAACCAGCGACGCGACAGAGGCCCGAATTTTGTTGCCACGGATAACGAATATAACAGCGTCAGTGAATCAAAGAAGCACATCATGTCCCACATTTGAGCATGTGCAGATTGTGAATACACTTTGGAGAGTCCCGTCGCTGATACTCAAGACGATGGAAAAATGCGCGCAAACGTTTTATTTATCTTTTTCATTGCGAGGAAACTCTAACTATAAAACATGATCTCAACAACGCGAGGGATATCGAGTCCTGGACTAATAGAAAAACACACGAAACATCTACTGTTTCTACTTTTCGTTGTTGGTCCCAAACCAGAGCGAAAATATCATAATAGGAAACGACATGATAGAAATATCAAGTGATGAATATCCCTGGCAATAGCGTCATTGTTCTGAGCGCCGATAGCAAAGAACTGGTACCACTGCCTCCCGAAAAACGATTGAGGCGGCGAGGCCGCTGAGGCCTGCCCCTCCAGTCCCTGATCATGCAACACGCATCCGAGTAGAAAAGTACCAATACAATCCAAACCCTACGCCCCATTAGGTCGACTTAAAGCTCTTCGTTTCCAGAGATCACGCTCTTCTGTCAACTTGACGATCATCTCCTCGAGCTCCTCCATTTTTGCAGCCTTGCGTTCCCGTGACTTACGAGCGGCAAGCGTATTGCGCGCTCGCTTCATTGCGACACTGTCGTTGGGATCATCAACAACAATTGGAGGAAGAGGCTTTTCTCGCCGTCGTGAGTTTACGCCAGACACGGACGAATGTCGTCCGTGATTTGCAGACAACGACGGCGAGGTGCCTGATTTACGACGAGGGAGCGATTCGGTTTCAGCAATCTCGAGCTCTGCAGGCTCCTCAGGCGGTGACTTCGTTTGCGCGGATACCTGATCAGTGGTTATAGCCTCGGGGAAGAGAGGGTACCAGTTCTCAGAGGATCCAGCTTCAAAATCACCGAAATTAGGAGAAACCTCGAAGTTTTCAAACTCGGGAGAATCGCCAAAGTTGGATGGCGTGGTCAAGTTGGTGAAAGCAGTGGAGTTAGGGGCTGAAAACTGCTCGCGAATGAGCAGCTCGCCTGGCGAAACTGTGCCTAAGTGGGTGGAACTCGAGGCAGAGCCGACGTCCAGGTCGCAGCCGTGGATAGCTGGAGAAGAGAAAGCTGTCGACGGTGAGGCACCACCCCCGAAGGCCGTGAAGTCTCCAAAACCGCACATCGCGTCTAATTCGTGTGAGTTATGATGGTTTATACATTGATATATGCAAGAATTACCTTGAAGATCCATCTTGGCCAGTCTCCGCTGACTACCAATACCCTGAGTAAATAGGGGAACAGGTGGACGAGCAACACGGGTCTGCTGGTTCACTGGAGAAGCGGAAGACGGGGTGGATAGCGATGCGTAAAACTGTGGTGGTTGACTTTGGTTTTGCGCAGTAGAGTTGAACCGGTTGGTCAAAGCCGAAGGAGAAAACTGATGCCCTGTTGCTTCGAGGATCTGCTGTACACGCTGATTCTGGAGAGCAGGTGAGTTGCTCGAATCACGATTTGTATTTGTGTTGTTGTTTAGCGATCCAAAGGCTGCTGCTGTGGTAGCAGACGATGAGGCAGTGCGATTAGCGGTTGTTCTCGTGGGCTGAGGAGAGTCGAACAAGACAAAGTCCTGTTGTGGAGGGCTCTGGAAGCTGTGTTGATGCTGCGCGGATGGTGCCGGCTGGCTCGAGGAACTGGAGGGAAGCCATGGTGACTGAGAGGAATCCGTGGTGAAGACTGGAAAGTCTTGTAGGGGCAAAGTTGCGGTGGGTTGAGAACTTGCGCGAGAGCTGGGAATAGCTTCTTCAAAGTTCAGATCGACCTGGAGAGGAAGAACTGAGAGAAAGGGATGAGTAGGGAGTATACTGTTTATTTTGTTGGACTGAATGGTGGCGGTTGGGCTAGAAAAGCTCTAGTTGCTGGGAGGGCGAAGACGGGGTGGGAGTTGTTTAGCGCATTTTTGAGAGATATATGATGTGACCATGTGTGAGTATGTGATGATATAGGGGATGAAAGAGAAGAGGGAAGAAAAGAGGGACGGGAGAGTGTGCGCGCGGGTGACGAGGTTTTAGTATTTTTTTCAGGCAACAAGGTTTTCTGCGGACATAGGCACAGCACGGCCCGGGAAAGAGGACACGCAAAGTCAAGCAGGCAGGGCCGAAGCGGGCAGTGGGCTTAAACCGTACTGCGAAGGGCGCTTGACCAGTAGAAGCCTTGCAACAGGCATGGGTGGAGTCCCTGTGGGTAGGACCAGGGGGGAATCCACTGTCTGGGGGGTTATGTGCGTGGATTGGGCCAAGTCCACCCTTAGCCACTAACAATTCTGGTTTGTATGCAAAAACGCCCTGCCGACTAGGGCAGTCCACGGTGAAACAGTTAGTTAGTTACTTGCCGCCTGTCTGGATTGCTGTGGGGAACTCGCCGTGCTTGGCGAGTGTGAGTCATACCTTTTGCTGCGCCATTCTCCATCGGGCTTAGCTGTATATGCCCTCGAGTGCGTAGGCTAATTGTACCACGCCCATCAAAGGTGCTCTTGTGCGCCTTGTAACAACCAATTACCATGTACCGAGCCTATATACATGTATGTGCTGCCGGTATGGTACCTAAGGTTGTGGAAAGAAAGACGAAGGAATCCTGAATTCCGACCGACGTTCCCCGGGGATAAGGTACTCGGCGTTAGACATCGCAAATCTCCTGTAGTTTGTCGAGTAAGTCGGACCTAAAACCGGAAATTGTCCGCTCTGATATAGGTATCCCTTTTCGGCGTTGGTAACCTCAACTCCGAGCATTTTGCAAGATACCCGGAAAAATCCCGACAAGAAACACCGTTGTCGCAGTGGTAGGTATCGAGGTATGTACCTTCTTTTTGGTATGTAGATCTACATTAGTCCACATTAGTGCACCAAGGCGCTAGACTATTTGAGGCTAAACGGCTTGTGATGAGCTGCACTGTCTCGACTGTTCCCCTTCTGCTTCGTAGCAGCTTTCTTAGTGGTCTTAGTGCACTTGGTCCAGTATTCTCAGCCTCCGCTGTACGCTACAATTGGATGGTCATCGGCCAGCTGAATTGGGAAATAGTCTGCGATATGCCCACAATAAGCTATAGGTATTGATGCAGCAGACAGAAGTTCTTGAGAGACATACCCTATATATGGAAATTAGGTGAGTGTTGATTGTGCCATCCTCTCCTTCACTCAAAGCAAAGGTATTGCAAAATCTCATGCTATATTAATAAGCGGACAATAGTGCCCTTAGAGACCAAAGATAGAAGACAGTGCTCAAGCTTGAAAACCGTCACAGCGGATCTCACTCCGTCGCTCCTGATTGGATAGAGTTCGGGGCGGTTATGCATAACGTTGATTTAGGGTACAGCTCGGTGTCCGTTTGTAGATATCGATGTTGGCATTGCGAAAACAGGAGCAGTACGATCTCGGCAGGCCATATCGCTCATGAAAAAACAAATAAATAAATAAAAAGTTTGAGACTATTAATACAAAGCCATCTCATATGCTAATCAGTGTGTATTGTGAACATCACGAACAATAATCCTCCAGAGCGCAAGTCGTCAGCTCCCGTGCGTGGAACTCCACAATCCAGACCAGAAACGGCAGCAGCGGTAGGTACATGTACAGTGTAGGTAAGATTGCTGCCTTCTGCGCAAGGTGTCTATCGTAACTAGGAATTGCGCAGGTGCGAATGCCCATGTGCGCCCACGCACACACACTAATCAATTCCATCACACTAGCCATCCTGTCGGGCTTGCATCTCCGCGTTCTCGCAATCCACCCCTCATCACATATTGTCCTATGTACTGTAATTACGGTACTATACTACTGTTTCCCTGTACAAAACATGTCGCCTGTATTTCGCGCAGGTGAGACATTCGTATCTCGTTTCTCTCTTCCCTTGTTTAATCGTTGCTGCAGTGGGGAGCTGTGACTCATCGTTACCGGCGCTGCGTTCCATCGCGTCTCACCCTCCCTGTAACTGCTCCCCTGCCACTCAAAACCCGCCTTTGTGCTATGCTAGATGTGGATTGGTGCGTATAGCGAGCTCTACACTAGGAGAGTCTAGTGTACTGCAAGTGAGATGTGGATACAACGTGCATTCAGTAGTTTAATATAGAGTACAGATGCACAAGACAAAAGACAAGACAAAAGACAAAAGGGCGCGCAGCGCAATGGTTGGCGGGCCGAACCTCGACTCTACGATCAGCGATGCTTGACAGTGTGCCAATTGAAAGGAAATGTCAACTAAACTACATAAGATATTCGAGCATAGGTACTACCTACTACATAGGTACTTACGTACTATACGGCGTATGGATTATAGAGAAGAGGCAACTACACTGACATCTGAGCCTTGGCATCATCCATCGAGATTTCCTTCAGCAAGCAAGCTTACATACAGTTTATTCCCGAGGTCTCCGGAATGCAGTCAGCGTACTCGTCAACACTAGATGTCAGATCAGGTACTTATATCCAGTCCACTGCCTATCCATACTGGCCATATACTGAAGATTTCTATAAGATCTCACCCTACTACCTATACTTATAGGCATGAATCCACTGAGGAGAAACCCGAAAACGACAACTAGTCCTCAGCCGCATGGAAATAAACACTGTTGGCAAGGATGCCGTCCATCTTCTCCCGGCCGGCGGCGGGTCTCTTTTAACCAATTCACTGTTGCATACCAACACACGGCAAGGCACACACACACGGACGGCGATACCCGAGTGTGCGGTCACAACAGTAAGTCTAAGCCTCAGGCTACTCTTCTGGTTCCGCATTTCGACTGGTTGGCTGCTGTTGTTGTTATTGTGATGATGCTAGACCAAGGTAAGGTACAGTATAGATAGTAATTGGATACTACCTACCAAATACGGTGGCTAGATGCGGCTTATTAATACGCTGCTGCTTGCGACAACGAGTCTCGCATAGACACGGGTGAAGAGTCTGCACGCGTATCAATATTATACCTATTGTGAGGCACTGAATGATGGATTGACTATGTAGATGGGATGGAGGTCCCGCTAGCTAGCTACAGTACATATAGTAGGTGTGTATGGGTCCCACCTGCCACAATCTGCACCAACCAAAAAAACCAATGTAGCGTCCTCGCTGCTATTCTGCTTCCATCGTGTAATTTTTCTCAAACTAAGGTATTATAAGTTTTTTTTAGTAAAAGATAAAAAAAAAAAAGTTGGTACCGGCTAGCTGTGCTCGGTAATGTTTTGCCTAGTGCTTAAAAATATAAAAAAGCTAATAGTTTAACGTAAAAATTACGCAAAGTTTAAAAAAATAATAGCTAATAATAGTTTATAAGCGGTTAGTAATAATAGTTGTGTTAAAATTTGCCTAGCTTTTTACTGCTTATAACTAAAAAAGTTATGCTAAATTATATATAGCAAATATAGTTTGCATTTTATTATACCGCAAAAATAAAAAACAAGGCAAATTATTTTAAGGGCTATTACTTTTTCGCATTTAATGCTAATTTTTTTAAGTAAAAATTTAAATTAAACTTAAAAAATCCTAAAAAAAAAGTGGTTTTTAATTTAAAAAAGCTAATTTTTAACCGCTTTATATATTGCAAATATATTATTAATATATTTTATACACGCTAGCAAAGCATTTAAAGCGGCAAAAACTATTAAAAATAGCTTAAAAATAGTTTTAAAATAAAATTAAATGTAATTTTTATTATATTAAAAAATAAATAACTAGTAAATTATATATTTTAAAGCATTTATATAAATTGCAATTAAAAAAACTTTAAAATTTTAAACGCTAAAATATTATGACAAAATAAATAAACTAAAATAGCTTAATATTTATATTTTAAATTAAATTTTAAAAAATAACCAATTTTTAAATAAAATAGTTTTTTATAAACATTTGCCAGCAATAAAAAATTTATTTTTAAAAATTCTTTTTTTATTTTGCTATAATTAATAATAAGTTTTAATTTTACATTAAAATTAAAATTAAAAAAAATTTTATTTTTTGTAATAAAAACGGGTATTATAGTTTAATTTAATAGGCATTTATTTACAGTGCTAGTTAATTTATATAAACTTGCGTTTAAGCAGTTTTTTATAAGCTTTTTTAACTAATAAAATTAAGCGTTAGTTTAATGCCGTCGTTTAAATCGATTTTAAAGCTTGGTATTAAAATAAAATTAAACGTAATAAATAAATAAATTAATAAATATAACTATATCCGCGATAAACGTAGCCCCACAGTTACGATAAGCATGCCAAACTTTTATATGGTGCAACTTTTTTTTTTGGGGGACAAAATTCCCGAAAAATAGTCTCTCATTTTCCTACCATTTTTATATAGCATTATTCGACATCTCAAAAACCGAGGTAAAACCGAGGTAAAAAGTCGTCAGCTAACACGTTTCTCAATAAAAAATCGCCTAAATGGTTTAAAAAATATTGCATATTGCAAAAAAAGAATTTTTTCAGGCGTTATTAACTGCTTTTCAAATAATTTATCAGCTGCTAGTATGTTAGAAAATAAATGTAGCGTCCGATATATTTATTTGTGCAAAAATTAGGTTAACAGTTTAAAAGCGTGCGTAACAGTCCAGTTTTGCGTAAAATATATCGATCGATAAATTATATTAAATAAAGTTAGTTTACCGATATTACCAGGTTGTCCCAAGCCGTTTAGTTTTTTAATTTTAAACTCAAGCTAAACTTTTTTAATTTATTTAAAAACTTATTTAAATTAAATAAAATAAACTTAATTTTGATTTAAATTTTTAAATTTTTAAGTATTAATGCTAGTTTATGTTTTTTTCGAATAAAAAAATAAGTTTTTAAATTTAAGTAAAAGCTTTACCAATTGTAATATTGCTTATTATTAATATGCTATTGCATATATTAAAAATAGCTATAACATTTTATAACTATAAAAGCTTAAAAATTATAAAAGTATTGATTTTTTTTTCCGGAGGTTAAATAATTGCTTAAACTAAGCGGGAAATGTTTTGGATAAATGCTATAAATACCATAAATTTTTTAATTATATTTATTTTTTCAGCAAAATTTAGAAAAAATAAGCGTCGAATGCCCAAGTCTTAAATCCGCATATATTTTAAACCAAATTTTTTAACGAAAGCAAAGTGTATAATATTAATATCACTTTTTTAGTTTGTTTATACTTTGTTTTAAATAACTTTATATTTAATAAAAAATTTATTTTTAATATATTTAATAGTAAGTTTAATGCGGTATATTTTAATAAGCTAAATAATAAATGCAAATAATAATTTTATATAAATAAAATTATTTTGCATTTTAGCATATTTTTTAACAGTTTTTTTTACTTTTTTAAATGTTTTTATTAAAAAATGCTTAAAATTTTTGCTAAAATTTAAACTAAGTTGCAGCATATTTATAAAAAATATTTTAACTATAGCAATTTTAAGCAAATGTTTGTAATTAAACGCGTTTTTTCCTTTGCGGCTTTAGATTTTAATTAATAGCTTAAGTAATAAGTTTGGATTTTTAAAAACCCTATGTTTTTTTTGCTTAGTTTTTTTTTCGGGTAAATTATTTAAAAAAAAACTAATAAAAATAGCGCTGTTTTTAGCTCGTTTTTTTTATTAAAATAATTATTTGCAAATGCTAGCAATAACTGTAAAATTATAATTTAAGCATTTAATTTCTCGTTTAATATAATCTTGTTTTTTAACACCTATATATTATATAAAAATATTAAATTAAATATCAAAATTTTTTCTGATTTATTTATATTTATTAAATTACTTTTATTATTGTTAAAAAATTAATTGTAAAATAATTAAGTTAACTTTAAATAAATTTTGTTTAAAATAAATTTTTTGTTTTTATATTTAGCAGCCGAAAATATTATAGCTTTTAGGTATGTTTATTTTTATTAAACTAATTATTTAAACTAAAAAAAATTATATTTAATTTAAATATAACCGCGGTTTTTATAGCAAAAGCATGCTTTTTTACCCGATAACAGGGTTTTCGTTTTATTTATTAAAAAGTGCTTAAACGTTTTTTTAGCCGGTAAAAATAAAAAATTACAAAATTTCCTATTTAAAAATAGCAAATTGTTTTGTTTTAAGCAAATATTTGCATAATATCCTGTTTTATAATAATAATAATAAATTATTATTGCTTTAAAAAATGCTTGGGGTGCTGCAAAAAAAAAATAATAAATATTGTTTATATAATAGTAAATATTGTTTATATAAAAATTAAAATTACACTGTACCGGATTTTAATTTTGCTTGTAAAAAATATAATGTTTTGCATAATGTTATAAATAAAAAATATTTTAGGTTAAATATAATAAATTATAATATTTTAGTAATAAGTTTTATATAAAACTAAAGCTTAAAAAAGGTAAAAATTAAGTACGAACTAGGTGTGTAAAATATATTTATATAAAAAAAATGGGAATAAATTTTGTTAGTTTAATAGCTTATATATAACAACTATTTTTTTATAGCAGGGTATTTATAGCTTATAATATATATAAAGTGTAGTTTAATTAGTGTTATATAGTATGGGGTTATTATTGTGTTATTGTTTTGTTGTGTTATAGTATTTAGGTATTTGTAAGTTTGTGTTTACGTGTTGTTTCGCACTAGTTTTTTTGCTTTTTTGTATGCGCTCCGCAGTTTATTTATTTGCTTTAAGATTTTAGCTTTTTTTTTTTTTTTTTTTTTTTTTTTTTTTAGCTGCCGTTATTATTTTTTGTTTGGTTTTTAGCTATTATTACGTTTTAGCACTATTTATTTCGTTAATTATTATTATATTTTTAAAACGTAAAGCTGCTATTGCTAAAAAGTTTGTTAAAGTTTGCAAATTTGCGCGTGTTGCGCGTGTTGCTGTTTTTTTTGCAAAAAATAAAGCAGTTAAAAAAGTTAAGCAAAAAAGCGCTGCTGCTAATGCTAAAAACTAAAAATTATTGCTGCTTAATATTTTTAACAATTTAAAGCAAATTTTTAATAATATTAAGCTTTATAATAAAAAACAAAATTTTTTAAAAAACGATAACAAAAAAGCCGCAATTTCGGTAAAAAATACTTGTTTTAAAAAATAAAGCAAAAAAAACAAAATTATATTTACAGCTAGTGCGAAATTTTTAACAAACTTAAAAGTTTTATAGCTTGCTAGCATTATTTTTAAAAAGCATTTAATAGTTTTTAGCTTAAAAAAAGCGATTTTTTTTTATGCGTTGCTTAATTAAAAACGTTAGTTTTTTTTTTTTTTGCATTAATTGCAAAAGCAGTTACAAAATATATTAGCTTGTAAATATTTTTATGCTTGTTTTATATGTGTTTTATTGCTTATTATTTTTTTTAAATTTTAGCTATATTAATTTTTAATGCCGTTTGTTTAAACAAATTAGTTATTTAAGCTTGCATTTTATTTAAGCTAGTATATAAAAACGAGTATATTTTTGCTTGTAATAAAAACGGCAACTTAGTTTAAAAGCTTTTGCTGCCGATTTGTTGCTAATTTGCTAGGTGTTAATTTTGTTTTTTTAAAGCTTTTTATCGCATAATAATTATTTATTGTAGCTAGTATAGCTTAACAGCTAAAGTTAAAAACTTTTAGTTTACATTTTATGCTTATAAACAAATTGCCAGCTAACGCCGCTAAATTATATTGCAAAGTGTTAAGCAAATTTTTGCTAACGCTATATATATTTTGTTTTATGTTTGTTTTATTAATATTTTTAACATAAATAAAATGCTAATATATGCAAGTTATATTGTTGCGCAATTGTTTTTTGTTTTAAGTTAACCGACTATAGATTTTTTTTTTAAAAAACTGCTATAAAGCAGTTTATATTAAAATGCAAAGCTTTAATAGTTGCAAAAATAAGCCTAAAGTTTAGCAAAACAGTTATATAAACTTAATATTTATAAATGTTTGCTATTTTAACTTATTTTAGTTTTACTATAAATTTATATATAGCTTATTAGCAAAGCGTAAATTAATTATATTTAAAGTTATAAATGCAACTTTTATTATATAATAAATTATAGTTAATAATTTTAAAAAATATTGTTTAGAAAAAAATATTAAGTTTGGAAATAATAATATTGTTAGATTTTAAACTATAGGCAATTCGGAAAATTTTTTTATAAAGCTTGCTAGCAAAGCGCAAAATTGTAAATTTTAAAAAATGGGTTTAATTTTTATTATAAAACTATAATTTTTTTTTGTTGTAATATTTGCCGAAACTTTTAGCTGTGTGTTAAAAATTAACATACAATATTTTTAATGCTTTTTTATGTAAAATTTATAACTTATTTGCTATTAAAGATATTTTTTTTTCCGCTGGTTTTAGCGTTTTTTATATGTTTTAATTGCTTTAAAAGCTATAATATTAGCTGCTAATATTTACTGGTTATATTTTAAAAACCAACTTGTTTATTTAATTTTGTAGTATAGTTTACTTTAATAAATTTGTTTTTTTACTATGTTTTTTATTTTTTATTTATTTTAAATATTTTTAAAAGCAGGTATAAGTAAATTATTTTTAGTGTTAGCGGTTTAAAGTTTTAACAGCTATATTAAAAAAACGTTATAAAAGCGGTTATATTTAATAAAAAAAGTTATACGATATATTTGCGAATTAATTTTATTTAATATTTTAAAAGGTTTAATAAACTTAAATGCGAGCTTTTTGCTTTTAAATTTAAAATTTTAAGTCGAAAGTGCAACTAATTAACTAATAGCATATAATTATGCTTTATATTTGTTATTATAATGTTTTATATATAATTTGGTTGTTTTTTGCTATTGCATTATTAGTTTGTTTTTTAGTTTAGTTAATTTATGCAGTCGATTTTATACTGCTAATACTTTTTTTAGCGTAAAATTATTTTTAACAAATAAACAAAATTTTGGCCTGTAGCTATATAAAGCTTTAAAAAATGTTTTTTTAGTAGTAATATTAATAAATAAGTTAACAGCAAAATAAACTTGAAATAATAACTAAGGCTAATTAGTTTATTTGGTGTTAACAAAGCATTTTAAATATATTTCGAAAGTTTAATTTATTTGTTTTGTTTAGCTATCGGTTCGGAAATAAAACGCTACTAAATGTTTTTTTTAATTTTAAAGTAATAGCATAAATTTGATTAAAACTAGCTAATAAATATTAAACTATAATTTAAAACTATATTTAAAAAGCTGCTATAAATATATTTAATTTTTTTGTAAAATAAAGTTGCTAATTTTGTTAAAGTTATTATATTGTTAATAAAAAAAAATAACAAAGTTTTGTAAACCTATTAATTATAATTAATATAGCGTTAACTATTTTACTTTTGTAAAAAGTTTTTAAAAAACTAACAATAAAATTTATAAAAAGTTTTTGTATAAAAGCAAATAAAATTGGTAAAGCATTAAGTTTACCATATTTTCAATAGTGTTTTATTTTTAATTTTAAACAAATTGCATAGCTATTAACATAATTTTAAACGTTAGATTTTATGTTTTTTCAGTAAAATTTTTGACGCAACAACTTAAATGTGCGGTTTTAACCAAAATGTTTTGCTATAAAATTATTGTAATACAGTTCGATAAATTAAAAATAAACAGATTTTTTTAAAAATATATATATATTATTTTTATAATAAACTAAAAATGCTTTTACCGTTTACTAAAAATTAATAAGCTTTTTATAGCTAATTTGCTTGCAAATTGCTTTATATTTAGGATTTTTTTTTTAAATATTACAGATTATTTTTTAAAAACTTTTAAATATTTTTAAATTAAAAGACTTTTTATTACTAGTAAATATTTGCGCTCGTTTGTGCGTAACTGCTTAAACAAAAAATAATTAAATTTTAAGTAAATATATAGCGCAGATTTTTTTAACAAATATTTTAAAATAGTTGTTTTAAATTCTAACTTTTAATACAGCCAGTTTTTTTTTAAAAATAAAAAGCAGCTTTAAATTATATGTTTTTTTAGCTATATAATTAAAATGTTTTAAAAATAAATCGGCTTTATTTTTTTTTTTTAATATTTAATAATAAAATTAAATAAAGCAAGATATATATATTAACGTGCTTAACGTTTATTTAGCTTAAGCGTTTTTATAAACGCTTGCAAATTAGCATAATTTGTTAGCATTTTTACTAGCAATTTGCTTTTTTAAAAATAATGCTGCTAATGTTTAAAATATTTAACAATAGCTAATATTTTTTAATTTAAAGTACTATAGTGCAATTTAGCATTAAAATATTTTCGAAAATAAAACGCAACAAGTTTTTATTTGCTTTGTTTATTTTTTTAAAAAAAAATTACCTGCTAATGCTGCTTTAAAAAAGTTAGTTTTTATTAATATTTGCTTTTTAAGGTTAAAATATATAAAAAAAATAGCTTTTTTAAATGCTTTTTTTAGCTTATTAAAAACTTTTTTCGAAAAAACATTAAAAAAAATTTAATTTTTTTTTGTTATAAAAATGTTTTTTTTTAGGTATTAAAATAATAAAGATGCTATTTATAAATACCCGTTTATAAAGCGGCGGTAAAAATTGTAAAACTTTAAAAACTATTGCAGCTTATAACGAGAATTAAAAAATGGCTATTTTAAAATCGTTTAAATATATTTAAAATTTATTTTAATGCTGTGTTACAAAAATACGTGTTGGTACAGGGGTGGCTTGAAGGGGTGGTAACTCGAAGGGGTAGCGGCCCAATCTTTTCTTTCCGATCCATCTCCTCCATTCAATTCTTTTTGTCACGTGATCCAGGCTCACCAGCTCACGGTGATCCAGGCTCACCAGCTCACGGTGATCCAGACTCACCAACTCAAGGTGATCCAGGCGATCACCACATTTACTATGTCTATATAGTTGTGCATTTTCCTGTATCTAGTCACTCGTTAGTTTTTGCTCTTCAGCTATCAACTTAAGATCGCTGAGCACCAATACATTCAGTACTCCGATACTTAGTAATACTCTTTGTTGCACAGTGATGGGAGTACGATAAACCTCCCTAACGGACACCCGCTAATTTCCATACTGTTACCTGCAAATAAAGAACCCCCGACGAGTCTATCATATTGTTGTATGATAGGTCCGTTACATGCTGCTGCTAAAAATAATATATCTGAAAAACTTAATTTTTTTTTTGATAAAATTGGTATTTTAAAGGCTTAGCGTATAGCTTGGCTTTTTGTAATTTTTTAATAACATTTTATATATGTTTTATATGCGATTTTTTATTAAGTAAAAAAATAAAAATATTATCGAAATAAGCAATATAAATAATATTTATAACATTGTTAAATGTTTTTTATATATAGTTTTAAAATGTTGCAAAAAAATTAAACAAATTTATAGGTAAAATTATAAACTTATAATGTTTATATTAAGTATAAAACGCTGTTTTTTATTTGTTATTTTTTTATATTTATATTTAATAGTAAGCATTTTTAAAGTTAATTTTTATAAATATTTTTGCATAAAAAATTTTGTTTAATAGCTTTAAAATAAATGGAAAAATGTAACAATTTTTTATTGTAATTTTATTAAGTTTTTTAAAGTTTACGTATAAACGTAAACTTTTGTTTTTTTTAAAAATAAAAAAAATAAAAGCTTTAGCGGGATTAATAAATTTTTTGATTTTTTAACTTTTTTTTATTTTAACAAGCTAATTATATAGCTTTTTTTAGTTTATTTTAAACTAATAGGTATATAAAGTAATAAAAAAAAGTAATGCTTAGCATTAAGTTTATTGCGCAATTTTTTCGCTTAGAGTATAAAAATATGCTAGTTTTATTAGTATTAAAAAAATTGTATAAATTGTAAAACTTTTTCGGAATATTTTTAAGTTTTAAATAATTTAATAGTAATTGGGTTTTTTTAATTTAAACCGGTTTGAAAAATTATATAATAGCTTGATATTTAATTTTGTTTTTGCAAGCTTTAGCAAATTAATATGCTATAAATAATTTAAACTATTTACGCTATAATTTAAAAAACTATTAATTTTTTGCCGAATTAAAAATAATTTTTTTATTTTTTAATATGGTTTAAAATAATAAAAAAAGATTTTTTTTTAGTTTATTATTTTTGTTAATTATAACGCAAGTTTTTTAAAATTTTTAAGTAATGCTGCAGCTGTTAGTTAATTTGCATATAATTTAATAAGCGCTATAGCTAGGAAAAATGCCGCTTGCAATATGTTAAAATTAATAAATACGAAAAAGTGCTTTTTTTAATTTATAATATAAGGCAAAAATGTAAAAATATAGTTATATTTTGTGCAGAAATTTAAGTTAGCGTATATTTATAGTGGGCTTTTGTTCGGGCTTGTTAATGAAATAGTGTAAAGGGTATAAAAACGTTATAATATTAGTATAAAAAGTTAATAGTTAAGCTTAAAACCAATAGTTAAAATTAAGTTTATTAGTCGTTTTTTTAGTTTATATTTTAATGTTAAAATTTATTATTTAAATATTGTTTTTTGTTTTAAAGTTTAAATTAATTTTTGTTTTAATTTATTTAAAATTTTTATATTTTTTGCTTGCGGTTTTTTCGGTTTAGCTTTTTAAGGCAATTAAAATTTATATGCTTTTTTTATTTATAATAAAAACAAAAAATATTTTAATTAATGTTGTTTTGCGGTTAAAAATTATTATTATTTTAGGGTTAATTTATAAAAAAATTTAACCGATTTTTGTTGTTAAAGTTTTTTAAGGTATTTTGATTTTTTTAATTTAAATTTTAAGGTTGGTTTAAAAATTAACAGTTGTTTTTTTTATTTTTAAAGTTTTATTTTTTTTAAAAAAAAAATGTTAATTATTATTTTAGTAATTATTATAATTGTTAAAATTGTTTTAGTTGTTGCTATTTTAGTTTTAATTTTAATTTAAAAAATTATTGTTGTTGTTTTATAGTTAATTTAATTAAAAGTTATTTTGCTAATTTTTAAAGTTTAAATAATTTATTAATTTTTAAAGTTTAAATAATTTATTAATTTTTAAAGTTTAAATAATTTATTAATTTTTAAAGTTTAAATAATTTATTAATTTTTAGCAAGGGGTTATAAAAATTTATATTTTTTTTTAAAAAGTTTTGTTTAATTTAGCGTAAAAAAGCATAGCTTTTTTGCGGGTAAATCGTAAACGTTTTTAATTTTTTATTGTAGCTAAGTATTGGTTAAACATTTGTAAAAATTGCCTTTATTGTTGTTAAGCATTTTTTAATTAGCTGTTTACGCTAGTATTTAAAAAAAAAAACTAGCGTATTAGTGTTTTAGTTTATTTAAGGTAATAATGCTAATCGGATAAATATTATTTTTGTTTTGTACAGTTTTTGCGTTTAAGTAAAATCCGGTATTAATTTTTGTAAGCTTAGTTTATTTTGCTAATTATATATAAAATTTTAGTGGTGCTAAATTAAAATTTACGATTAAAGCATAAAAATATAAATTTAAGTTTAGCTTTTTATTTTATTTATTAATTAAATATAAAGTTTATGCTTAATAAAAAATATTTTTATTTAAGCAATTTGCTTAAATTAATTTTGTTATAATGTTATTAATAGCTTAAATTTAAATTACTGCCAATAATGCTATAATTTAAATTAAAAAAAAATAAAAGGGTAATTAAAAAAATATATTTGTTATTATCGTTAAAATTTTTTATAGAGGCTAAATGTTAGGATTAATAATTTTAGCTGTTAAATTTTAAATTTAAACTTAAATTATTAAGGTTATTTGGGTTTTTTTTTTGGTTTTTTGTAATATTTTTATTTTTGTTTTGTTATAAATTTGCTAATGTTTTTAGGTCGATGTTTTTTAAAAATATTAGTAATAATTGCTTTGGTGTAATTAGCAAATATTTGTTGGAGTTAATATATTTTATTAGCTTAACGAGCGTTTTGCTGCTATAGCAATTATAAATTAGCAGCTTTATTTTTTAAAGTATTAAAAGCCGGAATAATTGGGTTTTTTTGGTAACTTTAAAAAGTATTGTAAAAATTTCGAGGGTTATTTAAAGGCGTATTTATTAATGCAGCAGGGCTTTAAAATCAAGTATTATGTCGAAGTGCTATATTGCCGTATTATAAGTAACCGGGTGGTAAAAGCTTTAAAATTGTTACAAATAAAAAATATTCTGGATTAAATACAATAAATTGTAATATTTTAGTAATAAATTTTATATAAAACTAAAGCTTGAAAAAAATAAAAATTAAGTACGAACTAGGTGTGTAAAATATATTTATGTAAAAAAAGTGGAAATAAATTCCGTTAGTTTAATAGCCCGTATATAATATATAATTAGCAAACATTTAAAAGTGCATTTAAACAACGGCTTTTTTAAAAATAATTTTTCTGTTTTTTTTAAAAGCTTTTTAAATACCTTTAATTTCCGTTCGATAAGTTTTTTTTTTTGTTAGCTTTGTTTTAATTTTTTAAAACTTTTTAAAATTTTTAAATAATTTTGTAGCATTGCTATAGCGACTTAACATTTTAAGCTTAATAATTTATAGCTTTACGCTTTAACTTAAATTTTTTAAAATTATTTATAAAGCGGCAAACAACCGTTCGAAGCAGCGTTAACTCGGCAGCAGTTAAAAAAAATTGGGCCGTAATTAAAGGGCTTTGCGAGTCGTTTTGTTTACTTGCTTGTTAAAAAGCATTTTAAACATAACTGTAATATTAAGCAAATAGCTTATTTTTGTTTTAAAATATTTAAATTAAATTATTTGCATTTTTAATTGCATTGTTAATTAGCTTAACTAGGTATTTATTATTAAAAGCTTGTTTAAATATTTTAAAAATTTTTTCCGTAGCTTTGTTCGATTTAGCATATATAATAATTTTTTAAAGCTTAAAATTTAAATTTACAAAAATAGCAGCAGTTTTTTGGCAAAATATATTAATAAACGTAATAAGTTTAAATGTAAGCATATTAGCTAAAATATAATTAACGCAGCAAAACTGCTATTAAATTTAAGCAAGCTATTATTTAGCAGCCTTATTTTTAGTAAAATAACCACAAAAACTAAAGTTTGGCACGCAAAATTTAGCTATAATAACCGGTAAGCTTTAAAATAATCCAATAAATAGTTTAAAGGTAAAATTTACGTTTTTTTCAAACGAAAAATAAATTTTAAAAACAAATTTTTCAAAAAAAAAAAACCTTTTTTTAGGGAATAAAAAACTTTTTTTAGGAAATAAATAATTTTTTTCGGAAAATAAATAATTTTTTCCAAAAAATAAATAATTATAAAAATTTATAAATAATTTAAACGTTATATTTAATAAATTAAAACATTTAAACTGTAATAGCTTAAAAAAAAAGTGCAAATTTATAGTTTTTTTAAATAACTTAAAAAAAACTAATTTTTTTAAATATATTAATTTCTTTAAATATACTATTTTTTTTAAATATATTTAAATTTTAAATAATGTTATAAAAAAATATTTAAAGCTTAATAGTTGTAATTAAGCAAACAAATATAAAATAGCAAAGTTTTTAGCAAAAATAAAATAAATAAAATAAATAAAATAAGCAAATAAACTAATTGTTATAAAGCCAGCGCTAAATAAAAATATTAATAATTTTAAATTTTATAGCATAAATTAAAAATGGTAAAAATAATAAATATTAAACCTTAGTTTTGCAGTAATTAATAAAAATATTTAGCCGATTTTTTTTTAGTTTTGCAGCAATTAATAAAACAAATTTTTTAGTTTAACAGCAACTAACAAATAAAATAGCAGTGCTTAAGAAAAATAGCTTAGCAGCAACTAAACAAAAAATAATAAAAATAATATTAGCAAATATAAAATTAATTAAATAAAGCAACTTTAATATTAAATTAATAAATTAATTAAAACGCGTAAAATTATTAATAAATATTAATTAAATTTTGCGTAAAGTTTTAAAAAAGTTAAAAAATTTAAAATAAATTATATTAAAATAAATAACACTGTGGCTTCAAAGGGATAAAAATATTTAACAGTACCATTTAAAATACGCTAACTATGCTTTTCCCACTAGGTGTGTATAGGTCCCACCTATTACAATTTACACCAACTAAAAAAAACCAATGCAGCGTTCTCGCTGCTATTTTGCTTTTATTGTGTAGTTCTTTTTAAACTAAAGTATTATAAATTTTTTTTAGTAAAAAATAAAAAAAGAAAAGCTGGTACCGGCTAACTGTGCTCGGTGATGTTTTGCCTGGTGCCTAAAAATATAAAAAAGCTGGTGGTTTAACGTAAGAACTACGCGAGATCCGAGAGAATGGTGGCCGATGGTAGTCCGTAAGCGGTTGGTAGTGGTGGTTATGTCGAGGTTTGCCTGGCCTCTTACTGCTTATGACCAGAGGGGTCATGCTGAATCACGCATGGCGGATATAGCTTGCATCTCACTATACCGCGAAAACAAAAAACGAGGCGACGATCTTGGTCGCTAGCTACCACTTTGTGAGGCACTGAATGATGGATTGACTATGTAGATGGGATAGAGGTCCCGCTAGCTAGCTACAGTACATATAGTAGGTGTGTATGGGTCCCACCTGCCACACCTATCGCCAAAAAGATGACAAGATTTTATCTCTCTTCTTATGTAATTGACTGCGCTGTAATTGCTTTTTTGATTGCAAGAAGATGAGTGCCTTAGGCCAGAGGTAAAGAGAGTTTTGAATAAGTACCGTATCTTGATGTAAATGACAAGGGGAGACTAAGGCGATATTGACGTCGTCGAGAAATAGACAATCTTTATAATTTAAGGTATGATAGGTATGAACGTGCGTGAAGAACTTTCGACTGAATAAGCAAGGTACCTAGGCAGTCAAGACTCATCGACCGATCTGTTGAATTATTACACCGTAATACCCAAAGTTTATGGGATCGAGCTGTGAGATGGTTTAGACAGATAATCCTACCGGTTGAACTTCTGGCGTTAGCAAATCCTACTCCCTTGAGGATTTCGAATATGGGCATGTCGACACCAAACACGCTACCAACGAGATGCGGGCTTCTGTAATTAACAGCGAGCCGAGACCGTCCAAGGGTATTGGATCTTTGACGTTGATGCGATACTTCGCTATCACTCTCCTGGTCCGGGACATGTTCATACTTGTACCGGTACTGTTGCTATGTTACCCTGTAGTAGGAACACGTGTTGCATGTGCTCTAGACCAGTTGTTGAAGTATACCAGGAACTTTACTAACATGCTAAAAGCACTCATAACTCGGTAGCAGCCTGCACCTAGACCGCGGACTGATGGATATAGTTCTCCGGGCTGTAGAATATCTCTAAAGCCAAGGGCTGGGATAATAGTTTGAAGGTGCATTCAGTCCATGGCAATGCTCTACCGAACAGCATGGACTGTTACCGGACTATGTATGGTCGAAGACTTGGAACTCCTATATCAAACAAGAATATGAACGGATATACGACACTGAGCTGGAATCTACCTGCTACCAGACATAAACAAGCAGCTGATAGTGAGCTGATGCAATTGCCTTCTTAGCCTTTATTGTTTAGGTATTGATACGATACCTTCCTGATTCCATCTTCGCATACTTCAGGATACCAGATAATCCGGTAACTCAATTCCGAGATGAACCATTCGACTGACGCTCTCACTCTGTACTGTAAACCTGGTACACACGTCTCTCAGATGGCTCAATAAAGTTTGATAATGGGCTCTCCACGTATTTGAGTTCAATAGATACAGCAACAGGAAAAAGGTATTCGCGGTTATGCCGGCTCAACATATGATAACATGTTATGGCTAACCAACTCAAACAATCATGGTAAACCCATATCTTGATTAATCTACCTTAGTATAAGCTTGACGTAATTTTTTTTCTTAAAAAACAAGTGTTAAATGCTATCGTATCTTGGTTCTCGACTCCCAGAAATATGTATGTTTTCCTTTCACTATGAACTCAGCTAGAAGATTGCCATCACTATACGAATGCTTGATATGGACCATGCCGGCGGCCGAAACCAGCTGCGGGAACTACAGGCCGTCGTAATCTGACTGTGTGAACTGGATGAAAGCTTGGAATCTGAGACTTGAAAGAGACAGCTGAGATACGCGCAAATCAGATTCTATTGCTCTTGTAAGTTGAATTCGACTATATGCATCACAGAACTATCACGGCTGGGGTCGACATGCAGTCTACATTGCAGACACGATGTAAGCAAGGCTGTTTGCAGTCAGGTGTCGGGCTGAGTCGTTATGCTCCTCGAGTACATGCATATCCTTTCTCTATAAGTAGGTTATCTGCATGATTTGGCTAGGTACTGCAGTCTATGTGCTATGTAACAATATTTACAGAGCGGAGCCGTCCCCTTAGGCACGTGGATCTTTCCACCAATGTCTGTTCCCTGCAGCAATATCCTTTCCCATTACCGTTAACTCGTTCGGTTTCCGAGATTCAGGTTAAATATGTATTAGATCAAGGCGCAGGTGCCGCTGCATTACCTCGTGTTGCCTACTTCCGTTCATCCAAGCCATTCCCTTCTAAACGTCCGAGGGCTGTGAAATACCTGCATAGAGAACTCTTTTATGCGTAGGTTTTTTTAGCTTGGTCAATGTTCGAAAACTCGGTTCTGTGTCTGTTGCATGGGAGCTCGAACCGGCCTCGGTACCGCCAGGTTGTGTCTCAACAAGGTCATTGCCTTGAACGGTGAGTTGTTGCGTTGCGATGCGACGCATTAGTGCCAAAAAGTCAGAGTTCTTGAACTTCTCGGAGTTATTCTCCGCAAGCGAATCGACAAGCTGCTGGGCGGCACGAGCTAACTCGTCTCGATTCTCGACCGAGTCTTTCTCAGGTGTGTCATTGGTTGTGGAGTCAGCAGAGCTGGGATCAAGACTGGCACTCAGGTTGTCGCCGTCTCGGACATTGAGCTCATTTGGAGCACTCGTCTCGGCTTCGTCTCCGTTCTCACGCATCCATTGATCCATCGCGTCTTGAAATTCTCGCTCTAGGATGGCTTCAGTTTGCGCATCGGTAGCAAGCGAAGCGTTATCTGAGATGTACGATTAGCCTTGTCTTGAGCTCGGGTCTTTCGCTGTCGCATACCAATGAACTCGGGTCCCAGAATACTGTTATTAGCCTGGAGCATGCCGGCTGGATCGAAACCAGTTTGGAAGGGTTGAAAAGCGGGCTGCTGCTCAAGCATTCTCCTAGGGAAACCAGGGCGCAGAGGATCAGCTACATGGATATTTCCCATGATCGGACCATGAACAGGTTGAGCAAGAAGCAAACTACGGTGGGGGTCGGCAAAGTTCATCCGCTGGAAATCATTAACCCAGTTGCCACCTGCACTTGGAGTAAAGCTTGGTGGTTGCAAGGTTGACCGCTGGGGAAGGAAGGAGGGTGCTTGAGCTGGATGAGCTGGATGAGGCTCAACAGTAACAGGGCGGGAATTGAGTTCCCAGCCTGCTGATGGTTGCTGAGGCAGCGCGGCATTATGCTGCTGGAAAGCACCAAATTGGGCAGCTAGGCCAGAGTTAAAAGGAGCAGAGCGAAAGTTCTACATGCACATGAGTGGGTTTTCCGTGAAACGTTGCCAAAGTGGTAGGATAGAAACGAACCTGCGCAGGGTGTTGAGGGCCCGGAGCAACACGATCTTGCTGGTGAGAGCGGTCCTGCTCGATGTGACGGGCCAGGCCCTTGAAGGCATTTGACGGGCCACAAGTACTGTCCGCCATGGCAACAATGGACTGTGCAGCAAATCCGAGTAACTGACCACCCCGAGGGTTCCAGGGACAGGCAGAGGAAGCCTTTGTGTTGTTGGGATCGGAGCTGCAGTTGCCAGTCTAAAGCCTCGGGCGTCGACCAGTAGACTCGATGACTGCACGACAGAAAAGAGGGAAAACAAGAGTCAATACGCAACAGGGGCTTGGTAATATTGATGGGCGGCGCTGGCAAATAGGTGGTTATGCTGGTTCAAAAAGGGTGCCACAGCAACGGTGAGTGAATGAACGAATGAACGCTGGATGCACGGGCCGAGTTCAAGTCACACCAAGTCGCTGACTGATATACGGTACCCCCTATATTTAACTTGTCGTATCTTATTCTCTCGTGAATAATGGAGAAAAAGAAAAGGAAGAAGATGAAAGAATACAAGCTCTTACAAGGCTAGCTTGATAGGATGGTGGGAAAACAATGTGATTGTACAATAATAGTACACTTTGGTCGTGTGTGAAGTCGAACTCTGGCTGACGTCGCTATCACAAGATCATGCAGGTGTTAAACAGCACGACTGCCTGCTCAACTGCCTACCTAGGTGCTAGCCCCATTCCAGCCTCGGTACAATGGCAAATGCGGCTCAAAAGAGGTGACTAAACCCGTCCATTTCGCCTTCCCCGAGTTCCCTGATTCATGGGCGAACTGGGGTATGTGGGTACACAAGCTAGCTAGGGGTGCCAACTGTCACCGACTGCAGCAGCGGCTGACAGCTGGTCAAGCTTTGCTCCGCATCGACGCTATGACCACTTCCGAATTTAAACTCGTAGAGTTGAAGTCACTGATCCTCACTTGGTGGGGCACTGTACCTCTTAAGGCACGCTGTAGCAATGAGTAGCGCCTCATAGCACAAGGCCAGCTAAACATCTGAAATGGACAAGTAGCTCTCAAGGCCGTAAACAATTAATTGCACTTTATTTTGGCCGGCCTTCAACCATCGAGCCCAAGAATTGTCTACTATTTAAACCTTCAACAGATTCTTGCCTCTATACAACACCTAACTCCTTCAAGATGGTAAACAGCAGCTTGATTGTCTTGGCAATATGTTGGAAAGGGTAGCTAACTTGACCTCAGGCGCAGGTAATATCAAATTCCGGCCACGATGAGATGATTGTACGTCATATCCTTCCTATGGCTGCGGAGGCGCTACCCGCACGCTCGTGTCGACTGCATGCGGCTTGTATTCAAATACAATGCATCCGATATCACTAATGCGCGCAAACACTACGAGCACCGCCATGGCTGACCTTGACTAGCACGATGCAGTCCTCGACTACTACGGAAGGCGGCTCGCAACATGTTCCTCCGACAAGACTATTAAGATTTTCGAGATTGAGGGCGAATCGCAGAGGTTAATCGAGACACTGAAAGGGTACGCGCTGCTATAAATTGGTGCTACACATGGGTACGGGAGACCGAAGTGCTGACTGAGGAATGTCGCAGCCACGAGGGTGCAGTATGGTGTGTCTCCTGGGCACATCCGAAATATGGCAACATCCTTGCCTCAGCGGGCTACGATGGCAAAGTCTTCATCTGGCGCGAGCAGTCGAACCAATGGCAACGAATCTTCGAGTTCGCCCTACACAAGGCCTCCGTTAACATGGTTTCCTGGTCACCCCATGAATCGGGCTGTCTCCTCGCCTGCGCTTCTTCCGATGGCTCCGTGTCGGTTCTCGAATTCAAGGACAACAACTTCTCCAACGTAATCTTCCCCGCGCACGGGCTTGGTGTGAACTCGGTCTCATGGGCACCGTCGACTACGCCTGGCAGTATTGTCTCTTCAAATCCACCAACACCGGGAGCCCTGGGTCAGCGGCGCTTTGTGACAGGTGGCTGTGACAATGCCCTGAAGCTATGGACCTATGATCCGGCTACACAGAGCTACAAGCAGGAGCGGGAGCCGCTGGTTGGCCACACCGACTGGGTGCGCGATGTAGCATGGAGCCCTACAGTATTACAAAAGAGCTATATCGCGTCAGCCTCACAGGACAAGACTGTGCGCATTTGGACGAGCGATAATGCTACTCAGGGACAGTGGTCGTGCAAGGTGCTGAACTTTGACGCCATTGTCTGGCGGGTCAGTTGGAGTTTGAGTGGGAACGTGTTAGCTGTTAGTGGCGGCGACAACAAGGTCTCCCTGTGGAAAGAGAATCTCAGAGGCGAATGGGAGTGTGTTAAGACGATGGAGGAGTAGAGTCTCTAGAGTACAGCCAACGTACAACTGAACTCTCGGGTAGGGGCAATGGCGGAAAAGTGGCGATCCGGGGAATGCCTGTCGGGAAACGGACGAAGGAGCAATAGCTTCGGACTGAAGAGAGATCTAGCATCTGCCTATCCAGCATGGTCTGGCGATTGAGGAAACATTGCATTCATGCGATATCCTACACCAGGCAAGGTATAGAAAACTAAGACCGACATTGAGCGAGACTCTCAAGGTCGTTAACAGAACAGCTCTAGCTAACTTATCCCAAAACTTGATACCTCCCTAGTATTCACTCCCCATTGAGTTTCATCACCAGGCTCTATTCGTGCTTCCTCCTGCTAGCAGTGTATTCATTCCTTGTAACGGGTGAACTAGAAGACGCGTCCGGCCTTACTCCAAGCTTGGTTCAGCTGAAGCTCTGCCCGGTTGTTCGTTTGCGTCGAGAGCTTGCTCTTACTTCTCAAGTGCTCTTCATTATATTCACATGCATCACCAGGCATCAGCCAGTTGAAATGCGCCTACCTTAGGTTCAGTACCAGTTGGCATATATCAGTAACAAAAAGTGATGCTCAAGGATCCAGTGTTTAATAATGCATTAAGTGCCCGAAATAACGCAGCCGGTGTGCCAGTAGGCGAGTGCGTCTTTGAACAGGGGTCAGAACTCAGGATATTCTTCCCACTATCGTGATGTGCTTCAAACCAACTTCTGCCAGTACTGGTTATTGAGGTGCATAGCTCGGACGGTCTACTCTCCTGCTTCGAAGAAAAACGTCGAGCCGTGACGTAAGCCTCAAAAGTTACAGAGGGCTTCGGAACGACCCCAACACGACAACACGCAGCACACTTCATAGAGTTCTCATATATAGCGAGAGTGATTCTGCTAAACCTCAACTGCCTGATACCCCTCAACCCAAAGTGTTAGAGAGGAGACTGTCCAGCCTCATCCATTATTCGTTGACTACACTTCTTCGTCTCCCCATCTCCAAAGCTGCACCATGCACGCCCCTACCTTTGTCGTCGCCTTGATCGGTGCCGCCGTTTCGCCGGCTATTGCCTGGCCTACGGTCCTCTCGTCGAGAATCGAGGCGCACTCCAATATTTCCGACATCGGCTTCGGGCAGCAGCTCCAGGAGCGTGACCAGACCAACCACTGGGTGGTCTGGGTAGAGGGCAAGAATCCTTGCAAGCCCTTTGCAATTCTCAACTCTTTGGCCGACGGGCCGTGCAATCACACTTTCGTGGTCCCTGGAACTGAAGATCAGCGTAAGTAATACCTTTTTAGCCGTCTTGAGAATATGGGAGGTCTTTGTTTGAGCTCGACGTATTACTGAGAAGCTTCCTCTTGGGACCGGAAAATTCACCCGCGAGAAGGACTTGAAAGCAGTGATTATTGACTCTCCTGGGCATTTTAGTGTCATTTGGGAACTGTGACGACGAGAACCAGCCGAACGAACTTCTACGTGGTGGCCAGTTCGCGAGAAACTGCAAAGTGAAGAAGCACTGGTCCACTTGGCATTGTGAAAGCGAAAAGGTGCATGACGTCGTCAAGCACGGCAAGTGCAAGGACAATTAGACGAACTTCTGAGGCAATGGACGGTGCTGGATGAATGTCAGCTTTTGGTTCCAAGGTTGCTGTGTGTGAAAAGGGGCTGAGCAGGTTTTACGCCTATAATACTTGAATACATATTGGATGATTTTAAACTTGTACTAGTCATTTTCCATTGATCATGGCGCTGTATGCAATGGATATATATCATACTTGGGGATCTCAGGTGCTTCTTACTATTTCGTGAATTTTGTAAGACGCTCAGTTTAGATGATGCTGTTGAGAGGCATAAGTCACTAAACATATTATTGACTTAGCCAAGAAGAGAGAGCTACACTACATGGGCCCATAGCGTAGGCGGCTAGCGGGCCACTAAGACTTCAGTGTGGAACAAAGTTGCATGGGGCAACTGCCTAACAGTTTCTCTAGTACACACTAGGTGCGTTGTAGGACCACAACTGAGGAGGTATCGTCCGCCGAGCTTTGGCGACAGGTACCTGCCTTCTTTCTTACAGGTAGGTAGATACTTACATACTTTTGAGGATAGTACAACTCTTCGTTTGAATACATGTACGGTAGGTAGCTGCCATCATCTCTCAACTTCAAGTTTGATTCGAGACAAGTAGATGATGTTGAACTGCTTCAGCTGCAGCTAGTCCACTCTGTCAACTGCCAATATTAGCGTCAAACTCGACAATTGGTCTCCTTTTCTCAGACGAATGCCAAAAGCAGTACCATCCCATGTTTAAGATCACATCCAATTATTGACCCCCACCGCAACGTCGCCGTCCGTAATCAAACTACCAAACACGGACGCCATCCTCCATTCGTGATCTCCCCCGACATTTCTGCTCCAACCCTGCTCTCTACCTTTGCCGACTTTGAAGCAAACCGTCGCCACGTTGTCCGACTCGCAGGAAGAAAGCCACGGAGAGTCCGTGTTCGCTGGTCTCCCGTCGACTGCCGCCGTGGATCACGCGAATCTTGCATTTGCCTCGAAAGCCAACGACAGCAGCGAGAACGGCGAGGACAAGGACCGCGACCAAGACGACGACGACGACGACGACGACGAGACTGACGAGAACCTCCACTGTGCACGTTCTCCTCCGCCCCAGTACCCCTACGGCAGCTCCGAAGCATCAGCTTCGACCTCCTTCTCGCGACCAGCGCCACCGCCGCCGCCTCCCTTTTCTAGTCTCTACGCCTACGCCTCGGCCGAGGATCTCGCCGACGACCACTTCAGGCTCCCGACCGCCGCCTCCTCCGCTTTCTCGGACACCGGAGCTTCATCCACCACAGCAGCTCCAGCCTACGCACCTGTAGCCTCGAGCTCCTCCGCTTCGTTCCAGGACACCGTCGCCGAGACTAAGCGCGCTCTTCCCCAAGACGTCAAAGGCGAAGCTTCAGGTCAGAAGGCCGACGACTCTAGCGAGCCTCCGCCTGCCTACTCCGAAGGCTACAGCCCACTCCTCTCTTTCACCTATCTCATGGCGGCCGCCGGGGGTGCAGCGAGTATTATTACTCAAGTCCAACAGGGGGGACCTCCAATCAACTCCATTGGAGGTAAGCTCCGTCCATGGCCATCGTCGTTGCAGAGCGAGTGCTGACACGGTTGCACAGATGTCGGTGCCGATGAAACAATCGTAATGGACCTCAGGTAGGGCGATGTAGACTTGTGATGCACTGTAGACACATTTGCTGAAACGCTCTCTTACAGGGGCACACGTTTTGTTCTTTCAAGAGACGAACTACTAACGTTACCTGAATTTGTTCTCTTATCCCTATTCCCCAATGGGCTCTTTCCGGAGGGCCACATGGGCGGCTTTTCCGACGGTGATGCCGTCCAGGTCGATGTCAGTACCCTTAGTGACAACCCTATTTCTCAAGTCACCCAAGATGCTCCAGACATTAGCTGCTCGATCGCACCTAGCCTGGCTAATACCCCCTTTCCCCGCTCCTCCACTATGCGCAACCTCATATCCAATATAAATATTCATTTCACTGACCTCACCTCTCAGTATGACCCTGCCTCTCTGCAATACATGCTCGATTTCTTCCGCACCGTGGCCCAATCCATACCCAATGAATCCTCACCTAGTGCTTCACCAGATGGTGGAGTTGTCCCCATTGACTCACTTGGTGGGCGCAGCGAAGATGGTAGTAAGCGAGCTGGCATCATTGTTTTGAGAGAAGACCTTGACTTCTATGCTATCCCCCCTCGACCAGACATTAACCAGGTAGACATGATTGAGGTCAAGCGCGCAGCATCTAGGGCTCTCCTGCAGCAAGACGGCATATTTTCCGGGCTAAAACGTAGCGATGAACCTGGGACTACTGAAGCTCATTTAATCGAAATGCTGACGGCAGGGTGAGTATTTTCTTCCGTTTTGTTTTGATTCAACTGTCAGCTGACAAGGAAACGAAGAGGGTTCAACCATGATGATAGATGGGGTCATCGTGCGGGCGAACCGAATAAGGCGGTAGTCTGTAGCCTGGCCCTTGCCCGGCTTCGCAGTGACATTCGCGGCAACGAGATGGGCAACAACGCTGTAGGGATGGCGCAGAAGCTCCTACTCTTTTGGAGGAAGCCCGCTCGCCGTTGCTGGTGGGAAGGCGTTGAGCTGAACAATGTCGAAGGGGTGGACGGACCCCTGAAAGTGTGGATTCGAAGAGTGTGGACACTTGAGATGAGCGTTATTGGATTACGTTAACTTCATACCCATCGAGCAAGCGAATATGGCGTTGGCGTCTGGTTTTTGAAGAACACAGGGTCGCGACTGCATACCAGAAGCTGGCCAACATGCCAATGGGCATCACGAAAACTTCCGTACTTAGAGGGGTAGACCTCCCGAGTCAGCGAGCGCCATGCATAAGACACTATGGGGGCTCGATGCTTGTGGTTCCCTCGTCGACGGGATACCGGCATATATCCGCCGTATCTTGGCCATCGTTACCGGCCATATGAAGACTATGTCGAGGTGTGACGGCCACGTTCGGTTGAGGAGGAAGCCTGGGACGGGGACGAGGCCTAATAGTGGTGGATAGAGGTGAAGTGTTGTATTTTCTTTGTGTATCATTTGGCCACCCCGTACACCAGAAGCGGCCTCGTTGTTTTTGGTTCAATGTATGTAATATCTCTCAATACATAGTAGCATGCATGCGTATATAGTACTATAGGTATTGAGCGGTCAAACCCGATGCTTACTTGATATCTAATACTGATTTGTTCTATTCTGGACTTCAAGTGAGTGATCATTACAGGCCTTGTCTGCTTGGAAATGCCCAAACACCATCATCATCTCTATCATCACGATCTATTGATACAGGAGGGAGTAGGGAGTGGCTGTGACCAAGTATCCAGCTGAAAGTGGGACTTTATAAGGTACATAGATTAAGCGGCGTACCCATCTGCAAGTCAAGGGGTCATGCCGTGGGGCCACTTTTTTTCTTGTAAGACAGGCTCGGCAGGTCCTTCCAGGTAGGTAGGTAGTGCAAGTAATTTATCATTCCACCGACTCGCGATTGACGACAGAGTCCTCGTCACGTTTACTTAATAATAACCTCTGAGTTTGTAACGGTCCAATACCGTACGGCCTAACAGAGTCTTCTTCTTGGCCATCTGAAATAGGTACTCTATACACCTTTTGTTCTTGGCAGAACAAACCATTGTCATTGATTGTCTCTCTATGGTGGTGGCGGGGCACAAGCAGCATTGTTCCATTGGCTTTCGTCCTCGTACTTTTCTCTCGCCCTGAAAACCTCCCTAAACCCAATCTCTTGGCTGCAGGCTTACGAACCTCACGAATCTCCTTCTTCGACCGTCGACGTTATCCGAGTTTCCTTGCCCAGTCAGTTGAGCGTTTGCAGGGCAGCATGGCGGAGAACCGACATGCCGGCTCCGATACTCCCTCGTCAGTAACACTCGGCCGCGACTCACCGCTGCTCCGAACCATCAACTCCTCCTGCTCTTCCCTCCACGAGATGCCGCGCATACGAAAGCTACGGATGCTGGTCGCCGCCAATGGTCAACGCGACGTTGCCTACGCCCAGGCCATTGCCGTGCGGCTGCTGAAAGACTCCCAGATCGAGACGCGGGCTCTCGTCGACGAGGTGCCGCTGCGACTTACACACGAGATTATGGTCATGGAGAACCGAAGCTTGGCTACCGTTACCGTCGATGCGGATCAGAGGACGAAGGATGCTATAGAAGCTGCCCGCCAGACTGCCTTCGAGCTCGTCGAGTGGGCTGATCTACTGGTCCTTGCCCCCATCGACGCCGACCATCTCGCCAAGATGATGTCGGGCATCGCCGACACTACCCTGCTCGAAGTGTTGCGCGCCTGGGATGTCTCCAAAAAGATCTTATTGGTGCCGGGTATGTCGGTGCAGATGTGGGAGCACCCCATGACCAAGAAGCAACTCAGCAAAATAAAACGAAAGTGGAATTGGATCAAGGTCATGTCACCAGTCTTATGGCATTACGAGGGACACGGGCATGGAAAGCGTGTCGTGTCGTGGGATGGCTTCAATGATCTCGTCGGTATCATCAAGAATCAAGCCGAGCTTATGAGTCTGGGCCATGACGTAGAGGTCGCCGCAAAGCAAGCCATGCATACCATCAGCCCCCGTCGAGTGGCAAAGACACTCCCTCCTGAGATATGGAGTCTCATATTTGAGCATGTTGGTGACTGGGAACTTGCAGCAGCGCTCAACGTATACACGACACTCGACACACCTACTGAATGGAAGAAAAACCGGGCTAACATAGTCGACCCTGTCGAACTGTATATGCTCGACCTCGAATGGCTGATACTGTCTAGTCCAGGACCTGATGCCATATGTCATAAGCTGTCCGAAGCACCGAAAGGGCTCCGCTACGTCTCATCTCTGGTTGTCAAGCTCATCATGAAGTTCTCACTCATTGACGTACTAAACTACCTCGAAACCCACCTGAGCAAAGTGTTTTGGGCCTCCTTCAGCGCTAAGTTTCTCCCGAATAAGGCATCTGGGGTTTACGGGCGTGTGGATATTCTCACCTGGTGGAATATGTCACCCTCATTTTTAAAGAAGGAATATGATGCCGAGGCACTGGATAACGCTTCGCGCATGGGCTATGTCCACGTACTAGACTGGTGGCTGCGCTCGGGTCTTCCTCTGAAATACACGGAAGCAGCACTTGAATCCGCTTCCAAGGAGGGGCATCTATTGGTGTTGGAGTGGTGGAAAGAGGCGGCACTGAAGGATGATAACATCGTCCTCAAGCCGGGCCGTAGCCTTTTGACCGCTGCTCAACACGGTCAGACAGCTGTGCTCCGCTGGTGGGAAGGCTCAGGCATCCCCGTCGGTTACAGTGAAGGCGTCTGCAAAATTGCAAGTGCACATGGCCAGACCGCAATCCTCGATACATGGCACGAACTCAAGGGCGAAAAGCTCTCCTTTGACTCACAGGTCCTTGTGGCGCCTACGAAACAGGGGCACATCAGTGTACTGGAATGGTGGAAACAATACGCGCGGGGCGAGAAAGCCGGCGGCGATGGAAGGACACACAGAGTCGAGTATAAGACGTGCGATATCGAAGAGGCTCTCGAAGATGCTATTGGCGACCCCCGACCGATTAGGAGGTGGTGGGCGCGTAATGGACTGAACCTCGGACTTGGAACCAGTGAGTGGATGAAGATAAGAAGGCTGTAGCCCGGTTCGTCAATATAATATTGAGTAAAATCATTATCTTGGTGTATACCGCATCGTCTAACATCATGCATGAGATAGCCCTGCTCAGCCGCTCGAAGGCTGATATGCACATTGCCGTTACAACTGAGATATCGAGTAGTCGACTAACGCTTCCCTGAAGTGTTTTTTTTGTTGTTCTTGCCTGCTTATGCCGGCCCTATCAAGGTATGAAATCGTGTAGGTTATAAAAACTAGGTGGTTCATGTGCCGCTAAACTTAACTAAGGGAGCTTTAAGATTTACTGAATCAAGGCTTCAGCTATAGCTATATGTTGCAAGATCGTATTAACTCTGTGGCTGCTTAGTGCTCCTTTTCGCCTTCCCTGAAATTCATGTTCAATATTGGCCTTGCCTGCAACGGAAGCAGGCACCCAAGAACCTATCGATGTTGCAGGAGAGAGGGAGAGGTCCGGATGCAATCACCATGAGGCGCCTTAACGTGTCCCGTGCCTCACTCCTTAGAAACACCTCCTTCTGCCAACTTTAAGTTTACACTGGGGTTTATTTGTCTCGACCACAAATCTTGTGAATACCCAAGTGATCGGTTTACCATTTACTAGACCACAGATCGTACACTCACACTCAGCATCTTACACGACATTTACACTACAGGAATTGAACTGAAGAGAGATATTCAGCCAAGATGGATATTCGCGTGTGTGCAGACGGAGGTTTAATTGGGGGCGCGGGTAACCAAAGTGAGGGCAGTGTGGATTCTTGTAGGACTCACGGAGTGGCAGACTTCGTGACGCGAATGGAACAGTTGGAAAAAAGGGTGAGAAAGTTGGAAGAGGAGATCCAGGAGATGTTGATACGGCCATCAATCTTGAAATCACCCTCAAGCCCAGGAAAGAAGGTGCGGTTCTCGCTGAACAATGGAGAGCAGCACGCTCAACCTAGCTCGGCTAAGCGAGCCGCGCCGGAAGAAGACGCGGAGCTTGCAAAGATATGGGATGACTGTCCTGAACCACTCTCGAGGAGACCGAGAGGTTGGAAGAAGGTAAAGGTTACGATGGAACAGGAGGAGAAGGGTGAGTTATGCGATGAATACCATGATCCAGCTCCAATGCGATTAGGAGGTTGGGCTCAGAAGATAGCGATGGAGGAAGACCTTGACGACGAGACCAAGATGATGAAGTTCGTCGATATGATCATGTCGAGAGACCAAGATAAGGTCAGTGAGATTACAGACGATTATGACACGGCCAAGGCGGAATCTATCGAGGAGTGGAACGACGATGATAGGGCCCGGATGGGTTATGTCGTGGAATGGAGACCTCCAAGCCCTTCCACGGAAATCCCCTCACAGTTCATACCGTCGGATCTCTATGCATCAGCACCCTCTTCACCAGGTACCCGGTTGCCACCACCATGCCCAACCACGGCAATGGCACCACAACCACCAAGATCACCACCCATGGGAAAGAGAAAGGCCCCACGATCTCCTCTTCGACAAATGACGCTGGTCGACGATCCATTCTAAACAAACAGCGAATGTCGAATCGTTACACGATCATTAGTCAACATGACTTCAGTCGAAACTTGTCTTCTTCGCTTTTTTCCTTCCTATTCTTCTTCTTTTTCCAGTTTCAAGGATTGGCTTATGGATCTCTATGACAGCTTCGTGACACACGACAAAGGACTAGCTGGGCATTGGCGTTATCAGTGGCCGTAGTGAGGACGATGGCCCGGAGTTTGCGGTTACGGTGCTCAAGGTATTGACCGGATACGTCGAATTCCTGCGATACCGGAGCTCATCGATTTCATATCGGCATGATATGGTATTCTTGGCTCGTGTGTTTTAGGGGAATATATTTTGGAGTATTATCGTGGAGTTGGCGGAATTTTTTTTATTTTTTTTGTATCGTTACGCGCTGTGGACAAGCCTTGTATAAGGGCCTAGATCCTCTTCGCTCTCGTTGTCTCAGGCTCTGGCTACTAAAGCTGAACCATCGTCCTATACCCATCGCGCATAGCGACATGGCTTATGAAAAAGGGGTTATTTGTATCGTCACAGGATTGATTCAGTGCAGTGAGGGTTTTCATCATCACTTCTTTCATTATACTTGTTAATTCTTTATTAATAAAATAAATACCAACGTTAGCTTCCTATGCCTATGCCCTATAATATGACCAACGATAAGTTCCACGAAAACAGACACCGTTTGCTCCGAATATTCATTAAAACGCTTCAATATAAAGTCTGATCATTGTTGATGTCTTGTTGGACGGGTACCCCATGACGTTGTTTGTATGCAGGTGATATTTTGGATGTTCTTATCCTCGCAGCCGACTCATCTGGGGATCATACAGCGGCTCGGCGGTCACAGTAGCCTTGACCCGCTGGCCGAAATATTCGACCTCGACAGCATCTCCCTCATTCACCCCGGCAGGCAACCAAGCATACGCAATAGGCTTGCCAATCGTGAACCCGAATGCCGCACTAGTGACGTAGCCCTGCGCACGGCCATCGACGAACACGGGCTCCTTGCCGAGAACGACGGAGCGCCCGTCGTCGACGGTGAGACAGGTAAGTTTTCGGGTCACCGTCTTCTTGGAGCGCCCGAAGAGCGCAGACTTGCCGACGAAGGACTTGTCTAGCTTGAGCGCGAAATCGAGACCGGCCTCGTAGGGGTCGTGCTCGGTCGTCATGTCCGTGCCCCAGAGCCGGAATCCCTTCTCCAGCCGTAGCGAGTTGAACGCCGTGCGCCCGGCGGCGATGATGCCGTGGGGCTGTCCTGCTTTCCAGATCGCGTCCCATAGCCGGAGCCCGTTGTCGGCGCTCGTGTAGAGCTCCCAGCCTCGCTCTCCTACGTATGATAGACGTAGAGCCCGGACGGGGATCCCGGCGATGCTGACGTTCTTGCAGCGGAAATATGTCAGCCCCTTGTTGGAGAAATCGTCTGATGTGACGGCGGTGATGACCTCTCTTGAAAGAGGACCCCAGAGACCGATACAGCATGTGCCGCCTGTTATGTCGCGGACGTGCACTGCTCTTTCGGGTGTCCGTTTCGTCTGGAAGCGCGCTTCCCGAGTGAAGTACGCTGTGTCTACAGGCCCGTTCACACCGACCTGGTATAACTCTTCGGCGAGTCTTGCTACAGTAATGTCGCTACGAACACCGCCCTGGTCGTCTAGGAGCAGCGTATAAGTAACGGCCCCCGGTTTCCTAGCCACGGTGCCTGTCGTCAGTCGCATGAGCAGATCTACAGCGCCTGGCCCAGTAATTTCAAGTCGGCGCAGCGGCGTCATGTCATACATAGCTATGGCAGTGCGAGTTTTCCAAGCCTCAGCCGCCGCGATAGGCGAGTAATACCTCGAAGACCAGGCATCGCGCTCAACAGGCTGCCACTCAGGGGGTAAATCTTGAAGAAGCTTCGCGTTCTCCTCGAACCAGAACGGGCGCTCCCAGCCGGTCCCCTCGAGGAAGAAAGCGCCGAGCTCGCGCTGCCGCATGTAGAACGGCGAAACGCGCAGACAGCGCGGCGACTCGCGCGGCTGCAGAGGGTGGAGGATGTCGTAGACCTCGACGAAGTTCTGCTGCGACGTCTCGCTGACGAACTCGGGCGTCAGCTGGACGTCTTCGAAGCGCGCGAGCTCGCACTCGGCCAGGTCGATCTTCGACTTGCCGTCCGTGATTAGCTCCGCTAGGGCGCGGGCCACGCCCGCTGAGTGAGTCACCCACACGGCCTCAGCGACGTAGAACCCGTCGACGTTGGGCGCCTGGCCGACGAGGGGCCCGCCGTCTGGGGTGAATGAGAAGATGCCGTTGAAGCCATCGGCTATCTCGCATTTTTGTAAGGCGGGTAGGATCTCCTGGGATAGCTTCCAAGCTGGCGCGAAGTCCTCTGCGCTGAATTCGAGACGAGACGGCATGTTCTTCTCGTCTACCTGCTTTGGCGTTTCGCCTAGGGAGGAGGCGACAACTGGCATAGGACGGTGGCCGTAGTAGCCGATACCGATTTGTGTGCCGTGCTCGCGGTAATACAGATCCTGGTCCTGGTGTCTCAAGATTGGCAGAGTTGCCGCGTTTGAGTCCACCGGGGCGTCTCCGTTCGTCAGGTGCCCATTCGCCGAGTCCCCGTTCGTTAAGTGTCCATTCGTCAAATCATCTCCATTTGTACCGTCGCTAGTGGCATTCTCAGACGAAAGAGGCGTAGTTTTGACGTATTGATGTGCCATCGGCAATAAGGGGATGGGTACGCCAACCATGGCGCCGATCTCGACTCCCCAGAAGCCGGCACACGAGATGACGATGTCGGCGGGGATGATGCCACCCGGTGTCACGACTCCGGTAACCCGACTATTAGCTTTCTCGATGCCGGTGACCGGTGTCGATTCAAGGTAGCGGACACCGGCCTCCTTAGTCCGTTTGATAAGCACCTGGACGGCGCGGGCGGCCAGTGCCAGGCCATCACTGGGAATATGCAGACCGCCGAGGATCAGACCACTGTCAGTCAAAGAAGGGTAGAGGCTCCGGCACTCCTCCGCGCCAATTATCCGTGCTTCGATTCCCCAAGAATGGGCATAACCTTGTTTACGTTTGAGTTCTCCGAGTCTTTCGGGAGTAGTGGCGACTTCTAGGCCGCCAACCTGGTTGAAGCAACTCTGTCCGCCGCTTTTCAGCGATAGAAGTTTTTCAACAGTGTAGCGGGCAAAGAGGGTCATAGTCTTCGAGGGGTTTGTTTGGAATACTAGACCCGGCGCATGAGATGTCGAGCCGCCAGGCATGTCCAGGGGCCCCTGCTCGACGACGGTGATGTCGGACCAGCCGCGCGAGACAAGCTCATCGGCGACGTTCGTACCGACGATACCAGCGCCAATTATGACAACACATGGTTTAGAGGTCATGATGAATATGTTGCCTTTCAGTATAGGCGGTGTTGTCAGGGTAAATGGACATGTATTCGTGCTACTACACTACCTTCTATATACTTCATTGTGACTCTCTACCTTCTCATATCAATATGCTTCTTCCTCCGACAGTGCCAGAGATAGTCACGAGGTAACTGTACGTACGTAAGGAAGATCAAGTGGTTGATAGATAGGAGACCGTACAAGCCGATCACGTGATCGGAATAGGGGTATTCATCCCCTGATCCCGCGCTCCTTCGGAGCTCCCTCCTTACTGCACTATCAAACAAGATGCGGCGATGAGATAATGATGCGTCATGATGGATAGGTAGAGAGCTCCCGAGAAAGGCCGATCATACCATGAGATTTCCTGAGCCTGATCAACGTGGCAGGACGAGAGCCGTCGTTGGATAAGCTCGTTGGTAGTTATGTCTCACCGGGGAAATCGTGAGGTGCTACGAGGCCGGCACGCGTAAACGAAATTAGGAATGCCCGATCCCTTGCTGACTTTCACGGGCGGGTGGCTGCAGGTCCTCCGTGTTTCTTTGTTGGTTCCAGGTTCCTCTCCTGCCAGGTCGTACGCTCTGGTCCCAGCACAATTTCTACATGCTTTGATTCGTGCCAAGATAGCAAGCATGCAGGGTCTTCTGTCAATAAAGTCTGGAGAATTTGCGGGGTTTCCTCTTTGGGGTAATACGATCTAACTTTTAAGGTTGGAATGATAGCAAAACGGTACCGAGACTCTTCTCTACCTATACTCGTCTAGGTACGAGATCGGCATTCGGTATTCCCCACCGTACTTCGGCGCGCCAGGCCTACCATCGTCATGAAGACATCAATCTTAGGGCGGCGTCGCTTACCATGTTTAACGGATGATAGGCCGGGGAAGACTCCGCGCGCTCTCGCATGGCATGGGTATAGAATCTCAGTCAGAGACCGCAATGCGTTCCCACATTACAAACAAAACTCTTTGGTTTAGTCATTCGACAAAAAATCCAGAATACCGTGCATATATCGTCAACTTCGCGTCCAATCATCGGACCGCCAACGTATGTATACTCGCGTGAACCTTGTTGGTGTCTTAACTCGGATCAAGAAATTCTTAGACGAGGTGGCATATCCCAGTCACGATGTTCCAAACAACGCCTTGCTTACAAGACACCGTATTATCTAGTCGCACCATTGTGCTGCCCACGGGCTTAATAGAACCAATACCATGCATAGAACAATGACCTTCCAAGCCAATTTCACGTATGATCGTGCATGTTGAGGCTGCAATAATCTCGTTGAATTTGCTCGAACGCTAACGCTAGAATTGACTAAATCGTACATTACTTAGAGCCCCTCCCTCCCACCAAGGAGCGCCTCCAGTATCGGCGGACTGGGGGTCGAGCCAACCCAAATCTCCCAAGCTAACAAACTGTGACGGATCCGCATACAGCCAAGGCGTGGTGTTGAACGTGAGATTTTCGCTAGGCTCAAAAGATGCTTCATTCCAGTCGGTCTGTCCCGAGGCTTCTGCTTGGCTCGGCTTGACATGAGCCCGGCGGGATAGCGAAGGCGCATCTTGTCCTCCATTAGCAGTGTCTATCTTGATTTCTGGCGATGTAGCGACATCGATCTCCAGCGTCGAGCTCTCTCCTGTATCCTCCTCCTGAATGCTAGGCATAATGGAATCATGCAGTAAGTCTACGGTAGGAATTCCTTTACAGTCTGCGACGCAGTTGAATTGTAGAATATCCCACATCAGGGGCACACTGAGGTAGAGCTTGGACGGGATCCACTCGTCCATGTCGATATTTTGATACCCACCGGCGATCCGTGTCATATTGTCTAAGTTGCGATCCTAGTAGCTATTAGCCCATTATCTTTAGTTGCCTTCGGAATACATACCAGAGCGGCACATGCCGGAGAGAAATGCAAGAACCCTTTCAGAAATCTCCTACATTTTGCGAAATCCGTCTTGGACTTCTGCCTGAGACCAGCCGCGGCAGCGCAACAGTAGTATAAGTGCACCGTGGCAGCAATCGCAGCTACATGCCCTAGAAATGGATCAACTAGTTGTACCTGCCTGTCTACAATCATGTCAATCATGCGGACGATCCAAGTGGCATGAAGCAGTGCTAGCTCAGATGACCTCTTCCAGAAGGTATTGGGAATTGCCAAATTCGGATTGTGTTGGGCACCGACGATATAGAGGAATGGGTGATTCAACACCGTAGGTATGACATGATACGTGAATTGCTCTTTTAGCCACGGTGCCCAATAGTCGTGGTTTCTCCTCAGCTCTTCCACTGTGCGCGCATAGAACTTGACAGAATCATATCTGTGGCACATCGGAATCCTGTTCTCGGTTTCCATAAAGTCAGACTGAACCACAGCGTAGGTTGAGTCATGCCGCCAAGGTTCCTTCAATATGTTGTGAGCACAATCCGAAACGAATTTTCTCACGCGGCTCCAGACCCATCCTAGATGGATGCCTGTATTCCAGATACCAGGTTCACATGATTCGGAAGATCCTTGGATTTCATCAGGCAGGGACGGCTTCGTTGAGTGTAACTCCGAAAGCAGTCTTTGACCCCCACTAGGTGAAGAATACGAAGAAGGGCCAATATCGGTAGGAACACTAGGAAGACCAGTCTGACGACCGTAAAACTGCTCAAGCAGCTGAAGGCTCCAAAAAAGCCTCTTCTTTCGTTCCATGGTCGGGTCCTCGGCAATGTAGGCTGATTCGAGGTCAAGCATAGCTGACCGACAAAGCTGCAGAGCCAGCCCAACATGAAACTGACCGAGATTAATATTACCGTCTGAGCTGACGTTAGCCTGTAGTCTTGGAAATCCGGCACGGCGAACTGTACCTATGAAAAAAGAATAAGAAAGCAGGCACAAGCTTTCAATTGTCTCTAGTACCACTGTGCCATTGGCAATGCGAAGCATGATTAACGGCCTAACATTATGACCGTAGAGCTGTAATTGATCCCGCTTATTTGAAAAGCGTGCTGTTAAACAGAGAATGCTGCAAACAAGCTCGTGGGGGAGCGAGCTGTAGTTGTTGATATCTTCCCGCTCGAAGCACCAAATTGGCTGTCTGTGACAGTACTTGAAATACAGATGAATCCCGGTAGCTATATCTGCCCGGCCTGGGCGCGTATCCGAGCTTTCGGAATCAGATAGCGGGATTGAGACATTTCTATCAGCATGATTCTGCCGCTCAGGTCCCGGGGTTGGGGAGTTGGATGCTTCCGATCCCTCAACGACGTTTTCAGATGATTGTCCTCGAGGTGTCCTTCTCGGAAATTCGGGCCTAAAGCAAGTAATTAGAAACTTGAACAATGAGCTTCTCTTTGAAAGTGTTCATATACAATTGTCCTTTTAAAATTAAATCCAGTTTTTCCTCCAAGGTGGCCAGCCTGTCTTCCTGCTACTTGTAAGGAAGATTCATTAATTGGGGTTGTGCCATGTGTAATACCGATGGACCACCGCGTGAGGGGGGCTTCAGCGAGGTGGAATAAGAGCAAGACTGCTTGAGGCGAGTGCAGCTAGAACAAGCTGGCTTTTCGCCGGGACATCGTGTCTTTTTCCTCCTATATCCAGGTTAGTAGGTAACGGGATCAGACGCGAGCAACGACAGAACTAGAGCCGCAACTTAGCACAGACCTGCAGGGGAGGCAGGCATGATGTGAGCGTCGTCTGCCACGAGAACTCGTACTTTCGCCTGGCGGCGTCATCAAGCCAAGAAGACTCGTCTCTCAAAGGGGCCGGAAGCAGAGATAAACCGCCCAGATGAATTTGACTGTGAACCGTTGCAGAGAAACTGCAGTTAGCTAGATCAATGAGCTATAACTCTTTGTTTTGGCGCGTGCGGGGCGTTTTGGTGTATAGACGGACCCATATCGTGGTCTAGACCACACTACCTTATTATCATGCGGAGGATTCGCTGATCCTGTGACTAAAGTTGGGTATCATCGCTATCCTAGCTTCCAAGAACAAGGCATATGAGCTACCAAACTGAGACAAATGCTGTTCGTTTCCAAATGCCAACGCCACTGACCTGCTACCGAAGCTTCGTTGGTAGAGGTCACGAGCTACCCCTGATGACACTGACACTATGCGCTGCCAGCAACACTAACTAACAGCCAAGCTAATTGTCAGCCATTGCGCCCCATGTGCTCGCCCCATACCTATTCGAATTAACTACATCACTTACTATCGCCGAAGCCGGTGATAAGGTTCCGTTCGGAGGGGAGGGGTCTATTTAGATAACGCTTTGCTTAGACAACGTCACGCCAAGGAAAACCGTTGCCCCTGACGCTGCTTTACTCACGCGCTCGTTATCTTCCGCAGTCCGTACTAGCCCTGGGTGTGCTATATCAAGAAGTTTATCTTCCTGGGAACGCTAGTTACGTGTCGCCAACAACTGCCGTGCAACTGGATCGGTGCTGTCTTGTTTGTCAAATTGCTCCGATGTAGGTAGGGGTATTTTATGCCGATCCGATAATGGATGACCTTTGTTTTACACACGTGAATTCATTGGACTCTTGATCTTATATCAACACTGGCGAGACTGGTAGTGGGCGCTTTCGTCTTTATCCTGTGGGTTAGGTGACGTAACTAATATGCGGACAATACCTCGGCTTTAGTGAATCTGTATGGGGAAGAAACTGTTTCTTGTTAAACAATAGGTATCAATTTGGTAGTACGCTAAGTGCAATGCCCCGTCCCAGAACATTTGCGACACATAAAGGATCTCTCGTATTGGGGAAATATCATTCCCCAGCCTAGACATAGCACCCCAGTAAACTCCCGCTACGAATTTAAGTTTGAAACAGATGCACTAAAATTCCACGGCAGGGCTAATGATTTACCAATCAAGACCCTCCTTCTTCAGACTCGTGCAATCCACCGCTGAACAGAAATCGAGATCTTCCTCGCTGGTTTTCGCGTCCCCCGGGAGTTTCTGGCGGGCAGGCCAGATCTCTTGTCCGGCCTTCTTTTCTTGTTTGTAGTGGTCGGTGACAAGATCGCGTACCAGCTTCTGGAAAAAGAGGGGGCCTTGTTCCATCTTCGGGTGTAGCTCTCCGTTAACAAACACGCCGGCTTGGATATTCTTGTGCGCATTGGCGCAAAGGTACTTGTCCTCCGACATGACACGCTTGTAAATATCGCTGATTATTTTAAAGTCTTCGTCGGATGAGTTCTTGTTCCGGTATACCTCGTAGTACATGATCGATGTATTAGGACTCTTGGGGATGAATCGTTGTATAAAGAAGAAGTGCGGTCTAAATACCGGTCAGTGGCGTGATCTATATCAGCGCAATGACAAGTATACTTACGAGACATTCATTGAAGCATTAGGGAAGTAGAACGTGGCAGCCACATTGAAACCTTTTGCGATTTGTTCTGGTGTTGGGTTCCCGAGATGCTGAACGTAAGAGTTCTCAGTGACAACACCGTAAGCGCTGAGATCGGCGACGGTGGGAATGTCAGGGTGCGTAGTCGGGCAGTGATAGCACTCGTTGTAGTTATCCCCCAATAGTTTCCAATTGTACTCCCCCTCCATTTGCCAGGTGTGGTCGAATTCGTAATTTTCAAAGTTGTAGGCCTTGAATCTCGCCTGCTTATCGATGTTCTTATAGTCTTGGTCCCATGCCGTGGTGGGCTTTTCTGCAGCCTCCATGTTTACCCAGATGAATCCATTAGTGTCGATATGGACGTGGATAGGAAACAGGTTGTTCTGGCTTTTGTCGAACCCTTCGATGTCTTGGTACGAAGGCGCTTTGGTGAGCTTGCCATTGAGAGCATAGGACCAGTTGTGGTACTTGCAGGACAGGACGCTGTTGTTCCCTCCATCCTTTGTCACGACTGGAAAGGCTCGGTGCCTACAGACGTTGTGGAACGCACTGATATTTCCGCTGCGGTCTTTTGCGATAACAAAGTCGAAGCCGGCTACCTGATATCGTAGCCAGTCTCCTGGGTTTGGGAGTCTTACTTTATGTGTTGTAAGAAGCCATTTCTTCGAAAAGATTGCTCGTCTCTCGAGCTCGTACATCTCTTGCGAAAGATACCATGAGCCCGGCAGAGCTCTGACAGCCTTATTCTTCTCATTCTTAGGCTTTGAGAAATTCTTAGAGAGCCATCCTAAGCTAGAGAACCTTGACAGGTATGAAAGGGCTATGGCAAATAAAGACGCCGAGAGCGTTAACAGAAGGATCTGTGGCGAATAGTAAATAGATAGCTCAGCCATAGTGAAAAGTGACTGACTACTTCGGTGGATATACTATTGTGATACAGAGGAATAGAGCCAGGACAGATTTTAAATAATCTATGGTACGGTGGTCACCCCCTTTGTATTATATGGCATTATCCTTTCACTGTATCGGGCTTGGGCTTAAATACACCGCCATACCTCTTCCTATCTCATAGTACCACTATTATCCCTTCCCAATCACGATTGTGACGATGTAAGAGGTATGGTAGGACACTCAAAGGCGGTTGAAATCACGATCACATGACCGGATTCAAACCCATTTACGACTTCTAAACGCTGCGGTGGAGGCTTCCCGAGATACGCTCACGTGATCGGCGTTGAAGAACAGTAACTACTCGGCGACTTGTTGCCATCCAGTTCACTACTTTGTGTGGAACTGATCCTATTACAACATTGCACGCCCGGAACACGCGGGAGCATTGTGTTCGTCAGATCACGTAGGACCAGTGTCAGGTCAAGAGAATGCATGACTCGGGTATCCAACTCCTATTATCCACGATCGGCAGTTTGGAAGTGGAATGATATGGCAGCAGTGTAATAACCCGGAAGTTATTTACCAAATCAACAGTAGTTCAAAGGAGACTTACAACAATAATACTGAAGTATATTTCCCAAAAGCATATAAGCTGGCAGCTGCCAAAGTCAGTCAGGAAGATAGCAAATTCGAGACTCGTAATGCATCAATTTCACTTGATAAGGCAACTTGTTTCACTTAACATACGAGTCTATCAAGATTGATATCTACTTATCTTGGCACAACGAGCTGATATCAAAGACTTAGTAAGGCTCCTAGGTATAGCACGTTATCTCTTGTTCGAGCTATAAGATTTGCAATTCCGAATCCAAGCTATCCTTAATTAAGAGCTCGATTGCCCAGTAAGGCTTTGAGAGATATTCCGCATTGGCTTCTCAACTTGTTTATTTACTCACTTTTGACAGATTAAACGGGCTGGACGGACTAGCCAATATGAGCAGGACGCACTAGCAACATAAATTGAAACGTACGTCCTTCTCCTGCCGCTTCTGTTAAACTGTGATGAATAGTTACCCCAAGGATGCTCCCGGGTCCGTCGGTAACGGAGATGTAGTCCGGGTGAACAAGCCCCTACAAGACTTCTCCACCTCGGCGTTCCGATCTAGTTGCACGTCAAGAGAAAGGTCTAGCCGTAATGTGTCACGATGTTTCTGCCCAACGTGGTCCACGTGGTTGCACGTCGGAGAACTTCCTGCGGTCTAGGCTGCGGTCTACTGAGGAACTCCGGCCAATTGCGTAGGGTGTGCTTAGTTGTAAGAATGCCCTGTTCTTTGAACCTGGTATAGGCCGCGCCATAAGCCGGCCGTTTCTTTGACACTCAAAATCATCAGGTGTTCAATTTTCACATTTCCGGACTTCATATAACATGACTTAGGTAAAGCTAGTAAGCTAGTCAATAGGCGCGCTCTGACAGCGATGTCGACGTGCCGTATCTGTTTATTGGGTCTTCGCACTGTAATCAATTCCCCCTAATAGTGAGGCTGAGATGACGAAATAATTGAAGCAGGTTGTAGTCAGATTGAATAAGCTCATGGGAAACCCCCACTGCACATAGTGTGATTGAAGGTGTTTTAATTATTACTCATTTACAACTTCGAAGTTCTTGCCGGATCTATCAAATCCTTCATTTCATGCCTCGGCCAATCTGCGAAGAGGGCCGGATCCGGACGTTGTCTATCCCAAGCCCATTTCTCCGTTAATTCAGGGGACAGTCGGCCCTCCAGCATCTGAATAATGTACTTTCCTATCACAGGGAAGAACTTATACCCGTGGAATGACCCACCAGTTGCAATGTACAAACCCTTCGCAGCCGAGTGCGGGGAGATAATGAAGTCGGAGGTTGTAGTGAAAGCGTCCCTGTCCAAATCTGTCAGCCAAATGTACACTTCCAAGATATCACCAGACTCACCAGCAAATACGATGCTTTGTCAACTCCCAGTGCGCAGTCTTCTTGCCGTAGAATACATGGTTGGCATGTTTGATGTCATCCTTAAGCCTCTTAGAAACCTCCCATTGAGCGTAGTCTGGCTTTGGAGGGGGCGATGAGACATAGTGGCCGGGCAGCACTTCACGGGTGTTCTTGAATATCGTTTGTCCCCACCACTTCATCTCACGGCTGTCTGGCGTCGGCGGAAGAGAGCCGATAAAGGGGCCTTTTCGCATAATTAGTTTCCATATGAAGTGGAGTATGCCTGGTAAAGCATTCTTACCTAATTCAGCAGTATACCCTTGAAAAGCCACCGGCATGGAACCGTAGATTGCATGTGCCTGATCGTCTAACTTCGCCATTCCCGTCGTGATGCCTCCTGCAACGATTCTGAACCCAGCTGCAATGTTGGGTAGACCACTGTTGACGGCACTGTATTCCAGCAATGTCGGAGTGTACGCCCCAGCGCAGATAATAGTATGTGTGGCTTCCAAGTCCTTCCCCTTTGCCGTTCGGACACCGGAACATTTCCTGGTCTTATCCAAAAGTAACGTTGCAACTTCAGCTACCTCGTACTTGACGCCTAACTCCAGAGCTTTGCGAGTAATCGCGCGCAAGGAATCTCCGGCAGCACCCCACCCCCCGGTCGGGTTTATAAGTACCTCTTTGACGCCGTTATAATCAGCACTATCGAGTAGCCCGCCGTACAGCTTGCGCGCTTCCTCCACAGACACGGCTTTGATATCGGCTTTTCTCCCAAGACGCTTGTAGTTGTTGATGACACTCTGGGCGTAGTCATCACGACATGTCCATATTAGGCCGGTCTCATGGAAATAGGGCTGCCATAAGGGATCAGACTTGAAGACATCTTGTGCCTCAAGCGCGAGCTCACAGTAGACAATGTCATCATAATCTGCCCGCACCACCTTGTTCCAGTCCCATGAAGCTGCTACGCGACTCTCAGCATCATAGGCATCTCGATCGACGATCGTCACCGACGCATTGGGGTATTTCTTGATGAGATGGTAGGCTGTCGACACGCCAAAGATACCGGCTCCGACGATGATGTAAGACTCCTGTCCGGATGACATTCTGAAAATACAACGACGACGACAATGACGAACAAACGAACAACAACGCAACAAATAGTTATATTGTTTCCCGTCGTAATTCACGATCTCATGATTCAGTATATGTACTCCCCCTCACCACTAATGACAAGCCACGCCTTTCTGGTCAATCTGGACCATGGTACTTGGCGACATCGTGCCGGTATCGCCCAAACGCGACCCAGTATTCCGGCTGTGTAAGTCGGCTCGGTGCTTCGTCTTCACAGTCCCGCTCACGTGACTCGCAGCCTGTGGATGTGACAGGAAAGTTAGATAAGTACCTAGTAGATATCAGATGACTCAAGACAAAGCCGGCTCTTGAGTCGGGTAGGCTTCCGAAGTTTTCCTATGACCTTAACTGTTATGTAGGCTTCCAAATGTCAATGAGAATTGCGACTAGCCAAACATCCATACCCCAGGCATAGTGAATGCATCTAATGCCATATTAAACCCTGTCATTTTTCTCTATTTAGAGCTTAGTTAATGCCGATCATTGAAACATAGGTATTACCTAGTTGTTATTGAAAACTAGCTCTATCTCGGTTACGTACCCGATAAACTAGCAGACTGTGATTGGTATGCCTAACCATACTGATACAACATGTGCATACAATATAATACCCAAAGTGCGGCTAACCGTCAACCATTGGATAAAGGCCCCTATGGCGTAGTGGTAGCGCGTGTCACTTGTATAATATCACAGGTCATGACAAGGTCTCTCGTTCGATCCGGGATGGGGGCATAATTTGATTCCTTTTTGTAGATCTCCCTTTTTAATTATTCTTACTATCTACAAGACCTTTAACAAAATTTAGTCGCCGATCTATATATATGGAATAGCAGCAGACACATCATGTATCCATTCAGAACTGTTGCTACCGTTGATTAGTCAAGTCCCTTGGTCCGGACCGTTGAAGATTAATATTTATGAACAAACAAACGCATGACTGTCTTAACTGGAATGAGCGAGCATATCGATTACTTATTGAAATTTGGATATATCTGTTAGCAAGTGTAACTCGTTCATGCCTTACTATATATAGACAACGGATAAGTAGTGTGAGCCGCAACACACATGATAGTTCATCATGATCAATGTCAAGTTCTATTCTATTCTATAGACTATCTGATTCCATACTTGCTCAATACTATATATACATTACATACAGTACATGCTATTATTTCAGCGTAGATGAAAGCGCGCTATGCCCTGTTTGATGTTTTACGGCATACACCACAATTAAGAAGCTGCTGAAGACTACCAGTGTCGGATCACTCATCTGCTATATACGATGCTAACCGTTTCGGTGATATAATGAACCAATTGATCAGTTTTACGAAACGCTCTTGCTCTTCTATCTATCAACTAATACTGTAATATCGTGAAGCAGCTTGGACTTGTTCGGTGGCGGCAAGGTTTTGCCCTTCACCCTTAAGCCACCTCACATTTAATGCTTTGAGTGATGTCATTCCACCCAAAAATCTCCAAATCATAGTGTCGGTCATCATCGGTGACAGGTCCTCCAACGTTTCCAGAACACGCAGTGTTCCTAACGCATGATCAATTGGGGCTCACATTCAGGGCTTAGGGCGTGTTACTTACTCGTTGTAGATGTAGCAGTTGTATCCGTTGGCAGCTCTCGCGGAGCTAAGACCGGTTGGAACTGGGACTTGAAGCAAGAAGAATAAGTCAGCAACTGGTGCAATCATCGGTCTATAGTCAATTAATATCAAGCATTCGAAAGTGTATCTTACTGCATTGACCGGAAACTCCACAGATATCGTGGCAGTTTTCGAAGTTGGGATCGATACAGTACGAGAAGATGAAAGTTGCATAAGTAGTAGGCAGAGTCAAAGCCCCGAAGCTTATAGTGAGTAACTTTAAGGAAACCATGATGGCGGTTGATGTTCTTGGTGAAAGGGGCTTCAGTTAGGGCTCTCGGGAAGACGGGAGTTCCTTGCATTTAGATAAATCGAGATGAAGGACTGTTTTTGAAGATATTTATATTGATACAATGTCCTGGTGAATATATCGGCTCCTTTTAGTCATTACTGCACTTCCCAGAAGCTCTAGTCTCGTACGTCCTTGAAATTTATAAAAGGAATGACGAATGATTACCGCTTACCATTTGCATAAATGTAGACACAGTGCGTATGCCAGTTTAGGTACTAAAGCTACATACAAAACCAGCGGCTAACTCAAATAGCAACAATAAACAATAACATAAACCAACACGTGAAAAAGCACATAGATACAGCTGAACACTTTCCACATACGATAAGCTGAAAGCTGAAAGCTGACGGAGGTAGGACTACGGTGCAGATTGCATTCTCGCCAAGATTCAATATATATGCACACAGGTCTGCTGAGGCGGAAGTCCTATTAGGTCATTGATTGATTTTGAGCCTCATTTTAATGGATGAGTAACTGAATCACACCCTTCTGATAACACGTGCTTGCAGGTATTATCTTATATTACATATCGCCAGAACATGAGACCTACATTAAATAGATTTTTTGCGACAAGCTTCTAGCAAACTGGGTGGATTTCCAACTATGGTAATAGCATAGACGTATTAACATGTAGACAAAGTGAATACGGGTACGGTGAACGAGGCCCTACTAGTTAATAATTGACCTTAGACATATACACACCACGTGGGGGGTAACAAAGCTCTTTTCTCGTTCAGTCAAAAGTATCAACGTCCGAAACAAATTATTCTCTCATAGTTTAGCGACCTTGTTTATCTTAGCATCATGTGCCGGCAGAGTTGGGACAACGTTTGAGATAGTTGAATTTTTGGCACGTCTTCACCGCAAAAGTTAGTCATGAGCGCGCAGCATACCTTTAAGTAGATGTGAGGAGAGAGGCATTAAGGAGATGATAGTTGATAACAAAAAGATAAGTTGTAGAGGACTGCATGGAATTTCGTGGAAACGGAATTGGTCTCTACGTGCCTAATCTTTGCGTATAAGCGATCAATTGGCGCTCCATTGTTGTTTAACTTAGTACAGTACTTTCCCAACAGTGGCTGTTAAGGTTCAGGATACTGTTGCCCTTCTCTCCCTGCATTTCAATGTCAACAGCTACTAAATGTTCTCATTGTGGGATAATCGTCTTCTGAGATAGGGAAATTCTTAACGTGCCAATTTTGCTTTCCTTCCTTTCTTTCTTATTCCATTTTAACATTATCTTAATCAGTATCTCTTCGTCGTACTATTATCATTATATTATCATTTTATCTAGGGGACTTGTCAAGTCTACTCAAAACTGAACTCTGTAGGTACTTGTGAATAAAGGGCTCAAGGTATAATATGAGCCTACGAGTTTCTCGACGATCCGCGTACCGATTAGCTGAGAAAGACAATCATGGCAATCTGATTGTTTTATTAAAAGCTGCAGCTTGAATTGACAGCATAAAATCTGTACACAAGGCTGTTGTGGTGGAAGTGTTTGTAGAGGCAACCTAGGCCGTGGGCAGTGTGAGAGATGATTCTTGGGGACAAAATGTCACTAGATAACAACCAAATAAATTAGTTTCCTTCAACTACAAATCCTAAAGAAGGTAAATAGAGGACTTGTCTCTCTTTCCTTCTACTAGTTTTGGAAAATCTCTTGGGAGAGAAGTATGTACCCTTAGATAGACAATATGCTGCGAAGCACCCCCTATCTTACTATATCTTAAGAGCCATGATTGGAATATCTGAACTGCATCAATGCGTTACTGGGCACTTTTTTATATGTCAAGAAGACTCCTTTTGTCACAAGGTACAAAGGAACACCTGTAGACAGTTAGATAGGTACTTATGAAGGTTTCTTGACATTCATGCAACAACAAGTGTCTGTACCTGCCCTCAAGGTACGAGGTTCTTAACACTCTTGTCTCGAAAGTCACATCCTGGTAGTAAACGACATCATAATTCAACATATGGCACCATTGCTGTTATGCGGCTTTGTTTGTCCCCCCCCCTGTCAATGATGTCGTCGCTGGAGCACATCGTCAACAACACTGTCGCTGCAGTGAAGAGTGTGGTACTTCTCAGTAAACCATTCACTGTTATTTGTAATGGGTGCCTTCCATTAAAAATACTTAAGTGCAAAATTTTCCTGCCCATCTCAACTTCTGAGGGCATCTTCCTTCAACTTCACTTTTCTTGAAGTCAGGACAGCCACCAAAAGGCAAGTGATCTAGCACATAGAAATTTCCACTTCTTCAAATACTGACTACAAATCAGAAGATCTCTTAATCACTTGTAGCTAGGCAACATCAGCAGCTACATATCTTCATCCAGCACGTCGTCGCTCAGGCGTTGTCTTCCCGCTCGTATCTCTACTTGACCTGGATCATACAACTCTCCAGCATCGTCTACTTGTATGTCTCCCTTCACACTGGCTATGTATCCTGACAGAGGAGTACTATCAGCCGTTCTAACTAACTACAGAGCAGCATCCCATTCTCGAGATGGCATCCGACCATAGTAGCGAGACTTCTGAGACGATGTCCGACTGTGGTAGCGAGACTTACGAGATGGCATCCAACCCCCAGGCTGCGGCCGATCTCGAGAATTCCGAGGCGATTACCCAGGAGGAGCTAATTGCCTTGTATGTAATGGACGTTGCTCTTTACAACAACCCGCAAGACCAGGCACAGTTGGCCTGTAAGTAACCCTAGAGATTTATTTCTTTTCATCGTCCGGGCCGGAGACTTGGGGGACTCAAAGGCGTTCCTAATGCTCGTGAATTGAAAGTCAAGATGTCGATTGCTAATTTCATTATCTTAGTCAATTTTGAGCTTGGAACGATTGCCGCGATCCAGCCAGTTGTGTATGAGATGATGTGTCAGGTTAGTTCCCTGGAGTCTTTCCTACTCCCTCTTGGCGATTTTGGCCTCAGTTGCTCATGCATGCTCCTGATACATTGGTCAAAATCTGCTCTTTATGATATTTACTAACACTAGTGGTTAAACAGGGACGTTACTTGGGTGCCTTGCAATTTGCGCTTGAACAAGCTTGTCGCATGGCCTTTGGCGCGGGCTACACGAACTTTTTCAAGACTGCCGTTCGTCTCGACGGTCGTCCCAATGGCAAGGAAGTCGCGATTTTCATCTCTTACGAGGCTGGCGCCGTCGAACTTCCAGAATCCGCACAATACGCGAATATGCTGTCGCGTGATTGCATGAACAGCCTCGCAAACAAAATCCTCCATCGTAGTAAGTTATAATCAGAATCCGTATCTCCGTGTTTTGGCATATAAGAATACAAAACTTCCTTGCCAGCCGAGAACACTACCTTGGAGGCTATTTATGCGCAGGCAAAACCTGTAGATCTCACTCAAGGTAGTTATAGCTAACTAATAGTGTTCTAGTGATTCCTTACTGCGGTTATTCAGTGGTGCCTGGGGCGATCTGTTTCATTGATCGTTGGGATAGCGAAGAAGTTCCTTCAATGCTACTGCCCTTCGCATTGAAAGTAGCCTCCGGCGCCCCGAAGCCAGCTGTATTCTCTATCGAGAGTCATCTCGTCAATAACCACGAAGAATTCTTCACGGTCACGTGTTACGTCAACGATTCCAACTGTATCTTTTTCGGCGAAAGGGAAGAATATGATTCCGTTGAAGAAGACGATACCGTTGAAGGAAAACTCACGATCACGGGTCGCCTCAACGATTACGGCTGTGTCGATTTCGTCAATGTAGAAACTGATGCTGATGAAGAAGAGGAGATGGAAATGGAAGGCCACATCGATTCCCGCTCTGTCCTTTTCGACGAGGAAGAAAGTGATTCCGATGAAGAAGAGTCGGTCGATATGGAAATGGACCTCCTCAACGCGGATGAGTAACTGGTTGGCGGTCGCTGAGACTTCAGAGTCTTACTTTGAGAAACCTATGCTCGCTATCACGTTTGCACTCGCAGATTACATTGACACGGAACTTCAAGGTGTTTCCCCATCCCATATGGATTGGGAAAAATAGACGCCGTACCTGAGCCTGTCGGGCAAGGGGATAGTTTATTGAACCTAAGTAGTAAAATTGAAACTGCAACTTTAATGTCAGCAATTAGCTGGTGACTTGATCCGACATAGCGTCTCGAAGGTGATCTTCAGTGTGGTTAATAGTTCCGATCAAGAGTGAGCATTCTCTATTCTGCACTTGATCGATGTACTCAATTGGAATCACTTGTCTACTCTGCTCTCTCCAGGCTAGAAAATTCGAGGCTCAAAGTATTAGCGCTGCAAGACATAGTTCACCACTACACGCAGCGCGTCTAACACTGCAACGCACACATCAGCTCGCAACAATGACTCATGCTTCGGGAGATTTTCCGGTATTCTTTTTTACTAATTTATCTTTTCCCTTGCAATGTTACGAGATGAAGGTTCGTCCAAATTTCCAGTCCCGTCACGAGCGCTTCTGGCTTTTAGGGATACCCCCCATCTAACAAGACTATTAAGCTGGGTAGAATCTCCCCTCAATTTTTCCATCAATCACAACGCGTGCCTGGGAGCCTCTCGGAACGATGATGGGACGGACCCACTGACTTATACCCCTCCATACCCCACGGAGGACTACGCTACCGTGGTGAATGGGGAAGTATGGAGTGGGATGTAGATGTATAAATTACAAGCCTACAAGTAGAGTTGGGCATGACGGAGAGAGACAGTTCGTGTTACTGGCTACATCTATTTCTTCCTCCCCTTTCCGCTTCCTTGTCGTGTTTCATTCTCCTCTTGGGCAATATCCTTCTTCATTTTCTCATCCCTTCTTCTTCTTCTTCTTCACATTTTTGAACTCACGGTCCTGAGATAAGGAAACCTTAAAATGGGCGAGATAACTATCACTGGCTGGAGGACGAGGGATGTCCGGTTCCCTACGTCCTTAGACAAGACCGGCTCCGATGCTATGAATGCTGCCGGAGACTACTCTTCTGCATACTGCATCCTAGAGACAGACTCAGAGTTCACCGGCCACGGAATGGTAAGCTCTCGCATTCGCTGTACCTTTTTGAAGTCTGCGAATAACCGAACTTAGACATTCACCATTGGCCGTGGCAACGACATAGTATGCGCAGCCATCAACCACCTGGGCGACAGACTGAAGGGCCGCACTCTCTCATCTCTAGTAGAAGACTGGGGCAAGACGTGGCGGTATCTGGTCAACGATTCCCAACTACGCTGGATCGGCCCTGAAAAGGGTGTCATCCACCTAGCGCTGGGTGCCGTTGTCAATGCAGTCTGGGATCTCTGGGCCAAGACCCTTGGAAAGCCAGTGTGGCAGATCGTAGCTGAGATGACACCCGAAGAGTTCGTGCGGTGCATCGACTTCCGCTACATTACGGACGCCGTAACCCCAGAAGAGGCCATTGCCATCCTCAAGGAGAGCGAGAAGGGCAAGGCAGAACGCTTCCAGGAGGCACTGCAGAGCCGCGCCGTGCCCGCGTACACGACGAGCGCCGGCTGGCTCGGCTACGGCGAGGACAAGATGAAAGCCCTGCTCAACGAGACTCTGAGCCAGGGATACAAGCACTTCAAACTGAAGGTCGGCGGGAGCGTCGAGGAGGACAGACGACGACTCGGTATTGCGCGCGACGTTATCGGCTACGACCGCGGCAACATCCTGATGGTGGACGCGAACCAGGTCTGGAGCGTGCCCGAGGCCATCGAGTACATGAAGAAGCTGGCTGACTTCAAGCCCTGGTTCATAGAAGAGCCTACGTCGCCCGACGACATCCTGGGCCACAAGGCGATCCGCGACGCGCTGCGCCCTCTCGGCATCGGCGTCGCCACGGGCGAGATGTGCCAGAACCGCGTCGTGTTCAAGCAACTGCTAATGTCGGGCGCCATCGACGTATGCCAGATCGACGCGTGCCGGCTCGGCGGCGTTAACGAGGTCCTGGCGGTCCTGCTCATTGCCAAGAAATACGGCGTGCCCATCGTGCCGCACTCGGGCGGCGTTGGTCTGCCTGAGTACACACAGCATCTGAGCACCATCGACTACGTCGTTGTCAGCGGCAAGCTCTCCGTGCTGGAGTACGTGGACCACCTCCACGAGCACTTCCTCCACCCCTCGGCCGTGAAGGACGGGTACTACCAGACACCGATGAGCCCTGGCTACAGTGTCGAGATGAAGCTGGACAGTATGGACAAGTTTACGTATCCTGGCGAGGAGGGCGTGAGTTGGTGGAAGAGCGATGAGGCGAAGCCGATTCTGGAAGGAGAGAAGATCTAAATGTACCAATAGAGCACACTTGTTTAGTCTAGGCATTGCATAATACTGTTTTTCTCTTGGACTTGGAATGAATCTCGAATGCATGCGAAAGTAGCTCCCTATCCACTCCACCAGTCACGATAAATCTCAGCTTAGAACAGAAGTCGGTAAACATTATAGCTTTCCAGCGCGGAACAAGCAAAGGTGATGCCCTCATCTACCTGACCGTCACCTACATTACCCCTTTCCAATGCAGACGAAGGCGACTCGCGCCATTTGAGCCTCGTTTCCTTCACGGCTTGCTCTCACACAATTACTTCGGTGGTAACTTAGAGGGGTTAGCCGAGAGGTTTAACAGCTACAGCTGTCACTAAAAGCATGCATTCTAAGCCATCTACACCCATGTAGTGTGGGTGTGTGAAGTACTGTAGCAACCTATTACCACGTGGTTGATGCCTTGAACAGAGGAAAGGCTATAAAATGTTGGGTAGCTCGCGGTAACCCTTGGTGCTTGTCTGCATGCGCGGCGCCGGGGCGGTTTCCGACGGTGGAGGACGGCGCAACGTGGATATGTACGGTATTCTTAGCATCTCGCATCCCTAAATTCTTCCTGTGAACTGTATCGAAGCATGTAGCTCCCCTCCGATCCTAGATGCCGACGAGCCCTGGAGGCGTTCGATGGGGTCTGTTTGGAACTCCCGAAGACGCGTGCCGGCTTGCTCTCCCCCAAAACCTTGGGCTTTGCGACCTCGTGGCTATTTCCGTCTTCCATGCATCACCGAGTGTTGAGAACTTTCCTTAAGAATCATACCTACGCTGAAGATAGTTGGGATCGCTCTGTTGCATTCATGCATGCCGTCAGAGGCTTGAGACGGAAATAGATGTTCGCACCGGTCGCCATCGAGATTTGTTGGAGGCGATGTGGGGTGGCCATCTTGGAGCTTGACAAACTGCGGGATACGCTCACCGGTGTCCTGAGCTCGATCAGACACGGCGAAATAAAGGCTGTAATTGGATAAACCCCAAGCAGCAACTGAGGAACAATGACGCACGAGTGTAAGCCTCACGTCAGGCGTAGTGATACCTTGGGTCGTTTCGGCGTCCGTGTACCTTCACCACTACACGTCCAGTAGACAGATCGCCCGTGCCTTTTTTGCTGTTAATTGCCGATTGAACTGACCGCTTTCAACCCCGAGAAAGCCGGATACCACATACGTCAAACACTGCATATAAGACGCGCTCGCCCCCAATATCTCGTTGCTGATCCTTCGTGGAGTATTACCCCCTTTGTAGCGTCGCATCGTACGGCGATTCTCACCGAGCTAATTATGGAAGTAGTGCGCGCGTCTTATCGGGAAGAATGTCTATCGTCTGAAATTGCATCGTAGCATCGCAAAATGAGGCAATGTGGGATTGTTGCCTCGTGGGTTAGAGGATGAGTCTTTCTCGATCGTAGCTATATCTTCTCACTGAGATCGATGAGGGCAGTTTACATACCAGGCAACAATGAACCCATTTCGAGGCAGGGAGGACCTGTGTGGAGGAGAAAAGACTTAACATTAGGATTTATAGTTATCATTAAGTGAGTGTTTAGATCGAATAATCAACCTCGGATCTTTTAGTCTCCATAGTCACTCTCGCTCCGCTGTCCATCACCCCCAGTCATACCATTATGTATTGAATGCAGCGCCTTCAACCATGTGTCAAACATAGCCTTCAATGGGCCATATTCGGCATCCCGTTCATGCGTCCTCAGGACCTGATCTCGTAGATTCTCATAAGCCTCAATCATTATCCATATCTGTAACGCCGTTGTATCTGTACTCGGATGACCGGGTGATCTACCAATCACCGAAGACAACTCTTTCGTTAAAAGATCTAGGCACGTCTGTAGATCTGAATTCCCCGAGGGAATTATCGGTTTCCTTTCTAATCCCGGTGATGCCGTTTCGTAGCTGGTCCAGGATGGAGTGCTCGGTACCGAGGAGAGACGAGCGTTTTTGAAGTCTATCGAAGCTTCCTCGACTAAAGTCCCATCATCAGAGCGTGGAGAGCCCCTACTCCTCGAGAGTGACGGTTCGGGTAATTCCGTCACTGGCTCTAGGGGTGGAGGGACGAGACTGAGGTCGTGGGGAGTGAAACTTTGCTCGTGCTTGTCTGCGGTCGGGAAATGTTCGATAGCTCCCTTCTCACTTCGGAAAGATGCGCGTGATTCCAGAAGCGCCCTATATGACTCGGCGATACTCTCGATGGTCGGGACTTCTTGTGATGTGCCTTGAGTACGCAATAGCGGGTGAGTCTCTAGCTGACCGATGTGTGATACGGGTGTCTTCGCATATCGCCTCCTTGCGTGAGGTAGGTTATTCGTGACAGGAGGGCCTGCTGTCTTCTCCTGTGGCGGAGCTAGGCTTTCGTTGGGAACAGCAAGATGCGCAAGCTCAGGCACAACCATGCTCGCGGGACGCTCCTGAGTTTTCTCATTGTCTAGTTGTCGCGATCGGCGTCTGTCACGGTAGAGATAGCCGTTCTTTCGGAAATCCTCGAGCCATTTGCCGTCCTCTGAGTGGGTGGGTGGTGGTAAGGCGGGTCGTTGCGGAACGCTCGGCTTACTGCCGCCGAATAGATTGAACGACAATGAGTTTCTATGTGATTTGTACTCTGGACTTGGCATGTTGTCGCCGAAATTGACTGAGTGTGGTCGTTGTTGAGATTGAGCACCGATTTTTTGGAGTTTTCTTTTCAGTTTCTTGCCTTCGGGCTTTACCATGGATGGCGCGGACCATAGCTGACCCAGGTATCGATCCATCTTGACTGATCGAGGTATACTAAGCGCTTATGTTGTTTATGTCTCGGCGTAGCTGATTGTTCTCCCAGCCATGTATTATGGGAACTGGAACAGTGGATGCTGGTATGGATTAGCTCTAGCTTTTATTAAGTATACATATAACCAGAAAGAAGAACGAAAGCGAGACAGGAGTCTCGAAAAAGCCTCGTTGATGCATTGGTATATTATTATATCGAGCCTGACCGCCAAACTCAATCTTGGTTCATTTTAAAAAATGCATGCCCTACAACAGATGACGTTAGGACGAGGTGCTGCGACATGACATGGGAGCCATCGTCATGCAGGAGGGTGGACACCGCTCAGCCCAATACGAAAACAGGATTTGTGCTCTCAGCCGAGAGAGTGGAGCATTGTATAGTACGCTTCATGGGCAAACCCGGGTAGTAGTAGCAGCGGACTAGTGTACACACTACCAGTGCACCACTAGTGCAGCCTGCTTGGTTACTGCCTGTACCGCGATAGACGGTGTAGCGGATACCAGATGGGTGTGGTGTGCACGTTCTAGCGTGCCAACAGTTCAACAGTTACAGCATGCGCTTGTCATCGTATTGCTCCCTGCAAAACATGCAGAACGAACTGGCGGTGCCGGAGGATCCTTGTTGATAGAGGGCCCCCATCCAATCATTTACGACAAGACGGAAGGATTCAACCCCAACAACCTCCTCGCTAGTCCACAGCTGTGTTACCACTCGTATCTCCAACATTCCAGACTCCAAGTCGGTACATGGTGAAGTTTTTTCTGCCTCATGCACGACCGCACCACTGCACAACGCAGGGAGACCCTGTTGCAAAGGGAGACGCAGGTGGCTTTTTAGATTGCAGGTTCTGTTCTTAGTTGAACCAAAGCAACGGTAACATCGAGGTCAGCTTGGGATGATATTAATAGGTAGGTGCCGTAGTACCTATAACTCTAGTATATATGTATAAGCTGACGAGCAAACAAAGGCGTCTAATGAGATGGATGGCTTTGCTAGGTAAGGGATGGCATTCGCAAATTGCCCAGGTGTCGTCGAAACATTGGCTCGAGCATAAGATCACTATGGCCCGATGTCTGAGCGTCGATACCTTACGGTAGTGGCATCCATAGCATGATAGCCTGATCCATAATGTCTTGCCTTGCAGCTGCAGGAAATGGGCATTGACGAAAAGAAAATATTCGGTAGATACGGTAGTACCTACATGCTACTACCATTGGCGGAGTGTCGTAAGTCGTGAAATTATTTTCTCACCCTAACGGGTCTCACTTAGTGTAAAGAAGATAAATCACGATGCGAACTCTGAGTATCTAGATTGGGCCTGGACTCAAAAGGGAGCATTCTACTTACTCTATCAAAGCATCCTCTATCGAATACCGTACACTAGACAAATACCCCTACAGGTTTACAGGGTAGGGGCTCTGGACGGGAGGGGTCCTTCAGGGTCCCACTAAAGTAGTACTTGGTAGGGCAAAATTACAGTGTGTGTATGCACAATAATTCTACAAACTGCACTGTATCTATCCTGTAGGTACATACCTAGGTAGGTACCCCGTCTAAATTGCATACGAATCAGTACTACTCTACGCGGTTTCGCGATACGAGTTGACGCGCACCCCCGCGAATCACGGTTTGTTGTGTTGCCCGGCACATCACCAACATCCACAACAAAAACAACGTTTCGGTCTTTGGGTTTGCTTTTTGCTCTGCCGTACGAGATATTGGTCGGGTTTGTTACATCCTACTATAAATCAAGTCTTAATTGATCTTTTCTTCATTGGTCGGGCCGAAACAAACTTACGATGCCGCTCATCTCGGGCGCCCAGCGCAATCGCGGCCGTCCACGACCCTCGTCCCCGTCCCGTGCGGAGCTGAACAAACGCATCGCTCGGCTACCAGATTACGAACCTCCGTCTTTCCCTCTTGATTATGCCTTGCGTAGGGAACTAGCCGAGCTCTCGAACAACGCAGACACTCGAAAATACGAAGAGCAGCTGAAGCAGTCCATAACACTGCTGACCAACAACGTGCGGGACATCAACGATCGCTACGTCAAGAAGAAGCACGAGCTCGATAAGCTGAGGAAGAAACAAAGGAGCCAAAGCGAAGATGGGGGCGAGGATCCAGAAGTTAAAAACCGCGGCCGTGCCCAAGAAGAAGCCGTTATGCGTCTGCGCGAGGCGGTGCCTGCGCTCACGGCAGAGTGCGATGGTGCTGTACGCGAGGTCATAGATTTGCGTGTCGAGCTCGAGGACGGTCGGCAAGCTATACAAGACACGGTTCGCAAGGTCGAGGCCGAGAGCGCCAATGCCAATGCCAATGCCGCTGGCGAGGGCGAGGGCGAAGAAGAGAATGAAGAGAATGACGAGAATGAAGCCAAAGAGAAAGACGGCGACGATGTTGTTATGAGAAACAGACCCGGCATTCAGGGACCCCTGAGGATTTTGAAGCACGAGCGAAAGAAAGCCGCCGCCGACTATGCCACAAAATCTCTAGAGCAGCGCTATGCTGTCGATAACGACTATATTGGTTTCAAGCGCCTCTGGTGGGACGCTGTGCATGCTGTGGACGGCAAACCTTTACCCGATGCATCTAGATGGTTCGCGCGCAATGACGCCGACGATGAGGACGAAGAGGAAGAAGATTTGGTCATTGCCGAGGAACACATCAGCATCTATTGTCCCTTGTCAATGGTTGTCATGGAACAGCCGTATACCAGCACTGTCTGCAAACACACTTTTAACAAACCAGCCATCGTACAGTTCCTCCGAGAACAGCCGAACCACCGAGCCCAGTGCCCACAAACTGGTTGTAGCAAGGTACGACTACCGCTTCCGCGAATTCGATGCTTTCTCTTGATGACGATGGCGATATTGCCATGACTCTTTCTTCCCTACGCCAAATGCTGATATTCTGGACAGGAAATCTCAATAACAGACTTTTACGATGATCAAGTCATGCTCCGCCGAATTAAACGTGAACAAGCCGAAAAGGAAAGGCAAGACGGAGAAGACGAAGACGAAGATGAAGATGAAGTGGACGTGGACGAGGACGGTGACACATCAGAACTTCAGCCTCGTAGCGTTAAGGCCGAGCGCGCCAGGGACCGGGGAAACCAGTTACTTGCAAGTCTAGGGGTCGATCCGGAAGAGGAGGATTAAATGTCGACGTCTAGGCGACGGTAACTTGAACGACAAGTTCGGCATGCTATTCTGGATCGGAATTCATTGCTCTATTGCTCTCTAACCATGCTACCATGGACTTGTCTATACTCTAAGTCTAAACTCTTAAGTCTATAATGACGAACGTCTAGGTCTACCGTCCCACCATCTACCATATCTATTTCCCGAACGCGAGTGAGAGAATTTCTAAGTCTCCAGTCCTGGACCAATTGTCCGTCTACAACTTGGCCCGGGGCTCATCGCTCTTCTTGGGCGCACTGAGGTACCCGGTCTCTTTATTTGCCTTGTTGATGACATTCTCTTGCGCATCCCGCCGAAGACCTAGCTCCAAAAGTTTTGCGAAGACAGCCGAAAAATCCGCAAAGAAGCGGTCCTTATCCGCGGCGTACGTCTCAACCCAAGTGCGGAACAAGGGGTCAGACAGAAGACTCATGTCCGTAGGCAACATCATGAGACCCTCCTCCACCACTCCGTCGCTTTCTTCCCCGACCTCCTCTACGTACACGAATTGCGCCACGCCGTTATCGAGCGTCTTGGGCTTCCACTCCTTCTCGTTGGCTAGCAAGACGCGGAAGTACTGGTTCGAGAAGCGCGTCGGGTTGTTCACCCACTTGCCCTCGAATCCCGAGCGGTCGATGTGGCAGCGTCCCAGGTTATGCGCGCCGCTCAGCGCCACGATCTCCTGATCGTTGAACCCCATGCGTCCGAAGATGAAACGGAGATGGTCCGCGCCCTGCGCACCGTCGGGGAGCCTTCCGCGCGGCGGAATTCGCGTCTGGTCTGCCTCCGTCGTGTCGAAATCCGTGCGGCCTCCCTTCCATGCGATCTGCGGACCCCCCATCTCCTCGATCGCCACGGTGGCGGCGAGCGTCCACAGATCTGCGTACGTGATCCATGGGTGCGCGGACTTGACGGGCTCAAGAAAGGTGCGCGCGTGCTGGAGTCCGGCGTTCGCGGGGTCGCCGCCTTCAGTCTCGTACCGCATACCAGCTCCGTTGGAACCGCCCGTGTCGCTCGCGGCGTCGTACGTCCCTGCGCTGTGCCAGGCCAACCGAACTAAGACCGGACCTGCTGACCCGTCGTCATAATCTGGCTGGTGAAGGAGGTCGCGGATCGAGGCGCGGACGGCGTCGAGCTGTGAGGCTGTAGGCTGAGGTGGAACTGAGCCAGCGTCGCTGGCTGTCAGAGACGGCGCCATTGCTGCTGCTTTCTGGTGATTTTCTACTTTGTCGTCTGCTCGAGGTCTTGAGGGTCTCGCGGGAATTTTTGGGATTGCTGTCAGCCCAGGGGTTGGTTTCTTCGGTATTCTCTATGCAACCGACGACTTGGACAATTATTCTTAATGATACTAGAAAAGAAGATGAAGAAGAAGGCCAGGGAGAGAAATCAACCTCGGCTCACTAATTGCCCCGGGTATCCACCGCGCACTTATCGTGTTAGTAACGTGGCGCTATCCATTTGTTGCCTCTTAGTGTACCAGGCTACTAGACTAGACGATGACTTCGACCCTCTCGCCTCTTTCACATGAGTCGTCGGTACTGGATCGGCGACTCGGCACATGTAAATCCACATAGTACATATGTAGTGAGCCTCAAGAGTCCTATTTGGGCCAGGCTTCATTAGTGTACCCGAAGAGCAGGTAGCTTCGCGATATGACATGTGCTTTCTTTATGACACCATTTTGACACCTCAGCCTTACATAGTACGTTGTCATAAACGATATTTGCTTGTATAAAGCACGGTAAAAAGATCAAATAATAAGGTGTTCAATATATATATATGTATGTACATGTTGGAAACCGTTGCCGTACGTCGTGGAAATCGCGGATTTTCCACATTTGCCAGATCAGGAAATCTCGCCCGGCTGCCTACAAGAGAGTTTTCACTCGCCACATAAGTAAACTTCAGATGTTTCTTGTGGTCATACGCTGGCGCCATTGATTCCACCAACAAATCGCAACCTGCCGAGATTGTTTCTACACATATCGGTAACGTTAAACATCTCAATACCTACTGTAAGTAGTATTCATACTGCTGTCGCAATGGTACGTTACGATTAGACATTTCGCAGTTCATGTTTGCGGCTCTTATCAATTGTAGTGGTACTTGTACTGCGCAAGCATCCCCGGTATCGATACAGAGTAGCAGAAGCGCTCCGCTTAGTATCATGCCGTATAAATCGAGGCGATGCCTTTTCATATCTCGCTGCGTGTCGAGTTTGAGTTCAAGATTCGACATTGAGGGACCAATCGCTTCCCAGCAAACGAAATCCCAGCGCCGTCAAAGTTGGTGTGCCAGGGTTACTGTGCGTCCTGAATATGCTCTCAATCTAGCATATCTGAGTTGTTCTTGTCCGTGGATAACTCAAATAATCCCTCTGCTTTGCTGCTCGTTTGTAGAAGGGAAGCGAAGAATCGAATTAGTATGGACGCTTTCATAGTTTTGGGTTGATGTGGGATCGCATCTGCTGCGACACGGGGTTTACGGTCTACACTTATGATGAATGCCTAATGAACAAATAATATAAATTGACAGAGATCCATGTCTAGATTCTACGCAAAGGCTTGAGGTCATTCCGAATATTAGATGAGGATCGCGAAGATTGTAGGAAATAGTCGAAAGAACAGTGAATATTTCGTATAAATCGCAACTCTAGTAGCAGGTGTGCTATCCTCTCTATTTTAGCCTACGGTTGGTTGCTCATTGGTAGGGATTATAAGCGCTAGGGCCGGGCCGTTCGGGTAACTCATGCGACGCTGTGATGATAGAAACAATTCGATTCAAACTTATAACTATTTTGTTTTGCGGGACAAGCTGCTCTTTACTGAAAATTGCGATTGGCATTGAAATGGTATTGGGCCGAAGAGATTGAATTTATCATACGAGCTTGATGGAAAGCCTACATGAGTTACTCGGTGATGAACAAGAAGATGAATCTTCTATGGAACTAAAAAAACCCCCCAAGCTTCGCTGCTTCGGCCGTCTGTCTATCCGCAAGTGCTCTTGCACTCCTGCAAAGTAGGCTGGAGCAGAACCGGCGTGCTATCGTTCCTCAGCTGGTACTTGCAGAGTCCATCATCACCGCACTCGCCCTCCAGATTCGTGCTAGCATCGAAGGCCGCGAAACCCGTTATGATTTTATATCCGTTGGTAGCGTAGATCGTGCCGTTCACCGAGAGCTGGAACTCCAGGCTGAAGTAATAGTCACCAGGTCCATCGAGATCGGTGTGCAGCTCGCGGAGCGTCATTTGCCATTGCGAGTTCGAATAGTCGTTGGCGATGGGATCCGTGGTGCAGCTGTTGGTGCTGTAACCGTATGGTGTCAGGTCATCCGCTTTCCAATGCAACTCGCATTGCGCCGTGCTCGTCTGGAACGCCACGTAACCGCCGCCAGATGCGATCGGTGCCGGCACTGCTGGGAGTTGCTGCACGTTCGAAATTGTCAACAACAAGCCGCTGGCATTTGTGCCGTAAGGACTCTCGTGAGGGTTATATGTAGAAACCGCAGATATCTGCCATGGTAGGAGCGGATACCATGGCGGAAGAGGTGGAAGAGGGAGATCCGCTGCCAAAATGGTTTGTAATGAAGTTATGGCGAGCGCCAGGCCGGAATTGAGAAGTCTCATTTTCCCGATTATTCAATACTGGTATTATATATGTCTTGATAAGTTACAGTTACCATATTGCCGACGAAAGCGTCTCTGCTTTTATACAAAACCAACGGTATACGTAACAGTTATTTCCATATTGAAAAGTAGCCTATTAAGCTGAGCTGTGCGTGTAAGTGTCGCGTTCGAATGCAACATTCCTCTTGTAGGATCTCCGGCTATTGATGCATATTAATATTGAACATCTAGACCCAGGACCCCGGAGTCGCGCTGCAGTCCCAGGACCGTTACGAATTGCTCAACGAATAAGAGGCCTGTGGAGCATGCACCGTTGCATGTCGCCGTTACATTCAACCAAAATAATCATTAAACTGCATACGAATAGACATACGTTGTTCCGGCACCGAAGCAATGTTGTGGCGTCAAAATCAATACAAGCATGCTGGGTATAGCTGAGTTGGGTCAATGGTGTCATTCCGACATCTTCCTGCTCACATTTCGTGTCAAAAAAAACTTCATTGTTTTACCTAATTATACGACGTTGGCGGTGTAACGATGGACTGTCGGTCATTTTTTTATGTCTGCGATTCCCCATTGCAGCGAATATTATTACCTGGGATGATCCATTTTGACAGACTGGCGGACTTCTCGCTTGTAAACCTCCGCTGCAGTAACCTTCGGGGTAATATTAAGGTAGTAGGGATGGCGCCTTGTCTGCGAACTTTTATTCTTAGGTAGTTTTTATTATTTCGGTGATCGACACCCGCGCAGCTAGGCATAAGTCGGGTCTTAACTTGGCTTGCATACATGTGCAGTTCTTGACCGACTCCGGCGTAGAGTCGCCCCCCTGAAGACCAGACATTAGGCTATATAACAACAGCTCTCGACTAGCCCCGAAATACCGATTTGCTTTCGATAATCGGTGAAGCTATAGTCTCCGATTTCAAATAGAAGCTTTTCAGCAATCACAATGCTATGCATAAACCCTCCAACTGAAAACTCGTGCGTGACCTAGCAACTAACGGTGTGTTATCGTAAGTCTGAGGGGTCATTCACGACCCAATCCAAGGGGAGTTTTCCAAGCTTTTAGTGGTTGACGTGACATTCATAAGATACTTCAAGATGATGTCTTACTCAATAAGTAAGATCAAATCCATCCTTCACAATTGTCAAAGTCTTGGAACTCTCCCAGCTCTCTTCAATCGGCGTTATTATGCTGCCTGAGATCTGCTGGCGCATTTCTTCCTGGCTGAGGTCGAGGCTTGGATAGCCAAACGCAAGTTTGAGGCAGCTTTCCACGGCGTTGCAGTATTCCTGACCTCCAGTCATTGCCACCTTGCTCAGAAGACTTCGCACAATCCCGAAACCACGTTCCGTCGTATAGTCAAATATTTCCTTTGGCAATGTTCCCGTGATGTTAAGGCTGAATCCTTCGGAGATGATGTCGTCCATGGCCCGCCACAGAATTACTTCGATGAGAAGCACGAACAAAGCCCACATGAGCTCGTTTCCAAGTCCCTCAGTTTGCAACATAACCCTAGTACTGTGCTCGCAAGACCCGGGACAGCTGGGCCGGTGACAGCACCCATCCTCCGGCGCCGTCCTTGATATGTATGTTCGAGTGAAGCTAACAGCCTCGTCGACCTTTGCAAGATACAATATCTCACTAGTCAGTGTCATTGATAGCCACGGAGTATCTTGTAGCTGCAAAATACCCGAAGCGATGACAGAGGCCATGGCAAGTTTCTGGGGCAGCGATGGAGTGCCTTTTGGGCGCCAGCGAGTGGGTTTTTTCATAACGTCTCGGAGAGAAACAAATGTGAGTTCGCAACTATCGCGAATATTGTCGATATGAGAAACACTGAATCGACCATACTCGTGAACCGATGGATCCGTCAAGTAGCCGCAAGTCTTTGATCTGAAGCTGTCTATGCTCAAGGCCTGGCATAACTTGTCTGCCATCAAACGAGGCGGCGGCGTAGGAACCATAAGACCTTCTGCTTCTGGTGGACTGTTACTTGTCACCTGGGGGTTGATTGCTTGGAAGTCTCCTTCTATTGCAATTCTCACACGCTTAGTCACCCTTCTTTCGTCCGTTGCCTCAGTTGCAGGACGGCTAGGGAGAACAAATCCCCTTTTCAGAGCTCCTGACGATACATCAACTTGCAATTTAACTTCCTTCCAGTTCCAACTTTGGGCATGCGAATTTCCGGCACCCACTCTGTGATAGTGTGACAAGAATGCATGAAAATCAAGTTTCCCTATAATGCTTTCTTCATCCGCCCGCCAGCTTAGTCGTGGAGTGAAGAGCTGTAGACTTATTCCATGCTTTTGCGGACAGGCTCCGCACAGACCTAGCTGCAAGGCCCTGTATATGCTGCTGGCGATCCTTCTAAATGGCTCCAGATATTTTGCCCGAGATCGTTTCCCACGGCTTGGTTCAAGCCGTAAACTACTCAATACTATGGTCTCAAGGGTTTGGTTTTTTGAAATTAGTTCCTGAAGTGCCTCATCGTATGACGAGCGCTTGATGACGAGCGATGCCCTCATGAGGTTGCGCTTGACGGTTCCGCCCGTGTACCACTCCGGCTATTGATAACAATTCGTGTCAGTTGTTGCAATTCGAGGACGGAAAAGTAGGATTCAGGATGACGAACCTGGCCCTGAGTGTTCAATCCTAGATTTGACTTGAGTTCTTCCATGATGGCAAGCATGTCCCTGATAGTTTCTTGGAAGACGCTATACATATGATCCAGTCTCCTCTCGACTCGTTCCTTTGTATCCTCGTCCTGCCATAGTGAACCAAAAGGTTCACTGAGCATGGGCTCTAGCTTAGCCGGGGACACGATGCCGCCCAGTAGAGTCTCGCACGTATTGTACAGCTTGCCGTGCTCTGTTTTCAGATTCCGGAGGAGGCTTTGGATAACCCTTACGTGTCGGCGCCACGTAGACAAAGCACTTTTACCGTCGTTATAGTGCTCGAGTGCCGAGATGATGAGAGGAATTATACCTAACGCGAGGCCGACGGCCTCAACGCCCGACATCTTCGTTATCGCCGCACCTTTCCAATGGGGAACTCACGCGAGGAAATCGATATGGGAAATCTGTCGGTAAGAACGACATGTTGAGAATAGCAGGTTGAAGCGCCATCCCCTTGCAGTCAGCGTAGTCAGCTCAGGCAGCACATCATTGGTCAGATTCCGTGTCATAATTCAGCTACCGGGGCCATTATTTTCCCGACGCTGATGTAGCAGGGATCATCATCCATCTTCTTTGATGGCAGGATCTTGAGTTCACTGCCAATCTGTGAGCCTACACACCGAAACGACGTAGACCATCAAGATATTTGACCTGAATCTTACATGGCGATTGTAATTGCCGAATCTGTCGCGGGGTGTCTGCAGGAATTCCAAGCTGCCACGTTAAAGTCTCACGAGCGGAGTGATGCAGCGCGCCGGAAACTCGGAGATGAGTTTGCAAGGTTCAAGCTCTGGACTGGGAATATAGGAGCACATCGCAAGGGACGTAACTCATTAGATTGGCGGCTCCGCGATGCATCGCACTTAAGAGAATTAGTCGTCAATCTATTGACGGACTTGAAGAACACCCTTCAAGACGGTACGTACAGTCCTTCAACTTGGCTGTGTCTTCGAACTATTCTGACCACACTCGACATGTTCGGAGCTGACTATTTCAAAGTATCATCGATAATAGATGGGAGTTTTGATACACATCTAGGTCCTTCTGATCATAGCTCCACAGATCATGCTCTTATCTCTGGCGATTTCAATGGAATCGATAATGAGGAAATTCTCGAGAACATCGCAGACATTGCAGATATAATCGGATGTCTATTGAGGCTTTCAGTTTCTATCAGAAACCCGGCACCACACGATCATTTCATGTCGTCCAGACTCATCAACACATCCCATTTTGAGGAGTATGACATGGAACATGTCAAAGCTAAACTACCACTTACACAGCCCACCCTGGCACGTCGACTAGGGAAAGCGATATCTCAAAGACGGCAGTACTTCAAGTATCGTGAGGCTCACCATCAGAAGCTGAACGCAGGACTAGATCTTGACCCGACAAGATCAGAAGCCGGAGCTCAAAGCACTATTGCATCCTCTATTCCGGGTGCGCTCAAGAACGGCGACAAGAGCCACCCAGGCTTTGGCGAACTCGAAGAAGAAGAAGCGTCAAACTCTGGCGCTTCGCAGACGTCATACGCAACTTCTGGGCCCGAATCAGGGAGGCTCAAGATACCATCGTTACCGAAAAGCGCAAGTGATGGTCCATTCGAGTGCCCTTTCTGCTACATGATGATATCCGTTAGCACAACCATACAATGGAAGTAGGTCATAACTCCCGCGAACCTGGCATGGCGGCAATGAAGAGCTTAAATGCTAACAACTTCAACAGAAAACATGTGAACGCTGATTTGCGACCGTACATATGTCTGGAACCAGACTGCTTGACTTCCGAACAGCAATACTCTAGGCGCCATGAATGGCTAAACCATCTGAGCCAGAAACATTGGCGCGTCTTTAGGTGCCCCTATTCTTGTCAGGAAGCAGATTTTAGCTCACACAGTGAGCTTGAACGCCACCTACGGCATAACCATTCAAGTTTATCAGCGCAAAAGGATCTCGGCATGATACTTGACTTGTGCGAGCGCCCCAAGCCTTGGCCAGAGGAGGTTGAATGCCCACTTTGTCAAGAGGCGTTGCATTCCAAACGAGAATACGTACGGCACGTTGGGAGACATCAGACGGAATTGGCATTGTTTGCTCTCCCTAGTATTAGAGGCGGCGACGAGGATGAAGATGGTTCAGATGAGATCACCGAGCATTCGAATGATGGCAAGGTTCAAGTCGGAAATGACAGCGATTCCGAGAATTCCGAGCTAAGCGATGCTCTAGAACTAGAAGAAGAAGTCCTAGAGACACCATCGGCGTTATTGGATGACCCTGGACAGCCCAGTGCCGCGAACGAAGGCGAACAGGCCTACAAATGCAATATTTGTGGGCGGACCTTTGACGCCCCTCACAAGCTAAATCATCACTCCCGATATCATGACCGCACGCACGAATGCACATATGAGGGTTGTGATAGAAAGTTCGGTACCAAAACACATCTCGACCGCCATATCGCTGATAGACACCTGAAGCGTAAGACCTACCATTGTACGGAACCTTCCTGTCGATGGTTCAAGGGCGGTAGATCTTTCCCTCGCAAGGATAACTGGCGGCGCCATATGATTAAAAAACATGGAGCTACACCCGAAGACTTCGCTAATATGGACTTGTCATCTGGCTGATGATGTGAGTGGCATCGGCCGCGGCTGGGAATTATCGCTCCAAATACCCGAACGGAGCTCTATAAGCTGCAAGATTTGCGAGTGGAAAGTCTTTCAAGCACTTGTTGTATACCAAATCAACCACAGGTCGCCGCAAATCTAGTACTACAGTCAACACAGGAACAACTATGAGCGAATAGCTAGGTTGGCGAATATGTGTCACGGCGACCATGCACTGACTGCCAGACCAGCAGTCTCAGACATATTACCCCCCGCCATCAGAATGCCACGCAAATGATCCAAGTCGATGAATCATCTGACAACCTTAAGGTTTTCCGGTATGCGTTGGGCCGTCAGTTACCAACTTACCAGTGCCTCTTCCCCCGGATGCGACATTACGGGAACGCAGCTCCATAAACTGTCATCGCACAGCAAAACGAAGGAACACCGAGAACGATCCAATCGCGTTAAACCCCTTCGTCTATATACCTCTGAACATCATTTAACAAGTGCCAGCGACGACGCTATGATCCTGCGGGTGCTCGGGCAGATCTTAAGAGTGCGTGTCAAGTCAATATCGAAGTCTTCGGATATAAAAGCGAGCAACTGTTAGTCGTGAGGAGTACAACCAAACAGCAAGAAGTCGAGATCTCCAGAGACAAGCTGCGAGTCGGTTTATCTGTCAGATTCAACAGCGGCCAACCAAGCCACGTACTAGAGGTTCTATCAAGAACATCTCTGTGATTGTACATCTATGCCAAAGCACTGTATAACTGCAATAAGAACTGCTTAGTAGGGCAACGACGGATGAAGTCAACTTCCTGATAGTATCTTCTAATGAGATCTTTGTAAACACTAATTGAGGTAATGACCATACTGAGACATGTGTCATTCTAGATGTCGAGTGTGCTAGACTTGACTGTTATTCCCTCGTAACCCAATCTCGCCTCTCACTGATAAAAACACCGCTAGAAAGAAAGAAGCAGGATAACGTAGTTTGCTCGCCATTAGTAAACGACAGAACAGACAAATCCCTAGACCATACACTGCAGAGATAGCAAGGAACAGGAACAGACATGCCGCCTTCAAATCAATTCACTACTATATACATATCAACAACCTAGAGAGAATAGACTGTCAATACCAGAATTAAAAAAAAGCTACATGTAGGAAACACAGTCAACTAGTTACTGTACACTACACTACTGACCTACACTAGGCAGTGGAGGCTTCGGCCTAATAGGATCGTCGGTCGGCCCGTATATAACGTCAAACAAGCAAAAAATAAATAAAAAAAACTCGAGGGTGGGACTTGACATACTACAACTAGCAGGAAGCACACGTCACGTTTATGTCATGTTCCTGGAATCAACCCGCTAAAACGTGGAGAGAAAAAAGTCCAGAAGAAAGGGTACAGACATAACCCGTGTCGACCATAATACACACGGTTGCACACGGTTGTTTCAAAAGCCTTGAGACCACGAGCCCATAGTGCCAAGTGGTCGTCTTGAACAACCCTGGTGTATGACATGGATTAGGCGTGTTCTGAATTTAATGACCGTTAGCCGCTACTATTCCAAAAGACATACAATCATTTCGTGAAGTGTCTGTACCGCCAATCACGCGAACTCCATGCGAGGATTCATGTGTTCCATTTACACTTGAGGGCAAATATAGCGCAACATAACCATGTGAAAAAACATATTCTAAAGACATCAATCCATGCAAGTAATTCAATCATTTACACTGAACGTTATAGTCAAGGGACTTGTCTTCTACCTCCCACGCATAACGATAATCATTTCAATATACATTTTATAGCTTGCCAGCGGCAAAGAAGTCCTCGAGTGCCTCGACGACGCGAGCCTTCATGCTTTGCTCACCAGCCCGAACCCACACGCGAGGATCATACTTCTTCTTGTTGGGCTTGCTAGGGCCTTCGGGGTTACCAACCTGGGTCTTTAGGTAGTCAAGGTTGCCGACAATGAAGTCACGGTGACCGCTGAGGTAGGCCCATTGCAGGTCAGTGTCCAGGTTGACCTTGACAACACCGTATCCAATAGCCTTCTTGAACTCGTCCTTGCTCGAGCCTGAGCCACCGTGGAAGACGAAGAAAATGGGCTTGCTGTCCTTGGACACACCCAGCTTCTCAGCAGCGTATTCTTGGTGCTTGCCCAGAATATCGGGGCGGAGCTTGACGTTTCCTGGCTGGTAGACACCGTGGACGTTACCGAAACCGGCAGCAATGCTGAAGTACTTTGAAATAGGGCTCAGAGCTTCGTGGATTTTCCAGATATCCTCTGGCTGAGTGTAGAGAGAGTTGTTGTCGACGTCTTCGTTGTTAACGCCATCTTCCTCACCACCGGTGATACCAACCTCCATCTCCAGCCATAGGTTGACAGCGGCGGACCTCTTCAGGTACTTAGCGGTGGTCTCAATGTTGGCTTCCAGGGGCTCCTCTGATCTAGACATTCAAACATTAGTTATTGACGCTTTTGTCCGCATAAATTGCAAAACGTTCCCATAGTGTATACCAAACACCAAGCGCAAGAACTGCGCGAGGGAAAGAATGGTTGTGGATGGTCATATTCAAAACCAGCAAGAGATTGACACGAGCGTAATAACTTACAGATCAATCATGTGACTGCTGAACAGGGGAGTTCCGTGCTCCTTGAAGAAAGCCTCTGTACGATGTTAGACTTCTGTATAGTTTCACAGTAAGTTGTTGGCACGAACCATCAGCGTCGAGCATGCCGTCTAGCCATGGCAGCAGCTTCTTGGCACAGTGATCTGAGTGTAGAATCACAGGGATTCCGTACAGAGGAGCGATAGAGCGGATGAAGTGGGCGGCAGCTAAAAAATGAGGTTATATCGTGTTAGCCAAGCGAACAGCAAGATGAGGCAGATTCAGAGGAACCGGGTTCACTAACCAATGGCACCGGCGACAGAAGCTTCCTGGTTGGTGTTGGAAATGCCCTTTCCGGCGAAGAAAGCGGCACCGCCATTGGAGGTCTGGAGTATGATGGGGGACTTGGCGTCGCGGGCAGCCTCTAGAGTGGCGACGACGGTGGAAGAAGAGGTGACGTTAACGGCGGGCAGAGCGAAGCCGTTTTCCTTAGCATAGTTGAGGAGCTGTAGACAGTCGCAGTCAGCAAGCAATGCGGTGAGGCCTGTGGAGAGGCGACGAGAAACGCGGAACGTACCTTGTAAACCTCCTCGCCGTAGACGACACCAGGCTTGAGTCCGAGCTTCTCGAGGGCCATGGTGATTGTTCAATGAGGTGTTCGGATGCGAAATAGGGGATTGAGGAGAGAAGGCGGCAAGTTTCCAATGCGTGGCAGCAAAGAGAGACAAGAGATGACAGAAAATTAAAAATGTTGATGATGAGGTATTAAGAAGATGGGGAGGGGTTTGCTCAGAGGTTGCAGGAGGAGAAGAAGTAAGGTGAATGTGGACGAATTAGCTCAGTACCGTATGTAATTTAATTTATGGGCTATGACTCTATAACGGGTCCGGGAGCTGGGTGCTGAATAGCGGGATATTAGGTATATAGCTACAGCCTAGGGAGGTCGGTTCCAGGTACCGTAAGTTATAGGTAGGCGAGGTAGGTCAATCAGTTAAATGGGTAGCGTAAGTCTACATCTACTGTGTATGTCCAAGTCCGAAAGAGAGTGAGGTTTGCTATCGCCAGTACAGCAGTCAGGCCAGGTCAGGTTGTGTTTAGGAGGGGGAGGGGCAGTTGCGCAAGGGACAAGCACCTCTATGACTGCATATGATCACATCAGTGGCTACGAGTGGGCACCGACTTGGTGGTTCGAGACCCCTCGACCGCTAGGAGCGCGCCGACAGGCAGTGTGCACAGCTTGGCAGCCCCGCCAGGCCTGCATGTCCGTATGAGGTACTTCCCACAACGTGCGCAATTACACGATCGTCGATGTACTGAGGGGTAGTTGCTTCATCGCCAATCATTGGTGCAGTCCGTTCACTGCCCCGCTCCAACAAGAAGTTTTCCGTACCTACCTATGTAGGTACCTCTTAGCGCACTGTAGGATCGCATCACACCTCCAGCTCTCCCAGACTTTCTCGGTTGTCCGGTTTATTGTTTGTTGTCATTGCTCGGATTAGTTAGGACCTCCATGATCTCAATGTCCGTTCCGAAATATCCCACGCATCACATTGCACGCAGCACTCCAATTTGTGACTATTTGCCGGGCGCATTACTGTTGACGATGAAATCTCGGGTCCTTGATTCAAACAACGGCCACCTGAGTTCAATTGATCAGCCCCGCTATGAATACCACTCGTCCGACAAGGGGGCCTATGAAAGACTTAGAATTTTATATCCTATTCAACGGTTGAGTTGAGGCCGCGTTTCAGTGTACTAAGTATGATAAGGTGATGCCCCTGAGTCAGCTTCAACGTCATCTTTATATCCACGCCCGCTTTCATCTCACCCCCGTAATAATTCGAGACCTTCCTATAAATTTTATGGCGACTCCAAAACCCATGCATGACACGGGACTAACGAAAACACATCGCGGGTATCGTCGCCAATGTCGTCGCTATATCATTGAATATTGAGCCAATCAGCTGCAGAGCCCCGGCAAGGCCGCCGGTTCTCCTGCCTATTCCCCCACACGAAAGCACACTGCCGAGGATCCATCGCGGGCCTGCACCCGAAGTCTTCCGGACAATCACGATCCCGGTTCAATAGACCTACCATTCAGGCACTTAGCTCCCTTGTGTTGACGTTATTTCTCAGCTTCGAATAATCGAGGCGAGTCCCTGGCTTTCTCCTATTGATCGGGAGGGGACTGTTTGTGATTTTTCTCTTCGATAAAAAACTTCTGTCCATATTGCCAGAACTAGAAGCATGAATGGAAATAAGTACCCTGAGTATCGGGTTGAGGGGAATCGGCTGAATGGATAGATTCATTCAGCCTTTCTCGTTAATGAATACTAGCTAGTCTAGCTGGTCGGTCTGTCACCAGTAACTTGCCTTCAATCGTATTAGCGACCACTACCCCAACATTGACTGTGGTTAGTAGGATGACTACTGGCTTGACTTTGCCTCGTAGGCGCAAAGCCGTGCATCGTGATCTTCTTGCTAGATATCGCATCCTGCTCAGGTGATTCCGACCATGACCGCTAATAGTAGCGCCGTCGGAAAAACTCCTCCCTTACCCTGGTTCTAAGTGTTTTGGTCGCTCCAGTATCCTAGATGACCAAGAAGGACTCAAAGATGCAGACGCTCAAGGATCTTTTTGACCAATCTTTCACGCTGTTCACAACCCCCGTAGGGTACCAACGAAGCTAGCCGAGCTCCTCGATATCTCGCCATCACTCTACAAGAAAATTGGCGGCCAATAGAAGAATGCTAGCTAGTGAAGTTCTTCACCAGCGATTCATAGCCCGGGTCTTACGACACATTATTCGGCTACCAATCATTTGACTTGTTCACCCTGTACTCTGAAGCAAGAAGACTTCAGATAGGTAGTCTGTCTCAGTAGTCAACCAGTTCCGTCACGCCTCGGCCTAGCAAGGAGAATCCTTCGGCCTCTATCTGACGTGCCTATTCACATACGTAGGAACTTTCTCTCCTACGTTTAATCAGCAGCAGGATAAAAATTACCATATAACATGTATTTTGGTTATCGCTGAGCCAGATTACACGGCGCGAGGTCCGTCACAGACATCTTAATCGGATGGGTATTGCGCTCACAGATCGCTGTGAGATGTTCCCTGCGCAACTAGGCTTACGCCCTCGCCTACACGAACAGGTACACAGGAAATCCGCGATACAGGGAGAAGTCAAGATCGGAAATTCACCGGCGGCCTGTCCCGATGTTCTGAGCGCTACATCTATCTTCCCGTTAACTAGTGTTACAAAAATAGCGTCAAGAGGACGTAAATGAACGAGGACTTATTATGACTTCTCCAGTCTGTTCTTTGAAAGAGTGTGAGACTGGTGTTCTCGGTTGAATTATGGGACGACATGCCTCAATGTTTCGGGACACCTAAGTATTCGGCGCTGTGTACGGGACGCGTGTTCTGGTACGCAGGTGTGATCGGAGACGAAATGCAGTGATAATGTTATCCATGCCAAACACGATACTCAACACCTCGAGCAGTGTATGAGGAATAGCAGCATATTTTCGCGGTAACGGTGTAATTCGATGCCTTTAGCAGGGTTCAATCGGCGCACTATGTGAATGCTAGCTAGCAGGGAACACTGAGACGAGAGTTCCAAAGACCTCGGTTTCAATTCTAGAAACTTGATGGTAGAGGCGCTTTTGATGGCTCTCGCCAGCGATGCAAATGGGATAGAGTTAAGGAGCTCGGGTCCGGTGTCCGTAACATGCAGCGCTCCTCGTACCCCGGACGAGCGTCGGTGAAAGGGCGAAGCAACACACGCTCAGCGAATGATAATTGCATGGAGCGATACGCGATTGAAAGATGATATACTTCTTTGAAGTATATAGTAATCCATGTATAAAGCACGAAATCATGTCCCCTAGGGAGTGGGGAAGATCCAACTACCTTTTCTCTATGCATCTTCTCGCGGCAGTCAAAATCTACTGCAATTCAAATTCCGCTATTCCCTTTTCCAAAACTCTGATGTGAAAGCCGCTCGCCCTGTTTCCCGCTTACCCTATGCGTCTCTCATTTCTTCTCGCGACTTCCAAATACGGAATCGACAATCTCCTGCGATCGAACAGCAAGGATAGATAGCAATGTATCGCTCAGCTATGTGTTCCTCATTAGACTAGGTCAAATTGATAGTGATGTACTGCAGATAGACTTACCCCATGGGTTCCCTCGCAGCATCCTTGAAGCCAGATACCAGAGCCCGGAGAAACCTTGCCAGGAGCGAACTGGAGGCCGTAGTCCCGATCGACAGTGGCAGGACGACCCCTGATCCTGGCATCGTACTTTTTGCGTTGCGGTCCCTCTGAGACGATGGTGTTGACGGGCTCGGGGCTTTCGGGAAGAAGGTCGGCCACATCTTCCATCATGGTAAGGTGGGCCTGCCTCTGGTAGCCCGTAGCGGCGATGACAAGATCACAATCGAGGATTTCGTCGGCGTCCGACTTTTCATAGGCGCCCTCTTGATGATCTTTCGTGAGAGGCCGTACCATCAACCTTATCTTGTCACCTTCGGATTCGGCCCCTGCGATGGTGCTCGATCCCAGGATGCGGTGAGGCCATTTCTTGCTATCCCGTCCCAAATCCCGCTGCTGATCGTACATGCGCTCATACAAATGCTCAATCAGTTCTAGCCGAACGACTCCGTAATTTGTGCTACGAGCATCCCCTAGGAGAGATTGCCGGAGATCACTAGATCTTGAAAATAGTTCATCGACGTAGGAAGGGTTGAATATTGAGTTTACACTGTCAAGCATTAGCAATAGATTCATTGAAACTCCGACATATTTGCAGCATGAAGGTGCGATAAATGCAGAGGTGTGGGATCGCACTCACAATGGAGAATCGTCACTGGGCTTGAGAAACTCGGAGCGCATTATCAATGCTGTCCGCGAATTGGGATACAGATTCTGTATATTGTTGAATATTTCTGCTGCACTCTGCCCTGCACCAACGACGGCCACCCGATATGGCGCGTCTCGCTGGTTCAAGATCCGAGGCACTAGATGAGCATATTGAGAGGAGTGGACGACTCTAGGGTGGTTAGAAGGTAGGCACTTGGGAATAGAGGGTTGTCCGCCAATCGCAAACAGGACGTTCTTGGCTGTATATGTTGCTACAGCCCCAGTTTTAACATTTCTAGAGGATACAGTGAAGCTCGAAACTGGATCGGAGGTTGTCTGCTGTGGTGAAACCGAGATGACCTCACTGCCGTATCGGACGACGTCATCAAAGGAGCTAGCACACCAGCGAAGGTAGTCTTCGTACTCAACCCGTGCGGGAAGGAATGTGCTCAGGTTAGTGAACTCAACCAGTCGCCCGTTGTGGTGTAGGTAGTTTAGGAAAGTGAACTTAGAAGTTGGATCTCTCAAGGATGCCATGTCTTTGATAAAAGAGATCTGCATCTTCGCCCCGGGTAAGAGCATGCCAGCGTGCCAGGCGAATTGTTGTTGTTTTTCTAAGAAAAGGACCTTCGGTGATGCTGAGGCACCAGCACTAGGTAGCTTTCCTCCTTCGATTGAATCATGAAGAGCCACAGCGACGGCAAGACTAGCTGGGCCAAAGCCGATGCAGATGAGATCATGGATTTCAGTGGTGGGTGTAGGTTTGAGGTTGGATATGATGCCTCGTCGCGCACCGTTCACGATGGGTTCGTTCACACCATTTTGACTGGAATAACTTCGCTGGCCATTCGATATGGTGTGAGGGTCGTCATCTGTAAGACTATGAGGCGCCATGATTCCCAACGTTGCTATTTTCAGTCTGTTATATTTCTAGGGCGGACAGGAGACCAGCGGCAACTGTGTAACAAGTATCTATGTTAGCTAGTGAACTAGGTATTAAAAGGTGTTTCTATAGTCTGGAAAATTGGGCTTTATAGTGAATTTCAATCAATGGGAAGAGATCGCCAAGCTGGATGCTCGGGGAGACAACATCTTGGTGATACGTTGTATGTGACATGGCAAGGAAGTAGGGTGACGTACCAAATTAGCAGGTGGAAAACCAGAGGAGTGGAAGATCTGCCAGAACGTCGAGTTTGCTGGTCGGTGAAGATCAATCTTATTATACCCCGAGGGCAACTGACGAAAGACCCATACTCGGTTGTCACCTACATGTACTCTCTCAGACCTTGGTACGGTCTAGTACCAGCAGGGAAAGCCTCAGGGGTGAAATTTGGGTATGGTGAGAGTAGTCGGGTGGAGAGCGAAAACATTGCTCTAATACAGATCTGTAGTATGCATCCTGGGACCTGTTCTAGTGCGAGTGGATGACTGGGAGAGTCGACAGCGAAGAGGTTAGCCGGAGTGGCGCATTACATCTTGCGACAGAATGGACAGTGACCGTGGGAACGGAAACCTATGCTTCATAGTAACTAGCCTCCTACAGTAGGCAAGCGAGCAACCCACTCCTACGAGAGAGCGCAGGTATTGTGGGTGTGGTCGTCGCTGCGTATAGAATGCAAGCTCCATCCAAAAGCTGATGGTTAGATTCGACGAGGAGAAGGAGGATCATGTTTATAGTTTGTTTACCTGTCTACTTATCATCTAGTGTTACGCCAATCTTGCATATGGCCAGTTCTTTTCTATCTTTACATCTTCGTTGACTGTCTCTCAGATAACAGTCACCGGCGGAGGTGTTTGCCTGTGTACACATTGACCTGGGTTTGGGACGAAAAAAGAAAAGCATACTTGTAAAGACGATGCATAGCACCATGATGCAGCCAAGAGGGGACCGTCCAGGGTTGGTGGCGACATCGGCATTATCATCGGATCAGATAAGATGAGCGCGCATGGGACTAACTGAAGTTGCCGTAGCGGCAGTGACGAGGTTTGGGAGTATCATTGGTGGCATGTGAATTTTCGTCACCAAATACGGCATGCCAGCAACTCCACCGTCTCAAGCAAATCGCGCATCCACGGTTATTCATGTCGAGACTGCCCCCACGGGTGCACGGAATTGTACTTGAGAGGCAGCGCTTGTGCAATAAAAGCCACTGGCACACTAGGACAAGCAGCTCGCCCACTCTCCCGGCCGAGACGAATATTGAAGACACTTGAGATAGAGTCAGTCGCCAGTTTTATCCTGATTTTCGCCATTTCCCGGGCTGAAATGGTTCCTTGTATCACAGACATGGAGACTGGCTTCACAAGAACACGGGTTGTAGAACGGCTACCGTGAAGAGCTTGTAGCTCAATTCGTCATTCTCACGATCGTGTGAAGTGCCTCCGTCTCGAGAACGGAATTGTAATGGAAATTGAAGACGAGGTGGGGTGCACTAGAAAGATGCGGAATAGGTAATCACTTAAGGTAAATAATAATTACCTAGCACTATCCCACGTGATGGGCACGCTAATATAGTGTACTCTACACTCACCTACAGAGGTAGGTAAGTACCTAGATGCTCCCGATACAAGCTCAACGTGAATACTCCCGCGTCCCGTGTCTACCGATTTACATGGAAGACGCACAACTCACCACCAACCTAGACAGGAGACTCTCGAACCGATCTCAGAGTAACTGGTGCTAGCTTGCTAACAAGATGGAGGTGCGGCGAGAAAACAGCCTAGCCTAGGGTCTGCTTAAGGCCAGCCCAAAGCAGAGCTTAATTCCGTTTACAGGGTATCTGATCGTACGGTACTCACTTATCCCTGCCGGTATTCCCCATATTAATCTGGCGATTTGACAGTGAAAATTTTATCTGATGATCAGATAAGATCGAGCCGGGCCCTCGGATGGAACTACGTTCCTTCGTATGGCACTAAGCACCCGGCTCTGCCCAACTTTTGCCGGGATCTTCTGCCACTATCGGAGCAATTTCGTCAAGGAGGAAGGTCATTAGAAGTGAAAAAGAGGGAAATAGTCGACCAGTTCGTGCCACAAGCGCGTTTCACACGGTTATTGAGTAGTATTGGTGCATAATAGCTCCAGCTACGATGTGCCGTAGCCGATTCGGAGTCACGGTGTGGATATCCTAGTGAGCTATTTGCCTATGTATACGTGTGTCTGTGCTGCATCTTGTGCGAGGGCTGAGTAACCACCGATCACAGAAAACCCACCTGAAACTTGCATACATGGCTAGCCCTTCGGGATCGACGGCGTGCTAGCGACTCAGTCTCGTCAGTCTCGTTAGTTCAATGAAGATCGAGTAGCTTGGCGAAGGTCTAGCACTATTACAATGCTGCATCTCTTGGAAATGTTTGTTAAGCTGAGGCACGTGGGGCTATGTGTACGCGCCGTAGCCTGCGTGCTCGCGAGCCGTTTGCTTTGAGAGTGGATTCTTGGTAGCATGATATCGAACGCGTAAGATTGACAGCTGGAAATAAGTTGTTCTAATCTTCAGTATTATACCTATATATAATGAAAGAGACAAGTGTAGTCCTAGCTAACATGGAAGTAGAGCCTCCGGAGGAGACATCAATCCCTACCTTAGGTCTGGCTGGAATACCTACCATTATGTATTCATGCATATTCGCTTATTATTTTGTCTTCTAAGCATCCCGCTGCCCCCCTCCCCCCACCCTCTGCTGGGACTATACTGTAGTCTTCTTCATCCCTCTCTGTCGCTTTAGCGTTCACCAACCATGCCAGTTGAGCTTAGCCGCATTCGTTGGGAAACCTTTATATGTATGAATGTACTTGATAAGTATTCGCGAAGATCGGAAGGCAAATGGAGTCTCGCCCCATGGCTTGTTGGCGGCTAACATAGGCATTGATCTGTTTACCTGCGTAGGTACCTAGTTAGCTGCCTAGGTGCCTAAGTATGCAACTTCTTTTTGAAATGGGCCTAATAGATCTAGTTGATTTCCTTTCAAACTCATTCGCTTCTATGTACTAGGCAGTACTCTACTTTGCATCTGTATCTACATGTAGTAATTCCTGCCTAGGAAGTTATAGGTGCTCGTACTGTATCACAGAAGGCGATCCAACCTGCGTATGAGGTAGTATGACGCTTATTGCGCAATGATTCACAACTCGTTCGTGACTACCAGATTGTGTACAAACCAATACTTGTTCATGACAGCAAGCACCTTCATCGTAGGAGACGTAGGTATGTGTGACTAGGTAGATGAGGGAAATGTAACACATTGCTGGTCTGCACACACGCAGCCGAGAAGAGTACTGGTTATCATATTTCCAAATTATTTTGCTGGCTGAAAAAAAGAGGTTACTATAGGGAACTATCTAAGTATATTGATAAATCATTTGACACAATATAGACTAAGACAGGTGCAGTGGTTGCGGTATATCTACAGCTGCGTGCAGCTGCAAGATTTAAAGTTTTTAACTTTGTTATTTACTCGTAAATGTCTTGACTGTCTCAGCATCATCTCCATCGCTACAATCATTGAGGAGTTGGCTTACTATTCTAACCCTACGAGGACCTGGCCAGGAATCGAATCGCTTATAACAAGGACTTGACTGCTGGAAACCTACAGCCTAGGAGGTTACAGGTAGTACCTTAAGTATTTAACAGCACCTGTGGGAAGGTACGAAGGACAGTGCCTCTATATTACCCCTCACAGTGGATGCCTTGTATAATACCACTATTTCTTTAAGAACAACATCAATATCCATATTGCTACCAATCAATTGGTGAGAGCCGCAGCACCTTGGAAAGCCAAAATGACGTTGGACCCCCCACTAGCGCGCTACAGTCACGATCTACCTGAAAGAGGCAGTGTACCTTCACGGTACTTACCTGCCTCCATACTTCTTACAAAGATCTGGCGTACCTTCTTTAGCTGGGTACCCAGGTAGGTAATTCTGAATATGCCTCATCTTCTGCTTCCCCTCTTCTCGACTGCTTCTCAGTCGATATACTAAGCAATCACTCTGCCCAGCTGCAGAGCTGCTCACCAAGTCGTATCCGCCGCTGTACATGTCATCGCCCATCTCTGGCATCTCTGGCATCTCTGGAGTTTGGCTCGCCTGGGCGGAACAGCAGCAGGCCAATCTATTTTTGACTCCGTGTCTGTCGACCCTTGTCTTTTGCCGCCCCCGATGCGATGCTGTAAACGCAACGTTAGCTTTCCTGATATTTTCCAGAGTGTCGTCGCCGCCGCCGCCGAGCTCGCTGTAAGATCATCTCGCTCGCCGATATGTCTCTGGGCTACCCAAGACCCCTGCATGACGATGGGCTCTCCATCCTTAATGCCAACCCGACAAGGCTTCCTGGCCCGTCCCTTCTCCATGAGCTTGTCCCACCACCGGCTAATCACCTTGCGTCTACTGCCATCGACTTCTTGTCTGAAAATGGCCGGCGTGTTGTCATCTCTTATCCCCAGCTACATACAGCATCCGTCGCGCTAGCTTCTAGCATATTATCCATTCTGAGATCAGTGCCGTCGTTAGCCGCCTCCGCTCTTGATAGTCAAGACCCTTTGATCATCCCTATTCTGTCCCCCCAGTCTCCTCAGCTTTATGTTGCCATACTAGCTGTACTCAAGGCTGGTGGCGCGTTTTGCCCATTGAATACTGACGCTCCACCTGAGAGGGTGAAGTTTATACTTGACGATGTGAAAGCCAAGATTATCCTGGTGAGCCGACACCTCGCTTCCAAACTCCCTACGGACAACAAGGCCTACAGGACCATTTTCATCGATGATGTTCTGAATGGCCTAGAAATCGGCAGGGACAGTGCTCCCAGCGATCTGGGGCTCACATCAGAGAATCTAGCCTATGTTCTTTACACTTCGGGGTCGACCGGCACACCCAAGGGTGTTGCGGTCTCCCACCTGGCTGCCACCCAGTCTATTCTAGCTCACGATCGTCATATACCGCCCTTCTCAAGGTTTCTCCAATTTGCAGCTCCAACATTCGACGTGTCTGTTTTTGAAATCTTCTTCCCCCTTTTTCGGGGCGCAACGCTAGTGGGATGTAATCGCGCAGAAATGTTGACTGACCTGGCCGGGGTCTTGGGAAGGCTGGAAGTCGATGCATGCGAGTTGACACCTTCTGTAGCTGGCAGTTTGTTGAAGAAACGGTCGCGGGCACCAAGTTTGCGACTTCTCTTGACTATCGGGGAAATGCTCACTGAGCCAGTAATTCGAGAATTCGGTGGCGACGACGATAAGACGAGCATCCTGTGGGGCATGTACGGTCCTACAGAGGCCTCTATTCACTGGTAAGCTTTTTTTTTGGATAGAATTTCATACAATTTGGCTCACAGCTCACGCAGCACTGTCCAGGCGGCTTTTGCAGTTTCTTCAAATAGGCGCATAATAGGCGTACCCTTTGACACAGTCTCGGCATTTGTCATCCGCATACCCTATAACAGCGGCGCGGAGTTCCAACTCGATGTTGTTCCCATAGGAGAGATTGGAGAGCTTGCTCTTGGTGGGCTGCAGCTAGCTACATACTACTTGAATAGGCCTCAACAAACTGCGGCTTCGTTTTTAAAGACGCCATGGGGCCGAGTATACAGAACCGGAGACAAGGCTATGATGCGGCCAGACGGAACGATTGAGTGTCTAGGAAGAATTGACGAGAGCCAAGTAAAACTTAATGGCCAAAGACTTGAGCTGGGAGAAGTCGAACAGGTCATGTTACGGACGCCCGGCTGTCATGGTGCTGTTGCAGCAGTGATATCGAACGTCTTAGTTGCATTTGCTGCCATGGAACAGGCTTCCGGTTCCAATGCTCACCTTTGGGCTCAATGTCGATCTTGGCTGCCAGCTTTTATGATACCCACAGATATCATAGTCATGGAACAACTTCCTCAATTGCCATCAGGCAAGATCGACAGAAAGCGGTTGACTTGTGAATATAGTCCCCGGTTAACGAATGATACTGGAAACGAAGTTGCTATAGATGACCAAGAACGTCTCCTCTGTGAGGTGGCAACTACTGTATTCGGCGAACGAGTTGAACCGCTGACGACATTCTCCACCTCAAAGCTAGATTCGTTGACCGCTATCGAATACTCCTCGACTTTACGCGAGAATGGAATATCAATTACCCCAGTTGATATCCTAAAATCTACAACACCCCGAGAACTTCGGCAAAGGTTAGGAGACATTGGGAGACCAACCGCTCTCTCGGATTCAGATCAGCAGTCGAAGTGCCAATCCTTTAACCCTGATGTGGAAAAGCTGAACTTGAAGCCTGAGTTAGGGAATCAAATTCAAGAGATCGATCGTTTAGAGAAACCTACACATTTGCAACAATCAATGCTCTCAGAAACACTCAAGGATTCTCATTTATACGTCAATCAAATCGAATTTGAGTTGAATTCGCACATCGCGCTAGATGTACTTCAATTGAACCTTAGAAAGTTGGCGGAATGCAATGAAATTCTTCGAACAGGTTTTGCTTTTGTAGAGAATAAACTATGCCAGGTAATTTGGAAGCGGCTAGATGACGCCCAAGTTTGTGATAACACGGATGGAACAAGGTTCACGGATGGAGTCAAAGACATCGAGGACTTTCTTCTTCGTCCGTTAAGGATACAAATTCGGTCTATGGGCTCAGAGAAAAGGGGCTTCCTATTGCTTATGACGCTACATCATGCGATCTATGATGGATGGACAATTGACCTCATCATTCAAGACCTATCGCTTCTGCTGAGTGGTGGTCTGCCAATCAAAAGACCTCAATTCTCGCAAGTTATGACGCAATTTTACTCTAACTTCCAAGTCAACAATATTGACTCGATGGAGTATTGGACCGAGCACCTTCGCGGTGTTGGAGCTGGTACAACGTCGAACTTCAGAACTATAGCTGTTTCTGAGCAGCAACAGCGAACTGTCATTACAGAAAATATACCTCTTCATCCTCAAACACTGAAGGATCTTTCGCTAAAATTCTCAGTGGGACCCCAAGTCCTCTTCCAGGCTTCTCTTGTGTGGCTATGGGCCGCGATTCAAGGTCGTGAAGATATTACAATCGGTTGTGTCTCATCAGGTCGAAGTCTTCCCTTAGCTGGGATAGACAAGCTTATGGGACCGTGTATGACGACCCTACCCCTTCGAATCAACATCTCAAAGTACAGGACTATTATCGAGCTTCTTTGGAGCATTCACTCAATCAATCGGGAAACTCTCCAGCATGGCCATGTTCCTCTCTCCGAAATAAATAAAGCTGCTGGTCTGTCGAGTGGTTCAAAGCTATTTGATGTTATATTCGCCTATCAAGAATCACTCATTAGCCGCAAACAGCAACTAAACGTCGTACGAGAGACCTGGCATCGTGATGCTACAGAAGCTAAGTTGGTAGTTGAAGTTCAACCCTGCGGTGACCACTTCGTCTGTCAAGCAACGTCACATGTAGATGTGATTCCACGGGCTCTTGTCGGAGCCTTTTTAAGCCATTTCAGGTGTCTTGTAAGCATTCTCAGCAGCCATCTCGATCCCGACGCTGCAATTGAGACTATACCCAAATATTTCCCTATTGATAGCTTGTCCCATTTCAATCGCAACCCGACGACTGTGAAAACATTTTCCAGTATACCAGAAATGGTAGAGAGGTCTGTATCACAATCCCCATCCACAACAGCGCTGCGCTTTGCGACGTCACTAAATTCCTTGACCATGGAATCAAAATTGCTATCATATCATGACCTGAACTCCAGGGCAAACCAAATTGCTCGTCACCTTCAACAATTTGACATTGCTTCTGGCGGCGTCATTGCTATTATGATGGAGAAATCACCCTTGCTTTATTGCACTATACTAGGTATACTTAAGACTGGATGTGCATATCTTCCCATTCTTCCCAGCACGCCGCCCGATAGAGTGAAAAGTATCCTTGGTCAAGCTGAGCCACTTTTATGCGTCGCAGACACAAAGTCGTCCTCCCTTATACTCAGCCGAGAATTTCCAAAGATAATTGATCTTGAAATCGTCGACCTCTCGTCCTATTCGATCTCCAATATTGGTATATACGGTAGGCCGTCTGACCTGGCATATGTCATCTATACTAGGTATGAACTACTATTTGTTCTTATCCCTTTCTTGCTTCGCTACTAACAGACTCAAGTGGCACGACTGGCACCCCAAAAGGTGTCGCGGTCACGAACAGAAACATTCTGAGTAATATCAGTGTTCTTTCAGACATTTACCCACATGATCCATCCAGCAGATTATTGCAAGCCTGCTCACAGGCATTCGATGTTTCCGTTTTCGAGATATTTTTTACCTGGGCTAATGGCATGTGCTTATGTGCCGCTACGAATGATACGATATTTGAAGATTTTGAACATGCAGTGAGAGTATTTGGTATCACCCATCTCAGCTTAACTGTCACGGTGGCATCCTTATTAAGCCCGCATAATGTTCCTACAGTCAAATTTCTGGTCACATCTGGCGAGCCAATGACCGATGACGTACTGAATAAGTGGTCAGAGTATCTTTACCAAGGTAAATTCGTTGACATCAAACCTTTCCGCAGACTTTCAGGCAGCTAACTGGAGAAGGTTATGGCCCTTCCGAGACAACCAATATCTGCACAGTCCGTAAAGTTTCTCACGGTGACTCATCCCGGTATCTTGGGTGGTCTTTTCACAATACATCTACATTCGTTCTACACCCGAATTCGACCTACCTCGTTCCATTGGGATGTACAGGTGAGCTATGCTTTGGTGGCGATCAAGTAGCAGCTGGTTATTTGAGACTCCCCGAAGAATCTGCCGCGAGGTTCATTGATCATCCTCATTACGGCCGACTGTATCGATCTGGAGATCTAGGCCGTATGCTACCTGATGGCTCTCTCATTATCCATGGGAGAATGGATACACAAGTAAAACTTCGGGGCTTGCGAATTGAGCTTCAGGAAATCCAGGCTGTCGCTTTGAGCACTGATGATGCGCAAGCCTGCAGATGTCTCCTTGTCGCCCCTGAAGACACGAAACGACAGCAAATTGCTCTATTTTATGTACCTTCCGAGAATGAACGCGGGGATTTCCGGTTCTTGCCAATTAATGAAAGAACTGAAAATCAGATACAAACTCTGCATTCTGCACTCCAATCTTCCCTGCCAGACTATATGATACCCACATTCATATTTCCAATATCGTCATTGCCCTTGACTTCTTCTGGCAAAGTAGACGAAGTCGCATTACGAACCTCCGTTTGGGAGCTTTCGAGTAGCACGCTGGACTCATATAGCTCTGTGCAGAATCAAGCTGACTTACACTCGGATTGGTCTGCAACAGAGACATTAATTGCTCATGTGATCACGAATTCACTGCGTCAGGAGGGCAATAAGATTAGTCGTTGGACTACGTTTTCTGCGCTTGGCCTAGACTCAATATCCGCCATGCCTGTCGCCCGTAAGCTCCAGTCCGTCTTTCAAAAGCGAGTTCCTTTATCGCTCCTTCTACAAAATCCAAATATTAGTCGACTAGCGTCTGCTATTGATGGACTGCAGGACCCTAACGAGCCAGTGTCCTCTTATAATTTCCATCTACTCCCACAAGAACTTGTAGAAACGTTGCGGAACCGTTTTACAGCTCAAGGGAAATCAGTTGGAAAGGTACTTCCATGCACTCCAATACAGGAAACGATGATTTTATCATCATTAAACTTTTCGTCAACAGAAGCCGATAACGGAGTGGCATACTATAACCAAATGCTGTTACGTCTCCAGATTCCCTACAAAGTTATGATGAGCCTTTGGAACGATCTTGTCCAACGCCACGAAATTTTACGGACCATGTTTGTTATCTCCGATAATATTCGGTATCCAGCTGTCCAGATAATTCTGAACAGCTACGTTCCTAATTGGCAGATCTTGGAAACCAAAGTTTCTTCATTACATGAGCGGGCTTCTGAGCTCATTGCCTCTGTTTCAACCAATGTGGATTGCGATGTACCCCCTATGGCACTTGCAATAATTCGCACCGAAGACTCCGGAGACTATCTCTCATTTATCTGTCATCATGCAATATACGACGGTATTTCCATGCGGATCATGCTCTCGGAGATAGAAGCGCTGTACCATGGCAGACAATTACCACATCCACCTTCAATAGAGCCTTTTCTTCAAGAAATAAAGTTGTCGCACCCAAATCAAGATGACTTCTGGAAACGAGCTTTCGCGGGGTTTCAGCCAATTCCACTGAAATCGGTAGAATTCGCAAAAGACGCAATGCCTAGGAGCCTATCCGCCAACGTTTCGCAAACATCGCTGAAGCTTATCGAGTCCCAGCTACAGGATACCGGGGTTTCGATGTTAGCACTGGTCCAAACTACGTGGGCGATAACACTGTCCATTTTGTGCCAAACTAGCGACGTTTCATTTGGCAGTGTCACTAATGGCCGTTCGATTTCCTTAGATGAGATTGACGAAGTTGTAGCCCCGTGCTTCAATACTTTGCCACTTCGGATGGATTTGTCTGTGTCAAAGTCTTTGATAGACGTAATGAAGGGTTTCCAGAGTCTTAATGCTAGAGTGATGTTGCATCAGTTCTCTAGTTTACGAAGAATCCAGAAAGTAGTCGATCTACAAACACGATTATTCGACACTTTAGTGATCCTCCAGCCGCCGACCACTCCCTTAGATGATACCGTCTGGTCCTTAGTGTACGAATATGGCTTCATGGATGTGAGTATTGTAGGGAATATTGAAGACGCCAAACTCTCGCTCACCTATTCGTCAGATCCCAATTGTCTGTGAAGTCATTCCTTCGGAGCTGCAAGACACCCTTACTATGCAGCTTCATCGAGATACGTAAGCATTCGTTCAGCCACGGTCAAATTGACAAGAAGAAAATTCGCTAAAGTAGTCATAGGTCTAAATTCTCCTATCAAGCTTTACAGTTGATTTGCAGAATATTCAGCTACATCTTCGACACCTGCCTGAGGTATCCTTCTTCTCACATTATCAACAGCATTGTACTGCCGGAAGATTTGCAAAAGGCTGCCTTGCTGCTCTTTGACCATAATAGTGATTCCCATGCACACGGCATCGGTGTACCCGATTCAACAACTAGCCAAGAGGATATCTGGTCCGAGTTGGAATTGACAGTACGTCAAACTTTAGCAAACCTAGCAGAAGTACCAGAAGATCGAATCAAACGTCTTACTCCTATTTACCAATACGGCCTCGACAGTATCGCCGTTATTCAATTAGCAAACCTCCTCCGCAAGCAGAGTCATGCTATCTCTGCAATAGATGTAATTGAAAAACCGACATGTGCTGGGATAGCAGCTGCTATCAAGGACTTCGTGGAAACAGACTCGTCTCCTGATTACGACTTTAGCAGCTTTCAAGAATATATTGAAGGGGAAATTTTCAAGCTCGGCATTGATATCAAGACCATTGAAGCCATTCTTCCTTGCACCGCTATACAGCAAGGTATGCTTTTACAGTTTTTAGATTCAAAGGGACGATATTATCTTAACTATTCTTCCTGGGTACTGGAGGAAGCCGTAGACCTCGAAACTACTGCATCGGCGTGGTCGCATCTCGCAAATCATCACCAGATCCTTCGAACGGGCTTTATTCCAATCAACCATCAGGACAGCACTTTTGCAATGCTGGTATATGACAAGGGCCACTTCATAGCTCCAGTAACAGTCTATAAAACTGGTACATTCAATGTTGAGCAATGGCTCTCTGATGCTACGACTGACTCTCTGAGCACATTGGCACTGCCACCTTGGCGAGTTGCTCTTGAGCGGCCTGGAACTATCGGCAGAGAAGGACCACCAACAATCCATCTCGTAATGCATCATGCCCTCTACGATGCTTTCACACTACGAAGATTACTGCAGGATCTGAGCGAAATAATCTTCCATGATATCAAACCGGCTGTGAAAAGTATCAGCCATTCTCTGTCACATTATCTCAACCTCGTCCAGTCGAGTCAATCAGCGGGAGAGAAATTCTGGAAACAGAAAGCAGATGATTTTACAGCCCATAAATTCCCTGTCATGACACCACTCCATAACAACAGGTGTGATACTTTGACAATGTCTCGCACATGCGAGACCTCTACATCGAATCTCCGCCAGGCAGCTTCTCAAAGCGGAATCACAGTGCAAGCTGCACTTCAAGCTGCTTGGACACGCCTTCTCAGCACATATACCGGAGAATCACGGGTTACGTTTGGAGTCGTCCTAGACGGACGCACTACGGAACTGGCACACAATATTACCTTTCCAATGATCACCACTTTGCCTATAATAGCTGACAATGTGGCTCCGAATTCCGAATTGCTACAACAGATGATGCAATATAACAGCGAATTACGACGTTTTCAATTTATGCCCATGGCTCAGATCCAGCGCTGTCTGAATAATATCGGTGCAATGTTCGACACTATTTTGATATACCAGGCAATGGACAAAAGTTTAAAATCACTTCCATTACATGTCGTCAAGGAGCATGCCTCAGTCGAATATCCAATCTCTTTAGAAGTTGAAGAATCGTTCTCAAATTCGACCCGTTTAACTTTGTCTTTTAGAACTAGCATCCTCCCACAGGAACAGGCCACGCTCCTACTTGATCAGTTCGAAGCTATATTCCTCGACCTGCTTTTTTCTACCGAAACTATTACCTCTCTCACCATGAGCCGGCCGGAACTATTTACGATTCTCCACCCTAAGTGCGAGTCACTTCCCACAGACACGCATCTCTTACATGAATTGTTAGAATTGTCTGCCATGCTAGTCCCTTCTACCGTGGCTCTTGAGTTTATAGAGGAGGTTACCCAGCTGAACAGCCCTCAAAAATGGACATATCGGGAACTAGATTCCTTGGGTAACCAAATTGCCCACTTCATTGCTCGGCAAGGGGTAAGCCCTGGAAGTATCATCGCAGTATGCTTCAATAAATGCCCTGTCGCTTATTTCACACTTCTAGGGATACTTAAAGCGGGTTGCACATTTCTCTGTCTAGACCCCTCAGCGCCTGCTACGCGGCAAACTTTCATCCTTAAAGATTCAAACGCCGTGATGTTGATGGTTGGCGAGAGCTTTGACTGGGTGCACAAGCTTTCATTGCCCGTTCATGTGATGAGTAAGAGTATGCTAAGATCACTCCCAACTTCGCGCCTTTTGTTGCAACGTCAGATATCTCCATCTGATCCGTGCTACTGTTTATACACAAGCGGTACAACGGGAACCCCTAAAGGATGTCTGATAAGCCATGAGAATGCTACCCAAGCGATGGCTGCTTTTAAACATCTTTTCCATGGACGTTGGAAATCCGATTCGAGGTGGTTACAATTTGCCGCATTCCACTTTGATGTATCAGTCTTGGAGCAGTACTGGTCTTGGTATGTTGGGATCACAGTCGTAGCATTGCCCAAAGATGCCATTCTTAGTGATCTAGCCATGACAATTTCTAAACTTGGGATCACGCATATCGATTTAACACCTAGTTTAGCGAGGTTTATCACCCCTGAGGAGTGTCCAAGCTTGTGCAAAGGTGTTTTCATTACGGGAGGTGAAAAGCTACGCTCAGATATTTTAGAAGTATGGGGGTCCGAACGAGTGATACACAACGCTTACGGACCAACGGAAGCCACAATCGGCATTACCATGTACCGAGGTGTACCTCAAAATGGCCGACCGTCAAACATTGGGAACCTTTTCCCCAACGTTGGAGCATACGTATTCCAACGCGGTTCCGAGACGCCAGTACTCCGTGGTGGTGTCGGAGAGCTCTGTGTGTCTGGTAAGCTTGTAGGTATAGGGTACCTGAACAGGGAAGCGCTCACCCAAGAGCGCTTCCCCGTGCTGCAGGCTTCGGGCGAGCGAGTCTATCGCACGGGTGATCTTGTTAGAGTGCTTCATGACGATTCACTTGATTTCATTGGCCGTGCAGACGATCAAGTAAAGCTTCGTGGACAGAGGTTGGAGATTGGCGAAATCAATTATGCCATCCGAGAAGGACTGAGCGACAAGATAGGCGATGTTGCCACTATCGTGGCCAAACGAGGAGCTCAAGACATAGATCTCCTTGTTTCTTTTATCGCTGAATCTTCTAACGCTAGCACTGCACGCGAGTCGCATATCTACTACGACAGATACCATAAACAAATAGCAGAGCGTGCCCAGGAATCCTGTAGGTCTCGTCTCGCGACGTACATGGTTCCGTCGTTCGTCATATGCGTATCTAGAATTCCCCTTTCCACTAATAACAAGGTGGATATCAATCAACTGAAGAAGACCTTCTCGGAGTTATCACATGAACAGCTTCAAGCTCTTTCCACAACCTCTCACACAAGCCGTCTGACACTCAACAATCCTGAAAGAGATTTGTTAAAGGCGATTTATCAAGTCGTACCTGTCCAAGAAAGCGATATAAGTCCGAATACCACAGTATTTCAACTAGGCATAGACTCCATTACGGCTACACAACTAGCTAGACAGCTGAGAACAATGGGCTTTCCATCTGCGACGCCTTCGATGATATTACGACACCCACAAATTGACCAGCTCTCTCGAGCCCTGTGCCGCCTTGAAGATAAGGCCCCAAAAACGAGATCGCTGCAAATCAAGCAGCGAATCAAAGCACTTCACCACAGGTATCTAGGTCTGGCTTGCAAGACGCTCGAGGCTAACAAGGAAGAAGTGGAATATATCGCACTATGTACACCGCTCCAACAGGGTATTATAGCTAGGTCAAAAGTCCGAGAAGCTCAGCTCGCTTATTTCAACCAATTCCAATTTCGCTTGAACCCAGGTGTGTCTATCAGCCGATTGAAGGCTGCTTTCAGCCGTATTATAGCTTCTTGTTCCATACTGAGAACGAGCTTCATTGACACCCCTGATGGTATCGTTCAAGTGGCTATCAAAAACCGGCGACTGAGATGGTTCGAGATCGAATTGTGTTTGGAAACCTTCGAGGAGACTATCGCAGAGCGACAACGCCACTGGATTGACGCCAATAATGATGTCCTTAATTGGCCTATAGAGGTAGACCACATGGAAGTTGATGGTCAACATTATCTACTATTAAGAGTTTTTCATGGTGTATACGATGCTCGCAGTCTTAGCATCGTCCTTGAGAATTGGGAAGCAGAATATCATGGAATCTCATGGCAATCAGGTCCCGCGTTTATATCAATATTGCCGGAAGGGCCACTCCTCAATCACCAAGAGTCCTATCAGTTTTGGAAGTCTCTCCTGGAAAACCATCGCTACCAGCCCATGCCAAGTCTAGTAGACGTACCTGCTAGTACAGGTAGTCTCGTATCCCAGACCATCAATCTCGATTGTCTCGAAGACGCCCGCATGAAGTTACAGATCACGCACCAGACATTACTACAAGCAGCATGGTTGCACACGCTGCGCCGGTATTTTGTCAGCCCTCTTACCATTGGGGTTATCAATTCCGGGAGGTCACTCGCTATCGACGATATAGACCTAGTTATTGGACCGCTATTCAATACGCTGCCACTTCGAGCTGAATTTCCCAACAACATATCCTGGGCGTCATTGGCCCGTACAATTCAAGATCAAAACAATAGTCTACTTGCGTTCGTTCATACGCCTCTTCGTGACATACAGAAGCTTTGTGCAAATGGAGAGCCCCTTTTCGACACTCTTTTCACCTTTGACCACGATGTCAAAACTAAATCTAAGAGTGAACAAGCGCTGTGGTTTATTGACGATCCGCCTACTCACCCAGATTACCCTCTAGCTATTGAGCTTATCTTGGTTGCTGACAACAAGCTCCGCGCCACTCTCGTGGCTCAAGGTCATATAGCTGATGAAGCGGCTCTGAAGACACTCCTAGTGCAGTTTACTGAATCACTGGATTCGATTATTGGATCTGTCAGTGGCGCTGGTACGTCGATTGTGACCCAGGGTGGTCACCCCAAAATTGATCAGCACGTTTCCATTTCCGATCCAAAATCAAATGTACCAAAAGATACCTATACGGCCACGTCTGGGAGCCCGTTTTCGTGGGACACTGAAGCATATAGCATTCGTTATGAACTCGCGAAGCTTGCCAACGTCGATGAAAAGGACGTTTCAGAAACCACCAATTTCTTTGCGCTTGGCCTTGATAGTATCGATATTATAAGGCTGGCAGGCAAGTTGAAAAGGTTGGGATATCAAGCATCTGTGGGTTCTCTTATGAAACAGCCGACGCTGGAGCACATCATAATGAGCCTCGAAAAACCCTCACCTCCTACAGCAAGTTCATCTAGCACTTCTGAAATAGACAGAATTGTTTCAATTTTAGAAGACTGTTATCGCCGGACAGACCTCAACTTTCCGGATGTTGAGGCTATTCTACCACCAACACCACTCCAAGACTCAATGGTAGCAGAAATGCTAAGCTCGGGCTTTCATACATATTTCAGCCACGACGTCCTTGAACTTCCGCCAGATATCAATATCGACCGCTTAAAGTCAGCATTGTCCACAGTATATGTAAACTCTCCCGTCTTACGCACCGGATTTTTTGAGGTCGACGATTCTCGAGTCGATTCTGCTTACTGTCAAGTTGTCAGGAAGTGCGAACTCAAATTTCCACCGACTTCCAAGATTTCCAGTATGGGTGACATCCCTACTATCACAGATATGGCAAAAACGCGAGCTTTGTCAAGCAACGGCACATCAGACTTATTTCAAGTCCACTTTGCTGAGTCAGAAACAAGTAAACTGATGGTTTTATCAATTGCCCACGCATTATATGATGGCTCGTCCCTCAATATGCTTCATAAGGACATTCAAGCTGCATACGAGAGTAATTTCATACCACGACCACTCTACAAGCCTTATCTGACAGGCATGATTTATCGATTGAGCCCCCAATCTCAAGACTTTTGGACTGGTCTTCTGCACGAAGCCAACACCACTCTGATTTCGAAAGTATACGAAATGTGTGGGCACGGTAACTTCCACCGACTTGAAAAACAGTCAAAGATGGGCATGAATGATATCAGGACGCTGTGTAAAATTATCCGTGTTACACCACAAGTCATCGGCCAAGCATGCTGGGCTGCTGTACTTGCGTCCCTGACTAAATCCTTAGATGTCGTATTCGGAGTAGTCTTGTCAGGAAGAGACACTGAGGAGAGTCAGGAGCTGATGTTCCCTACGATGAATACTGTACCATTGAGACTTACTCTACATGGTACTATCGTTGAGTTTCTTGGATATTGTCAAGATATCGTGTCCAGTGTTGTTGAGTTCCAATACACTCCACTACGAGATATTCAAAAGTTCTTTCCAAGTATTGGGGGGCAGCTTTTCAATACCATCTTCCTCCTACAGAATTCTGGGGACAAGGATATTGGCGGCAACTCATTCTTCAAATCAACGCATTCAGTTTCGGCAGTAGAATATCCCCTCTCTGCTGAATTGGATATCAGTGGGGAAAATCCTGTTTGGCGTATTGCTTGTGACAAGAATTACATGTCTCTTAAGGGCGTGGAATATCTTGGAGCGAACCTGGAGCGAGTTTTAGAACACTTTGCTCGAGGTTCAGACAACCAAGTCCTTGACTTCAGTGTTCATGATCCCCAAACGGTGTCTATCTGCGGTCTAGAACCGATAACACTCCACGCTAATTTACAACTACGCAAAGGCGATTTCCCTGTAGACAGTGACGCTTCCCAACCAAGTGCCTCACTTCCTCAGGGGTACGATACGATGCTTGACGTTCTCTCCGATTTATCCAAAGTTGATCGGCATGTGATCGACCCTAACCTTTCAATTTTTCACATCGGCCTTGACTCTATCAGTGCTATTAAAGCAAGTTCGATGCTTCGAAAACGCGGGTTAGAGATTTCAACCAGAGACCTGGTGACCCTACCCTCAATCTACGATATTTTGGCACAAGCAAATCGAACGTCTGGCAAAAGCGCTGAAGCTACTGTAGACAGTTCTCTAGACCGCAACTCGTTAATGGACCGAGAGGAGATCCGCACATTTGTTCAACAATCTGGACTTGACGAAAACTCGATTGAGACTTTACTGCCAGTTCTGCCAATTCAGATACTCATGTTAAGCGTGTGGCAAAACAGTGGCGGCGCTATATATTTTCCTAAGTTCTCTTTCAAACTCCTCGGTTCCGTCAAACCCACGGATCTGTCTAAGGCTTGGGTCGCTCTTGTGGGCGAAATTGCAATACTGAGAACCTATCTATTCAAAAATGGCTCGCCGAGCCTCCCGTTTCTTCAGGCTGTCCTCCACCCGAGCTTCACAGACAAACATGCTACGAGTATTACTACCGAGTCTGATGATCGATGGGAATTTGTCTATGCGGCTACACCGTTCGCCGTCGTCCAGATCGTCACAGAGCTGCCAGGCGAAGCGAATCTTAATCTCTATCTGCACCATGCATTATATGATGGCATCAGCCTGCCCATCATACTGGATCGTTTTGCTGAACTCTGCGGTTCTGCCCCCCTCGTTGCCACCTCTACCCGTAGACACTTGTGGCATCAATTCGCTCTAGAACATCTTACTTCATCGATCCAATCCCAGAGGAAATTGTTTTGGACATCTTATCTAAACGAACATACAGCTGTACAATTATTTGAGATACAGCAATCTCGAACAGGTGAAGTTCAAAGAGTCAGCGAGTTTCGACGCAACACTATCGGGAATATTGATGCACTCGGGTATAAAAGTTCTTCATACGGTGTATCGACCCAGTCTCTTTTACTTGCCGCGTATGCAAAGGCCTTTGCTAAGTGCCTTCGCTATGATAGACATATAGACGATAGCATCGATTGCATCTTCGGGGTTTATCTAGCTAATCGCTCCGGTCATCCTGGCCTTGAAGAGGTGCCCTTTCCAACGCTCAACATCCTTCCTTTGAGAGTCAAAGACCCGTTGGGCCGGAATGTCCCTGTAATTGCAACAGATATTCAGAGAGATATCGCCGAAATCAGCCGGCTTGAAAATTCTACGGCTAGCTTATGGGAGATACACAATTGGACCGGCTTGCGCATCGACACATTTGTGAATATCCTCTCTCTTCCCATTGATTCATCACCATCCAGTCTAGACTCTATCACTCTTAAAGAGATCTCGAGCAATGAGAGAACGGTTAAAGGGAGCGTTGATATATCGTCGTATCTCATTGCTCCAGACAGCGAGAGTATCACTCCCAATGTAGTCGCATACTCATACCCAGTTAGTGATAAACCACAACCCCCTCCCCTACGCGAACTAACATCAACATCTATTTATAGGAGGTAGTAGACATCGAAGTAGCATTACGTGAAGACGTTTTAGACATCGGCATTTTCGGCCCCTCGAGCATCATTTCGGCAACGCAAGCGAGTGACATGGTCACGACTATCTTAGCGGAAATAGAGACCATAGAGTAGAACCAACGGAGATTCTATGTTAGAATAGAAATAAAGATCTAATTTCTGCTCATCAAATGATGTATCAAATCTCTAAGGTTATCATGTTGTGACGGAGGAAAAACGATGCCGTTAACCCCTGAGGAGTTAACGTTGTATATATGGCACGTCACACATGTCAAATTGAATAACCCATAGTGAGAAAGTGTTGACTGTGTTGCATGTGTCACAGGCGCTTATAGAGAGGTCGGGAGCGAGCAGACGTCAAACAGAGGCATGCAAAAGAAAGAAAATAAAAGCATGAAGGTCTGTGGCGGTGTGCCAGTGCGGGGATTGGTGACCGCGGCGAGGGGAGTGATAGTGTAGCTACCATTAGTCCACGTGGGTGATATAAACATCGATCAGTGCTCTATTTCACGTCGGTGGAATGCCCGATATTTTTGCTAGAAATACAATAGGTACCATTTAGACTAGAAGACGTTATTTTGCCAAGGCAATGGAACGGTTTCATCATATATTGAAAATCATTGATAAGCTCCAGGCGGATAAGTGAACCATTCTATTGGCTCTGGCCACACATATTGGCCTCGTGACGATTTACATAAAGTCGGGCACACTCTTGAACTGCATTTTCCAAGTGATGATAGAAAATGTTGCATTCGTACAAGAACGCGGCAGGCGGGGACGATGCAGACGATTTAATGACACATCGCGTGCTTAGCAATCAGTTCAGCGGTTGAAAAGTGATGCGATAGGAGTCGACTCTAGAGAGCGGTACGAATTTCGTCATACGCCCATCCCTGTCGTTATCCGGGTCATGGTACCCAACTTGCGGCAGTCGGAGGAATGAGTCGGCTGTAGGCGCTTAGCAATATCCTGCAGAAGACTCGAATTATCGTGACCATATCTCAGGGACGAAAAGGCTGTGGTTACGGTAGGTAAGGTAAACTAGTTGCAACACGAAATCAAAAAGATTGCGTCCTTCTTCTCTAGGAAGGTCCTTGAATCTCACGTCGGAAGATAAAGTTGCCAATGCACTAGAAATGGACAATGAACGATATATCTACTCTTGTTAATAGGTCATATCATCTCAGCGTCGCATTCACTGCTTCGCTGTCGCTGCCGACTGGATGGGAGAAACTCGGGTTTTCAAGAGGTCTCCTGAGCCTGTTAGTCGGAACCTACAGTAGTTGCGCTTGGCTCAATGGTAATATAGCGATAGCGGATTTTGTCGATGAGCAGACGACGTTGTCTTTCTTCTCCCCCTCACCCGAGCCCCCAACTTTTCTACTCCTCTTCGTCAGTTCTCATCATTAATTTCTCGAGCCTTGGCGGCTCTTGGCAGGTTGAATCGCATCGTGCCAAGGCCAAATGCTTGCCTTATCCGCCGTAGCACGCGAGCAAGCTAGGCCGTGAGTAGAATGTGTCATGAACTCTCCGAACTTTCTTGACCTCTCCACTTGTAGAGTTACTGTCTTATTGGCATGATCACGGAGAAGGAGATGATGAGAAACGGAAGCGTACCTAGATTGTACTCACAAGATGTAGTTTGTATGCGGAAGTTGTCGTCGTATTCTTTCTAGGAAAGACTTCGTCGATGGCGTTAATCTAAGAATTAGCTGTTGGCATTGCCGAAATCGAGTTTATATCCTTTTCATAGTCTCCCAGGGTGCCTCTCATGCCCATGAGACTAGTTCGCGCGGCGTGGGATGGGAGACAGGGTCTCGATTGATACTATACCGAGTAGGCTTATGATCGCCTCTCGTCAACTACATACCAAGCTTAGTATCTATGCCAAGGATATCGCGTGCCGAGACTTTCGGTCAGGATGGGAGCCGCTGACCAGGTACTAGGTACGCAGAAACAATATTCAGACTCACGTAGCGCAACATCGTTATCACCAACATAATCACTTTCCTTTTGGGGCTCGTGTCGCGATGCAAACGCCCAACCATTTGCCTTTGTTACCAAAACACCTCTCTGTTTACTAGTAAGGTCCACGAGCTTTGCCGTATCTCCACCATACCAACCTATTCAGTTGAAAACCAATGACTGGAGAGATCATAGCCGGTCACTAATATCGCATGTTCGTTCCAAAGAGGAAGCTGGGTGTTCGTTCCCAAGACCAGGTTGATACTGTCTATGCAATTCCAATCTTTATATAAGGCGGTTGGCCTATCACCATGGCACCCGGCCGCGTTTCGAGATATCAGGGACGCCTGCTTGTTCCTACGACAGTCTGCCTGAAGTTCGGGACGTAGCCACTTATCATTTTTCACTATGCGGTCACTACTACTCCTCGGTCTCCTTGGAGCTTCACTACCGGCGTCTGCTCACCCAGCTCCGGTTGGTAAGCCAGGTGTTCGCCGACGTGCCGTAGACCTGAATGCCTACAGAATTACGCAATCCCCTCAGTATCACAATGAGGCCGCAACAAGGGCAGACCGGAAGCTTCTCGTCTTCAAGCGTGACACTTACGTGGAAACCGCGACAGCACTCGTGAAGAGTGTAGTCCCTGATGCCACATTCCGACTTGTCGAGGACCACTATGTTGGCAACAACGGAATTGCTCATGTTAACTTCAAGCAGACTGTCCACGGGCTGGACATCGACAATGCCGATTTCAATGTTAACGTATGTTCTTCACGCCCCTTCGCCTAATAAGTCCAGTTTAAATCGAGCATCTAGTTGGGCTAATACGTAGTATAGATTGGGTCGGACGGGACGATCTTCTCATACGGAAACTCCTTTTACCAAGGGGAGATCCCTGCAGACAGCCCTTTGCGGAAGCGGGATTTCTCTGAAGCTACGCAGGCGCTTGAGAAAGCTACCTCGGTGCTAGACATTCCCGTCAAAGGTAAAGCAACTGCCGAAGCGACGGGTGAGACAGAGACCTTTACCCTGAAGGGTACTTCGGGCGCCCAAAAGGACCCCGAGGCTCGACTGATGTACTTTGTCAAGTCGAACGGCGAGTTGGCTCTAACATGGCGAGTTGAGACTGATGTGCTTGACAACTGGCTACTCTCGTACGTCGACGCCAAGACCAACGAAGAAATTCACGGCGTTGTAGATTGGGTTCAGGACGCCACGTTCAAAGTTTTGTGAGTTTCGCAACTAACACTTTTGATATACAAGAGATATCTAACCAATGTAGTCCGTGGGGAGTGAACGACCCTGATTCAGGCTCGCGCACCGTGCTTACGGATCCTGTAAGCTACCCCTGAAGTCAATTCCTTCCTCACTTAACCACTTGTGGAGGCCAAATAGCCTGGCAGGGTAAAGAACGTGTCTTGGGGACATGTCTAATTGCCGAAATTCATGATTTCTATCTGAAAGAATAATTGCTGACTTCAGCGAATCGTAGTGGGATTCCGCGGACTCTGAATTTACTTGGTTCAGCGATGGTACCACATCGTACACTGATCCCCGCGGCAGTAAGCATCGAGCCCCTTATCTACACACTATATAACCCCAAGGTGGGCTCCCGAGCGCGCTTGAACATGGACTGATGCCTTTTCCAGACAACGCCGTAGCCCAGACAAACCCCAGTGGCGGCACCTCGTGGCAAAATAACTACAGACCGACCAGCACGAATCTTGATTTCGAGTACGACTGGAGTGTCAGCTGGTCGCCTCCCTCATCATACTCCAACGCGTCTGTCACGCAGCTCTTCTACACCGTCAACACGTACCACGACGTGCTCTATGACCTCGGCTTCACAGAGGCTGCAGGTAACTTTGAGAACAACAACGACGGCAAAGGTGGCGTAGGCAACGATTTCGCCATTGTGAATTCTCAAGATGGTTCTGGAACGAACAAGTAAGTGATCGTAGCCATTCTAAAGTCTTAGCTTCTAGGCTGGGATCGACCCCCTGAGGCCTACATTGTACGAGATAATTCCTAACTCTTGTATTCAGCGCCAACTTCGCGACGCCCCCTGATGGGCAGTCCGGTCGCATGCGCATGTATTTATGGACATACTCGACCCCGCAGAGGGACTGTGCCTTTGAGGCTGGTGTTATTCTTCATGAATATACTCACGGATGTAAGTGATCCATTACTCAGCCGGGATAAGTGATAATGTCTAACCTGCTAATTTCATGTTCATAGTGTCGAATCGTCTGACTGGAGGACCGGCCAATGTCAACTGTCTCCAGACCACCGAAGCTGGTGGCATGGGGTAAGTAATTTCTCTTAGACACTTCCTTCTCGATTTAAACGATACCATGCGTGGCAGCCTCCATGACTTCAAACTCTTAGGTCGTATGCCCGAAAGGAGATTGCTGACCCCAAATAGTGAAGGCTGGGGCGACTTCATGGCGACTGCTATCCGCCTACAACCCGACGATACCCGTGACACAGACTATTCTCTTGGTGCTTGGGGTAAGTTGTTTTTAAAGATGTTCCTTCTTGTATGATTCATTTGCGGAGGCAGAAATATCCTGTTGGGGCAATAAAATTGCCTCAGGGGAATTCACAAGACATGGGCTCCGTGTCTATCTTGCTTAAGAGGATAATTACTAACCCAAGTGAATCCCAGTATACAACAACCCAGCCGGCATCCGTAATTACTTGTACTCGACCAAGCTCGATGTAAACCCTTACCAATACGTAACTGCAAACACTGTACGAAAACCCTCAGTATCACACTCGGAACGGTAGTTACTAACCTGGGGTGTTGTAGTATAATGAAGTTCACGACATCGGCGAGATCTGGGCCACCATGCTCTACGAGGTTCTGTGGAACCTCGTTGACAAGCACGGTCTCAGCACTGCACAGAAGCCCACCTTCGATTCGAATGGTGTTCCCACCGATGGGAAGTTCCTTACCCAGAAGCTCGTCATCGACGGAATGGCTCTGTAAGTGGTTCCTCCCTTCTTTCTCAAAGAGTAATGCCAGAGGAGTCGCAGAACTGATAATGTGAACAGTCAACCCTGCAACCCTACCTTCATCCAGGCTCGTGACGCTATCCTAGATGCAGACACGGCTCTTACTGGCGGTGACAACCAGTGCGAGATCTGGACTGCCTTTGCTAAGCGTGGTCTCGGAGAGGGCGCTGCTTTCGGCACCAAACGCACTGGAAGCAATACCATTCCTGACGGTGTTTGCTAGGCATCACGGAGCATGAAGTAATATCAGAGTTAGAATGAAGTTAAAGGTGGTTCGCTGAGTCTTCATGGTAATCTATGATAGGATTTAATACGATGACATGACCATTAGTAGATTAGGGACAAATGTATGCAATTGCACCAGTGACGTTTGTATGAGTGCCCTAATATTATAAAGACTTTCAGCGACCGTTGCAAAATTGAAAGGAAAATACCTTAGTCCAGCCTCATACCTACTTACTTAAGTATTTATGCTGATTTCTACCAAAGAGAGCTGGTTCTCACTGCGCAAGAATGCCGGGGTACTAAAAAGGGCACTGAAATCATTAATCATTACCTGTAGAGGTTAGGAAGCTGAACCCCGCAACCGTAAGGCCAACCCAGCGAGCCCAGTATGTAGGTAAAGGATTTAGTTAGACAGTGGAAGGCATTAAGTTACGTCAACAACAGCGCACTCTTGTCTCCAAACCAAACCCGGCAAGTACCTATCTACTGGTAAAAGTGACGGAAAAGCAGGGCCAATGCTACCTACACTTGCTCCTCAAATACTCAAATACTTAATTACCGGACCCTTCCTGTTTTGTGACATTCTGTCATGTATCATGGCGGTGTCTTTACATTGGCCTGGCTGAAACAGAGCAATCAGCTTGTACGCCGCCTTTCTCTGCAGTCAACAGTACGTCTTAGCTACGCCCATCAAGCGGGCGGCATGCGAACAATGGCAACTTCGGCGGGCGAAGTGCCTTTGACGCAGAGAGATGTCGCCGGCTCTTTTCTCTTCAAGATTCCAAATGGAGATGACAAGCAAGCGAAAGTAGCGCTGTTCAGGCGAAGTGATCAAGTGAGCACGTACCGGTAAGCAGGCAGACAACGCGCTCTCTCTCGCCCGCTGCTAAAAGATACCTCTAGACATAAGCTAGCTCCGTGTTCCGGCAGTGTGGAAGAGTCTGATGCCAGTCCGCTAGCCGCTGCGCTGCGCGAGATAGAGGAAGAAACTGGGCTCCCAGCTTCGTCGTTGGACTTGTTGCGCGTCGGCAAGCCTTACTCGTTCATCGACGACTCGATCAACCGTGTATGGAACATCAATCCTTTCGCTTTTCGCCTCAAAGATGTCGCCGAGGGCGGGAAGGGAGAGGAGGGCATCACTCTTGATTGGGAGCACGATGGTATTGAGTGGTTTGATCCGATGCAAGTCAACGGATCAGACGAGTTCGGAGGCGTGCCCAGGCTAGTTGATAGTCTACGGCGAGTGTGGCCAGAGTATGATCTGGGTGCCGACGCGGCCCAGATCCTGACTGGAGGGCTGCAGACACTCCGCGATGACCAGTATGACGGCCAGAATCTCTCATTTCATTGCATTTATCAAGTTTACACTGTCACTATACACGGTATTTACTGACTGCTGATATCACATAGTGAGCGTGGCGCCAGGGAGCTTGCTGGAGTGGCCGTTTCCACTCTCCGAGATGTAATCCGCCAAATGTTGCTTTCTCATATGATAGATGAGGACTCGTGGTCAAAAGTCCGCATGGCCGCTTGGCATATCTGCCAGTCTCGTCCAAGCATGGGAGCCGCCATCACAAGCGCTATCATAAAGGCTCTCTATGCTACAAAGCATATTTACACTTCCAAGATGCCCGCAGCGATCAAGACTACACGAATTACCCAATTGCTAGATGAACAACTGGCCCAGAGAGATTCCGCGACAAACCGGATTGCCGCATTATTTGTTGACTATGTACGTCAGAACGTTTTGCGCAATGAACAATCCAACGAAACTATCTCAATCCTCACCTTATCCTCAAGTTCTACGATCACCCGTTGCCTGTTTAGGACTGCAGCGACCCTCGGTGCTGGACTTGACTTACACATCTTGGAATCGCGACCACTCTTTGAAGGCGTCACATCGGCTTTCAACATATTAAACGAAACTCCACAACGCCCAGATATAAAAATCACGCTCTACTCCGACGCCTCCGCGGCCCTTGCGGCTCGTGACATCGATCTCGTGCTTCTTGGTGCCGACCGCATTAGCTCGGCTGGTGATGTGAGCAACGTGAGTATTTCTTGATTTCTAGTCCCAGCCCATAAAATGCCACCCCCACGTCTACCGACTACAGGTTACGTCAAGCACTATGCTCACCATGACAGAAAATCGGATCGCTCCCTGCGGTGCTGAGTGCGCGGCACGTTGCACCCAACGCGAAGGTGCTCGTGGTAAGTGACACGGAAAAGATAGCAGGTCCCGGCTCCACGGGCGAGCATGTCTCCGAGCACAACTCGCCTTGGGAGTTAACGCGTGCTTGGAAAGGGGTTGTTAGCGGAGCTCAGGTTATCGAGGGTGTATTAGCTCAGCGCGGTTCGAGATTTAGCGTCAAGAATGCCTATTTTGAGTGGGTTCCTGCTGGTCTCATCGATGCGTATATTACCGAAGATGAAGATGGTGTATTAACCACAGAGCAAATCCAACAGAAGTCGGAGTGGATCGGCAATGAGATTGAGCAGTTTTTTGGGGGGTTGTAGTGTCACAGTAACACTGTCCATGGGTATGATTACTTTAAGTGTTGATTATAGCAGATGTATAAAACCTCGGTATACCGTGCCCTGTTATCAATCTAGTTATACGAATTGTTATAAGCGTGGTTGTATAAACCTCTAGGTACTTAGCTATAATATTGCTTTTATTTACTTAGGTAGACTTACCTCGACTTACCAGAGAAGAATTATACATAGAGCGCCTGTTCCCATCTGAAATCCCATTCGCGCCCGCTACCAAAATGAAGTTAAGCTGTAGAGGAGGGGCTTATCTTATCGTCGCGGAACTTGATTTGCTGCTAAAAGAGACCCTGAGCTTCTCGGAGAACCCCACTATGAAATTGATAAATATTTTTTTTCTCTAGCTCTCCTCCTTCCCCCTTTCCCCCTGTTCCCTCGGTGTGACCCGTGCACATTTGCTTGGGCAGCCATATTTTTCTTCTGTCCATTTGTTTTTTCTTTCCTCTTTCCCCTCAGCTCTTCGTCCGTCTGTCCAGTCCCCAAGGCGCCTGTGCGTGTCTTTTCCGAGACGACGTTGCCCAGTTCGATCGCCATGGATCAACAAAAGCTGGTTGCGCTGCTTCAGGCGTGTCAGATCCGTGAGTGCTGTGGCCTTGCTTGTTACTTTCGTCGCTCGCTGTCGTCGTCGTCGTCGTCGTTGTCGTCTTCACTTCATTGCCCAGACTGACCTTGACTCTCTTCTTCCCATAGCTGATACCCAGAAGGTCAAGGCTGCCACCGCCGAGCTGCGCAAGAACTTCTACCCCCACCCAGACTCTCTGCTGGGCCTACTCCATGTCATAGTCTCACATCCTGAGGCTACGGTGCGCATGCTGGCTGCCGTCCAGGCCCTGCGACTTGTTCCCAAGCACTGGAAGAATATCAACGCCTCCCAGAAGCCCGAGGTCCGCAACCAGCTGCTGCAGACCATCATCAACGAGCAGGATGGCAAGTGTCGTCATGGCCAATCGCGTGTCATTGCTGCCATTGCCACGCTTGACTTCGACAACAACGAGTGGGCCGACCTGATCCCCAACGTCACCCAGCTGGCTACCTCGGAAAGCGTTGCACACCGCGAGGTCGGCTCCTACATAATTTTCAGTCTCCTAGAGGCTAATCCTACCTACTTCGAGAGTCACTTGGCTAAGCTCTTCGAACTGTTCACTAAGACGATTCGAGATCCTCAGAGCCGAGATGTTCGCGTCAATACCATGTTGTCTATTAGTGCCGCCCTCATGCTGATTGACGTCGACGAGGATGAGCAAGCATTGAATGCCGTGCAGGAATTTATCCCCGCTATGGTTGACGTGCTCAAGGACGCCGTACAAAATGAGGATGACGAGCGCATCCAACAATCCTTCGAGGTCTTCCAGTCCTTCCTTGCTTACGAATCAGCTTTGATCTCCCGCTACTTTAAGGATCTCGTCCAATTTATGCTCGAGCTAGCCTCAAACTCGGCCGTCGATGGTGACGTACGCTGCCAAGCCCTCGCATTCTTGGCCCAATGCGTCAGATACCGTCGCATGAAGATTCAGGGCGTCCCGGACATGGGCGCTCAGCTCATGAGGAAGAGTCTGATGATCCTCTCTGAACTTGATGATGACGATGAGGAAGATGATACCACTCCTGCAAGGTCGGCCCTGGCCCTGATTGAGCAGCTCGCAAGTGACCTGCCTCCCCGCCAGGTCATCGTTCCACTACTAGACGATTTCTCCAAGTATGCCACCGCGGAAAATCCAGGTCACCGCAGAGCTTGTATCCTCGCTCTCGGTACATGCGCTGAGGGCGCACCCGAATTTGTCTCGACGCAGATTGGTTCATTGATGCCTGCTGTTCTTCAGTTATTACAAGATCAAGTGAGAACCGTCCGGTACTCTGCCTTAGTTGGCCTTATTCGCATTGGTGAAGACCTCGCCGATAGCATGGCCGCGCATCATGATGCCATTATACAGGCTCTTCTCCTCAATCTCGATGCTGCTAGCGGCGACCAGAGCAACAAGCAGAATGTAGAAATCATTCGATCGGTGTGCGGTGTCATTGACTCGCTTGCTGAGGGTCTGGGGTCCGACGTCATGGCCAAATATGGCAAAACTATGATCCACCGCGTTGGATCGTTCCTATCTCATCCTGATTTTACTGTCAAGGGAGCTGCCGCTGGTGCTCTGGGTGCTATCGCTTCGGCCGTCAAAAGTGCCTTCAACCCATTCTTAAAGGAGACCATGGAGGCCATGTCTACCTACATCATGGCCGAAAGTGGTGAGGATGAACTAGCGCTACGTAGCGCTGTGTGCGATTCCATGGGTCGGATTGCTGTTGGTGTTGGTGCCCAAGAGTTCCACCCATATGTCATGCCACTCTTGGTAGCCAGCGAAAAAGCCTTACATCTAGGCAACGCTCGTCTTCGTGAGACCACATTCATTCTGTGGAGTCAACTTGCCACCGTTTATGAGGGCGATCTTGGCGACTCTCTAGCTGGCATTTTCAATGGACTCTTCGAGAGTCTCGAGCTTGAAGAAGAGGAAGTCGACTTCGATCTATCCGAAGAGGACCAGGGCCTCATTGCTGATAAAAAGGACAAGGCAAAGGGCTTAGGCGAGGTCGAGGATGACGAGGAAGATATGGACGACGACGATGATGATGATGACGACTGGGATGACCTTGTCGGCGTCTCTGCACAAGCACTGGAAAAAGAGATTGCTCTTGAAGTACTAGGCGACGTTATCTACGCGTCCAAAGAGAAGAGCGCTGCGTACATTGAAAAGGCCGTTGAACTGGTAGCTCCATTCGCAGAACATTCATACGAGGGATGCCGTAAAACCGCCATCGGTACGCTTTGGAGGACGTATGCATGCGTTTGGGAAGTCATGGAGAAGCAGACTGGCCAGAAATGGGCTCCTGGCCTACCACTGAACTTCGAGCCAATCCCCAACATTATCAAGCTTGGTGAGATTGTAACAACAGCTACGATGCACATCTGGCAAGACGAGGCTGATCGGTAAGTTTCATTTTGAAACATCTGTCTAAAGCAACCCTTCTTTTATTCCCTTCGAGCTATTATGATGATCACTTTACGTTATACCCAGCTCACTCAGACGCTACTCGCGGTTGCTGAGAACACGTACCAAAACAAAATCTGATCTAGCTCCCCTCCGTTTACCTCGTATGCAGCTATCATTGTTACTAGACACTAACGTCTGCTAGGGATGTTGTTACCGAAATAAACCGCAGCGTAGCCTCTACCCTCAAGGCCACTGGCCCCTCTGTTCTGGGTCAGAAGGCTATGATGGAGCAAATCATCACAGTCCTTGGCACCATTACGACTAGGTGTCACCCTTGCCAACAGGACCTCGGTGACGAGGATGAAAACCAAGACGATGTTCAAGGTAGCTCCGAGTGGGATTGGCTCATCATTGATACGGCACTAGATGTCCTGATCGGACTTGCGGCGGCCTTGGGATCGCAGTTTGCCGAGATCTGGAAGGTCTTCCAGAAGCCAATCCTCAAGTTCATCAGCTCGAGCGAACATATCGAGCGGTCGACTGCTGTCGGTGTCGTGGCAGAGTGCGTTCAATACATGGGATCTGCAGTAACCCCTTACACATCAACCCTCTTGCCTCCGTTGTTGCACCGTCTTTCAGATGCGGACCAGGAAACCAAGTCAAATACGGCATATGCCATAGGGCAGCTCGTGTACCACTCTGAGGATGAGGCAACCTATTTGCCTAGCTTCCCTCAGATCTTGCGTAGCCTAGAGCCATTGCTACAAATCCAGGCTCAACGCCTTCAAGACAATGCAGCTGGCTGTCTTTGCCGCATGATTCTGTCCAATCCTAACCAAGTCCCCATCCCAGAAGTACTACCGGCGCTTATTGACCTGCTTCCCCTCAAAGAGGATTATGAAGAAAACAAGCCCGTGTACCAATGCCTGCACAAGCTTTGTAAGTTGAACTCATGCGCATCTTCCATTCCTGATATGACACTAACAACGAGTCCCAGATGTGTCAGGCAACCCCACTGTACAGGAGTTGACACCTCGCTTATTACCCGTCTTTCAACAAGTCCTTGGCCCTCCAGAGGATCAACTTGAGGATGAAACGAGGCAGCTAGTCACAGAGTTAGTGCAAAATCTTCAGAAGTAAGGCGACACAGGTGTTGCACAAAGGCAACCAGGACTATCACCGAGGGCCGGAGGCGCAGGATTTTGGAGGCATGGGATCGGATATGGAAAAGCAATGAGAGCATGAACTGTATGAATGAATGAGCGGTCAGGCTGTGAGGGGGGGTAAATTTGACTTTTGATACATAGATGATTCCCCTGTCGATAGACTCGATTCGAACGCACGAGACATACACTTTGCATCTACTGATGTTAGGGCAATAAATTACTTGTTACCCCAATTCTTTTTATGTTATCATGATTCTTTCCTGTTATAGCCTTGATGGATTATGGAACAACGAGAGCTAAAACATGGCATGAATGGTCCGCACTTGGATTATGACATGGGAATTTGCCTTGATGGCTGCTCTCGACATAACAGGAGACACAGAGCCTGATCAGGTAACGTTCCCAGGCTTGCAACAGAGGAAAACTTATTGTGGCTACCGGCTATACAGGGATCTCCTTGGCAATTGCCGACTTATAACTGATATGGAGATGCAGTCTTGCAATGCACTCTAGGAGAAACAGTAGCTATTACGAATCGAAGCATTTTCTTCACAGCAACTTGCATTCAGCTCTGTTCTATTCCTTATTTTTCGGCAGCATCATTATCATTAACTAGCTCGCTAGGTACCATCTGTAAAACACTACAGGAGGTGTATAACTCAGCATGGTACCGGTAGTTGAATGTGATGGGTGTACAGTAGGATCGCAGACGGGGTAAAAGTGGTATCCGTGCTGTAAGTGGGTTGGTTGGTTGGTTGATCTGGTCGACTATGCAAGTTCCCCCTGCGTTGTTTGTTTCAACTCCCTATACTTACTGTAGTGAGTAAGTACCTACCTACCTCAACTCTGTGATGTTGGTGTGTGTGCCCCCCTCGGTTCCGCCGTTACGACCTGGGTTGTTGTTTGCTCGTTTGCTACATCAAGTAGGCAGGTGAGCAAGAGAGAAGAATGAGTTGAAACTCGCGTGTCTCCGCTATTTAGGATAAAGAGACTGCGATAAATGTAGGTATTTTAGTTGTTATCGTCGTTGTAGTTGTTGGCGATGCCGAGTTGTGTGTGCTATTTTTATTTGTTTCCTCTTTTGCGCCTGCTAGGGAGAAGACGGAAGCTGGGAAGGTCGGGGACGCATCCGCCCGCGGCGGGGTTGAAGGGCGCGGATTATTTTCGCTCTCAAGTTTCAAGTTGGCGGCGTAGGCTATTAGGATAGCTATAATTATTTTTTTACGATAGTATGGGTGAATGCTGGGAAGGCAGAGGGTATGGGATGTTAAATTAAAGGGCACCAACTCAATTCAACTGTTGTAAAAGCCCATCGTGATAGATAGATATCTACTTCTTACAGCGCTGACTGAGTTATGTGGAGGTGTTGTAGGCCCGATGTAACAGTAGCTGAGAACCAAGAATTCAGACGTGATGGGAATCGCATAATGCTTCATTCGTATTCACATCATCATCATCATCACCATCATCATTTCACGGTACCTGCTGTCATGTAATGCACCTAGCAAATACTGCAAACGTACGATGCTACGGTATGCAGAGGATCAACAGACCAGGGGTGGAGAGGTATCTCCGATCCAGACACCAGTGGCTCGATTGTCGCGCCCACCTCTCGAGGGGAAAACAGAGCAGGCGAGGCAGGGTATTATAGACATCGATACAAGGATGGATAAGTGTCAAATCCTGTTTGTTTTGGGTCATTGCCCTCGTACTACCCAGCTCACCAGCCGTGCCTCTACACACTCAATTATACAAGTACAATAGGTACGGATATACCGCTGTAAGTACTTCGTGGGACCGTTCATCCAGCTAAACATCTATACACAAGCTTTCATATACCTACCTACCTACCATCTAACCTGTTACAAATAGAGTCAAGTGCGCACGGGATAGCAGTAACTACTCTAACCAGTTATCTCTAGATAATCACCGCTTAGGCACAGATCGGCAGCAGCAAGGGATGATGGACGGGCAAGTTACATAGGCTGGGAGATAGCATGCGTTAACGCGTGCATCAGTATCACCAGCCTCTCTCGTCTTCGTGCGACAAACGCACGATGCAGCTGTCAGGCGAGGTGTTCACAAGTGCTGTAATGTTAGCTGTTGTCTTACCCTCAAACGTGAAGATGACAGGCAGTAGCACAGTAGGTACAGTACCTACATATATCCTCGCAGGAAGCATGCGCGCGGGAGGCGCTTTTTTTTTTTTTTTTTAATTTTTCCAAGGCGGGATATCGCGTGAGTTCCCATTCCTTCGAGTCCACTTGTAAGGAGGGAGGAGGGGGAATTGACCAAACATGCCGGTTCGAGTCCACCGGGCCAGGAAAATAAATCATAGGTACTGGGGATTAAACCACTGTCCTCGATGTTTTTATACGTTACGATTGTGACGTCTACTATCTACCCTATTCGTACGGATCGACAAAAGAAACTAGACTAGGTTAAACTCGGTAGATAGGATATGGGAGATTTACCCTTGTTGCGCAACCCCTGTCTCATTAAAAGGGTGGTTGGCGAGGTTGGAGAAGATAGATACACCAGGTAACAGTATTGTACCTAGATAGTGTAGATATGGAGAAAGATGCGTCTACTTACAGATGCTTGGAGCTGCACTTGGCCGAGGGGCAGGTAACATACATCTAGTGTATCGAGGTATCAACGCCGGTAGCCGGGACGCGGGACCATCGTACCTACATATACTGTAGGTAGCTTCTTTTAAAAAGACGACTAACATACACTACACACATATTGTACTTGTTGGATTGGGCAGTCTGGGTACCTTAGACTAAAGGAAGTGAGTGGATATGTAGGTGGAAATCGACGATCAGGCTACTGAGTATGCATGGAGCAACGTCCGCCAACACCGCCAGCGGCCACCAGGTACAAGCGCATCCGTTGTTTGAAACAAGCAGACGAGTTACCTAGGTAATTCCCTGTAAACCACAGTAGTGTAAATACCAGCTATCTCTAGGATTTAGTGTACATTACATAGCTGCTATCGCTCTAAAGCAAAAAAGAAAGGGAAAAACAAGGATTATATCTCCCCTCTCGGCCGGTTTTGTTCCCATACATCTGACCCTCCTCTATTGTTAGCAAATGTCTCTTGTCGGTAGGATAAACTTGTCTGATGTAGCATGTTGTACTTTCGGCCGGTTCATCTACTGTGTAAGTGAGTATACGTTCTACTGCTGGCTGCCTTGTCACCTATACATCACGTTCAAACTACCTCAGCCAACCATCCCCCCCTCTCGAGCGGCGTAGCAGGCGTCATAGTGTGCCGTCGTGCCGGCATGTCTCAAGTAGTAGTAGGTAGGCAGGCCAACAGACAAGTTATCTCGCCTATATTTGTGATGTTCAACGTACTGTATGTATTGTGGGCGTCGAGAAATAAGCTCTTGTGCGTCTATGCAAGGCAAGCTTACTTGTCTTAGGCAATTGTGTCTTGCTTTGATAGCCGAGTCTCTGTCAGGCATGTCCTGGTCTTTTGTGCCATACTTAAATCAAATGACAAGATCCCGCCAAGTTGGCTACATTACGAGCGAGGCGGTTGTGCCATGTGGTAGGACTATTTTCTCCCTTTCCCTATTTCGCGCTCCCTGTGTATACCAGTTAGTCTCTACTGTATGCAAGCTACACTAGAGTACGTGCAACGTCATCAGTCCATAATAGCTGGCCGTGGCCTATCCCCCCATGTAAGTTGATGTGCAGTTCCCGGCCAACCATCGTTGGAGACGACCGAACCGGGATGGGCGCTTGTACTCCGCCGCCTGGTCGTCTCGATGTGGTGGATGGCAGCGATTCGGCAGCAATACAGGCTTAACCCGCCGAATAAGGGAGAGGAACAACGCACAGGCTGGAAATCCTGACTGGGGGGGTGGAATAACACACGGTACTGTACATCTAGAAATGTATATCTACCGCCCGTGTCACTGACACCAGTTGTCTCTCGAGCTCTCCCTTTTGCTCTTTTTCTGTATCGCTCACTACCGGCTCAACTTGGTCGTCTGAAAAGAGACAGGGGAACAAAAATAAACAGAAGGGGTGAACTGTCATTCGCTTGATCGCTCACTATATACTAAAGTTACTCTTCACCTCACTGTTCACCGTACGCTCGATTACTACAATACTGCCCTTCGCTTTCACAGTAACGGTATCGACGATGCAGCTCGCACTCACTCTTGCCTCGGCCCTCTTTGGCCTTGCGGTCGCCGCACCACAGGGTGTCACGGAAACGTTGACGCCGACCGGCGCCGCTCCCGCCGGTTGCACAGGGACCGTCGATGGTAACTTCGAGATCACAGTCGCTAAGGTGACGGAAGAAAAGCGAAGTCTCCCCGAGGTAGGACTCGTCCCGTCATGAGCAAGCCTTCCTGATCGCAATGTTCATATTACTGACACATTAGTGCAGAAAAGGGATGAATGCGGCGCCGAGGGAGTTCTCGTCCTCTCGCTGAGCGACGGTGCAACAACTGACGCCCAGGGTCGCACTGGCTACATAGCCAGCAACTACCAGTTCCAATTCGATGGACCTCCTCAAGCTGGCGCTCTCATCACCAGTGGTTTCTCCGTCTGCAAGGACAATACCCTGGCGCTGGGCTCCTCCAAGACTTTCTACCAGTGTCTGTCCGGCGACTTCTACAACCTGTACGATCGCTCATGGGCGGCGCAGTGTGAGCCCGTTTCTCTCCTCGCCATCCCCTGTGGCTCAAAGGACTCGGCCACGCAGGATCCTGATGGACAGGTTGTCGGAACCACGGTGGTAACAACTACCATCATCACGGCATTGTCAGATGGACAGCCCCAGGTGGTCACGACAAAGGTGCCTGTCACCATCTACAGCACTTACGCGCCCGTGAGCGAGCACAGCGACGGACAGATCCAGGTCACCCCTACTGGCACTGGTAGTGCGCCGGTGTCGACACCGGCAGAGACGGGGTCGGCTTCCACTCCAGTTGAGACGACGTCCGAGGTCATACCTCCCGCGACCTCAGTATCCGCTACCGTCACCGCTTCAAGCAGCAGCGCCGCGGCGTCATCGACGAGCGTCAGTGTTCCCTTGGAGTCGCCACCGGTCACATCTTCGCCAGTCACGTCGTCGCCTGTGACGTCTTCACCAGTCACATCCTCCGCCGCCGTGAGCAGCTCCAGCGCTGCGGCCTCGACTTCGTCAGCACCCCCGGCCACGACCTCGGCTCCTCCCACAGGAGGCTCATCGCACGTCGCCGCAGGCTCAATGGGTGCACTAGTCGTTGGTATGGTCGTCGCATTCCTCTGCTTGTGAGCAGGTTGAATATACCATGTCAGCAGCACAATGCGGGTCGAAGGGTTTGTTGCTCAGTATCGACTGGACTCGGGAGAAAAGATATCGGAAGAAGCTCAGCTCTTCAGAACTGTCTTCGGAGATCAACCACGGTGCAAGGGGTATACAGACAACAGAGACCGGGAATTAATAAGGAAGGATTTAATGTCAAGTCTTGCTAGGGGATGTCAAAGGTTGTTTTGGGACCGGACATAGGCTCATGTAATAAGGGCTGGAAGGGCTGGATCTGAGCCGCTTTTCTTTAGTAGGATGAATGTTGTAATACTTGTTTCGTACACAAGAGACATATATAACCAAGTCGATATCAGATATAAATCTCATATTTGAAGGGTGCGGTTGGTGTAGCCTAGACTTCTAGGCGCAAAGCTTAAATATATATCTACTCAGTAAGGCGAATGTTTTGTAGATAAGAAATACCTTAAAGCTCAACGAGCAGAATGTAGCTTTTAAGTGCATTTGAGTTAAGAATGTGATACGGGGGTTTAATACGGAAGAAATGGTAAAATACAATAGAGCTGATGAGATATGGGATGAAGATGTAAAGAGGAGAGCTCACTCACAAGGGTCTGTACCTGTAGACTAAGATAGGCGTGCCGTCCCCGTTCTGCAAGGGGCTCCCGCGACGGCACTACCCCAGTGCTTCAAGGCACGCCAAGCCAACCTTGGAACTTGTCAGCCCACTACAACCCGCTAAACCGGGACTTATCAGCAGCCGCCACGGTACAAGGTAACCAAACTTGAATCTTCCTCATGCGTATCGCGAGCCTTTCGCACATCGATTTCAAAGACTTCTTCTTCTGTCCCCTCACACCATAGAAAGGGGCAGTGAGAACCATGTCGGAGTATTGGAAGTCAACCCCCAAATATTGGTGCAAGCACTGCAGCACCTACGTCCGCGACACCAAACTCGAGCGCAACAATCATGAAGCGACCGCGAAGCACCAGTCCGCCCTCAAGCGCTTTCTGCGCGATCTTCATCGTGGCCACGAGAACGAACAGCGCGAAAAAGACAGAGCCAAGCGCGAGATAGATCGTCTGAATGGTATCCCTACTGCCAGACCTTCTGCCTCCACCTCGGCGTCTTCATCCACCGCAACGGCTGCTCAACGTCAGCAACAATGGGAGCAGCTTGCTGAGATGGGCATCGACGTTCCGACTGAGCTGCGCAGAGACATGGCGCTCGCAGGTGAATGGTCTGTCACGGGTACGCGCGTCATTGACGATGCCCCCAACCCCGACAACGAGGACGATAGCGGCGATGTGAAGCCCACAAACCCTGATGCGGTCGCCACTGGCGTGCGCAAGCGGCCCAAGGAAGAAAGCGATGACGAGAAGGAAGAAATGGAAGAGAAAGTGCAGGCGCTATTTAAGAAACCCAGGAGGTGGGGTCGGGATACAAAACATGGCGTTGAAGACGATGCTGAACTCGACGCGCTACTCAGCGCACCACTTACCAAGCCGCCCAAGAAGGAGGAGGAGGAGGCTGAACCGCCAGTCATCAAGGCAGATTCACACCCCCATATCAAGGAAGAGGAGTCCGAGACGGACGGGCTATTGCCCGAGGCAGTCAAACCCATAATAGGCGAACAGTCCGCGGGGACTTCTGTAAAAGAAGACCCTGACAAGGAGCCCTCGGAGCCCGTTGTAGTCTTCAAGCAGAGGAAACCAAAGAACATACGCCAGAAATAGATACTCACTTGTTCATCCCATCGCAAGTTCGGGAAACTACAGTAATCATACATCCATTTTTTCATACCCCGTCGAACACCGGCAACGACACAACCCCACGAATTACCTTGCTAAGCCGCCCTTGCCTTGGCAAATTCTTGGGAATGGGTCCTTAACGTTGTCATGATTGGTGATTCAACCAGACCGCCTATAAAACGGCGTATTTCTGACATTAAGGTTAGTCATGTTTGTCTTATGTCATACGAAGGATTTATAGTTTAATAACAATGCTATCCATACACTACATCTCGTTGAATTTTTCTGACTAATGATATCAGAGCTAAATGGCCATACAAACAGAAGCCGGCCTATCCTTTTCAAGTTTCAACCAGCAGTAAAAACCCAAACTTCAGCTTGGCATAGCTAGAAATAGTAAAGCCTTGTATCTACGGCTCTCATAATGGCATAGCTTCCTTCATCAGATTTCAGGTGTTCATTGTTCACCGTCTCTTGAACTCGTCCCCAAGCGACCTTCTTGCCAGGTCGCCTCACCTCATTAAGGGTGCCGCATGGCAGCTAGCCGATATCGAATGGTATACTGTAAGCAATTGGTTTACTTACCACGAACCATATGCAACAAAGGATTGGAACTTTTAGCAAATCCTACCACGAGAGAGGGTCAATGCAAAGGATAGTATGGGGAACTCGCATGTCTAATAAGCTGTGCCGCCAACGAAGGATGGCCTTACCAGCCGCCCCAGCTTAACATTGTTCGACTAAGTCAAACTGAATAGGTCACGCATGATCTATTACATCAGCTAACTCCGTGCAAGCGCGGTAATACGAATTTGGCTCTATATAAAAAGTTACAAAGTACTGTTGACTGTAGACGAAGAAAGTATTTAAAGATGAAAAGGCCCCGATGTTTGTTAGAGCTTGTGTTTCTTGAGATATCAATACAACCATCATCATCACTACAGTCTTAAGATCCCGGTTTCCCTCAATCTCTGAGTTCCACATATTCACAATGCGCACTTCTTTCCTGTCTGCCATTGCAGCCCTTGCTGCCTCGGCTGTTTCTACTCCCATCGAGCCCCGAGAAGTCTATGCCACATGGGATGCCACCGATGTGACGACCTACGTCAGCCATATTATAATCGGCGCCAAGTTCAACCTCAATGTCCCTGCCGGTTACATCGACGGTGCTCCAGGGTTTGACGGTAAGCTACAATTCGGGAGTTTCCCCGATGGTTGAAAGGATATGATTCCTTTCGACATAATATCATACATCAGAAAATCTCCTCTTCTCGAGAACCCCTCGAAACACGCTTAGAGTCACAGTTGCTGATCTTCTTATGTAGTCGTATGTGACGTTGATCTCGTCATACACCCGGGCTTGCAGACCTGCACCGGGGCTCCCGAGGGCTCTACGGTACAGGCGGTATACGATATCACACCGCCCATCACTGTTTACCACACCTTTGGGTCTACGAACGTCACTGGTCAATCTGGAGACTTGTCTTACAACTCCGATTTCACTCTCGACGTCACCAACATCAGTACTGCTTAAGCAAGGATTTTATTCGTCCGATTTGCTGCCGTCGAATATAGGGGGTGCGGGTGGCTAAGATTGGAAAAGAACATTTTGTGCTTTCAAGACATCAGTTGAGTCTTCTGGAGACCACGCGAGAATTCAAAGACCAAGCTGAAAATACATGATAAAACTCCCGAATCAGGTGATTTTGAGAATGATGTATACCCTCCAATTGCATGTGTACTCTGATGGCTCATTTTCATACTGCAACTGAGATGCCAGCCAGTTTCAAGAATGGGAATCAAGACATAAATAAAACTGGGCGGCAATAGTTATTGTAAGCAAGTATGTATTAAGTATTGGTTATCGCACGATTTGGGTAAACTACAGGCTTAAGATTGGTGATCCTGTGAAATTAATGATGTCCTCACCAGGCCTCGAGACGCAAGTTTGTTGAACCAATTACCCTATCGTTGATTGGAGATCTACAGCTAGGCTTAGATCCGTCGTCACAACTGAGTCTACGTTGTCAAGCACTTTTGCTTCGATAAGACATGAGTAAATTCTAGGCAGTAAGAAAAACGCATCTCCTGTCTCACCCTTTTAAGAATTATCTACATAACCGTCTCCCGTTGTCTTTTTAGTTGGTATATCTGTTTAGTAGTAATAACATGCCCTCAAAAAAGAAGACTAGAATCAGTAAGCGAAAGAGGGGGAGTGATAATAGTGTGACAGAATACATGAAAAAGAGTTTGTCTGCCCTGGTGAGATGAACATAGTCTTTGGATTTGAAAGCCCTACATTCGTGGATTTTCTGAACTAATATTAGGTTAAGCAGTACCACGAAGTTGGCAAGAATGATATTGAACTCTTACTCTAAATTTGACGACTAAAGAATGCCAATGAAGCTCTCTGTGAAATTTTAGCAACTACCTATGCAAGGGGTTCCAAATTTACCAATGCACAAGGTCTTTTGTTGCCTCTTATACTTGACGCATTCAAGAGCATGAATTAGTTGATAGGGGGTTCTCTACTCCTACTCCCGCTTACAAGTCTCTGATCCATCTTTTCCTTCTTTGTGCATGAGTTTGGGTTTTCTGTCTATAAAGTGACGAGTGATAAAACACTACTAAGCCTTCAATGTATATTGATAAACTGTCCTTAAGGTAAAAACCCATGTTGGCGTGCGAGAAAGGAAAAGTGTCAAGTCTACGTGTATATATATACATACTGATATGATGTGGTTGAAACAGGTGGATGGTTGAGCTGTGTAGAATTTTACGGAATGTAAAAATGAAAGTATATCTCATCTTTTTTGCCCTAGGTATCATGAATCTGTGCCTCACCTCATTTGTTCGAGCCATAAGGCATTCACGTGTACCGGAGGTATCACGCTGCGCAGTATCAGCTCGGTAAAGATAATCCCAGTGTGAGGAATGAATGTCGGGAATGAAAATAGTCGCGTCTGTTCTGAACGGAGATTGTTCCATAGAATGTAGTTCAAATGAGCCGTGTTTTCAAGATAGCAATCAGTGGCTCAACTTGAACCAAATCATCGCCAACAGACAAATAATTAGGCTCTTGAATAACATGACATTATCCCAAACCCGCAATTCAGACGAGATTCGCGACTGAAGCTAGCGATCATCATACAGCATTGCTTTTCAGCGGTTCATCTTTCGTGCATACCGTAAAAAAAAAAAAAAACCCCCCACGACGAAACGACAGGCCCATAACGCTCGATGCAATGTCCTTTTATTATGCAGTAGTATAGATTTTGCGTGCTTAAAAGTTTAATACAAAAAATGGTAAATGCAATACCGAACCGGATTATACGCTTTTTCCCCTCGCCGCTATGTTCAACTCCTTATAACACAAAAAGGTTAACCGTTCTGATCCAAGGTACAGACTAATTCAAAAAGATCCCATCCTCCATAGTGATATTTTTCTGTTACTTGTTTACTACCGCAAGTTTGATCGGCTGATAGTGGTCCCCCCCAAGATAGGTCGTCGAGTTGGGATTAGACCAGTTCGGGACCACTCGTAGTACTAGGGGCCTGTGTCTTCTCATAGTACGCATTCGGCCTGTTCTTCAGCGCAGCGCGAATAGCGCCCTCGGGCTGTGATGCCCATGAGTAGTAGCTGCTGTGGCTGTAAGGGTACAGGACCTTGTTCCTCGAGTTCTGCACGAGCTCCTTGGTGGACAACTTGGCGCGCGAGGCGATGATCTCCATGTCCTGTACGATCTGCTGGCAGAAGGAGCTGAGGGGAAGGTCGTTAACGTCGTTGCCAAAGGGGTTCTCGATTTCGTGGCCGATGAAGAAGATGCCGAGGATGATGTACGAGCCGAAGATGGTGGCGGGGATCGTGATCCAGCCGAGCGAGGCGTACAGCTGGAAGGGCAGGAGGACGACGTAGAGCCAGGTGATTTGCGAGATGACGATGGCGTAGGCGATTGGGAGAGGTGTGTTTAGAACACGCTCTGAGTTCACCAGCACATCGTTTAACAAGCCCAGGTTGTTGTCTGGTGAGTTTAAGTCAGCCGAAGCATCTTCAAGGTACGAGAAGGAGACTGTGTGCACGGAAGCTACTTACAAACAGTAGTCTGCTGCATACCCACCGGGAGCTGGCCATTAGCCACAAGCTCGTCCGCGTAGGCCGTTAGGTAGCAGAGGATCTCCAGGGGAAGATTGCCGACGGGTTTCTTGCTGCGCTTGAGAAGCTTGCGCGGGTTCGAAGTTGCAAAGGACAATCCGAGGTTCTCACCAATCTCCTTGAAGATGGTGTACTTCCTCGAGACCCTCACTTCTTCATCTTCCTCAGTAGCTTGTTTGGCTAGCGTATCAATATGGCCGACGAGGTCAACGAGGTCTTCGTAGTGCGTATAAGGTTCGAATCGGAGCTTATGTTTGAGGGAAACAGCGAATGCAATGACGAGGTTCATGGCGGTCCTAAATCCATTATATTAGCTCATTAACGGTCCACCTATCATATATCTTTAATAAAAGTGTAGACCTACAGTTTGCCGAGCAAATCCTCTTTCGCTGTGTCAGGGCGTTCAACAGTGTGCACCCAGAATACCCGACCAAGACTCTGTGCCGCCAAGATGAGTTGACTCCAGCACCTTCGTCCTTCGGCGTAACGCTCATACGCCGTGGAGCTACGCATCGACAGACCCATACTGACAACGAAACCAGTGATGGTCAAAAGAACTGGCTCGATAGAGAGTTCAATGTGGTAGAACTCTTTGGAGAGGACCGTGATCAGCGTGGCCCAACCTCCTATGGCAAGGAGTGGCACGATCATCTTGGGAGTTATGCTTCCGTGTAGCTGGAGGAAGAGTGGCCATTTCGAATGTTTGGAGATATCTCGGGGACCGGACTGCGAACAGCACTCTACGTTAGCAAGTTTTCGCCCCAAAAAATCGAATTAAGAAAGGACCTACAAAGTAATCATCCAGATCTATGCTCGTGTTCTTCCGGCTGAATGGATTCGGAGTCGTAGCGCCATGGCGAGGGGGAGAAAATGGTCTCGCACTATCCTGAGAGAAGTTCCCATCGTGATTTTGATTGCCGTGATTCTTCCCTCCGTGGCCATGATCAGCGGGAGCGTGAGGAGCTCCCACCTCGTTGCCTTCAGCATGGGCTGCACCCGCACCGCTCGCCGCACCTCCGTGACCTCCTGAGTTCCCGCCACCGCCGCCGCCGCCGTCTTCACCCATTGTCGATTAGGTATCGTAAAAATTGGTAGAGTAGTGAAAAAAAAGGGGAGACTTGAGGTTAGAGAAAGTAGGTCTCCGGTATGAGAAGCAACGTTATCTATCTAAAGACTTCAATCTTGTAAGTCAATGAACTATCGAGACGAAGGTTTAGAACTCACATGTTTAATAAGAAATTGAAAAGGAACCTGCCAGCTGGTCCATCTACAGCATCGAGAAATAGCGAGAAGCTTTAAGGTTAAACTTGCCTGAGCACAAAGTCGCCCTCGTCTTTTTTTATGAGACTGGAGGCCGAATGGTCCCATTTCCGGGGCTGAGCATCCTTTCCTTTTTCTCAGTGCCGGATCTTCCTCCCCAACGGGGATTAGTGTAACTAGCTTGGCTTGCAGTAACGTCTCACATGTCGAGCATGCGTAGCTTCCTACTTACGATAGTTCTCGGTAATGATCGAAACCCCCTGATGACGCGCGCTTCCAGGGGGGATCAGGACCTGAGGAAGAACGTTGACACCCTAGCTGCTGGGGGGCGCATGGAGTGAGATTTTGAGTTAGGAAGTATACACTAAGACGAGAGTATACAAACGCCAAGGCATCTTGGCGGGTCGTTCCGGGGTAGAGCGAATAGGATAGTGCCAACGCCGAGTTCTAGATTGTCAAAGTTACCAGAAATAGGATGTGGAAACCCAGGGGTAAGTCTCCCGAGGTAAATTTGTGTCACACTGTAAGCCCTAGTGTAGATTGGACGGTTGAATTTGGATTTGGAGGATCGTGGCTTTTCTTAATCATCCAATGAGCTAATTCTACAGACGAGAAATAGTCCTACCTACCTGCCATTGGAAGAGGCAGATCTGGTACAACATAACCGATCAACTTAGATAGATAGGCTATAAGGATCACGCCATGATTCTATGTTGTATATATAGGTAGCTGTATTATACGTATGTGCGCTTGTCGTAGACATGAATTCACACAAGTCAATTCAGCTTGGTCATCTCGGCTGCTTACTGACGCTTGCCCTCCAAGCCAACCAAGCCATAAAGTGCAAAGTCAAGACCCAGTTGTGCTAGGTTAGCCCTGGTTTGCCCTAGTATTGTACAGTAGACAAGTAATACTGTACGATGTAGGGAGATTTGTAAGTAACAGTGTACAGACTTAGTGGTGTATCCAGTCGACAAACAACCCCTTGACACTGCAGGGGGTAAGGAGACTTTGTCAAAACGAACAAATGTGGCGTTAGAAAGTCGCAACATGAAACAATGTTGTTACCTGATTAGTCAAGTAATTTACTAGCAAAACAAAAGCGACGTTGCGGAGCTATGATTGGATTAGGTATAACCTAGGACTCCACGATGCAACTGTAGTGTAAGTTGCCAGTCTACACTATAAAAAACAGTTCTTGAGACTAAAGATTGGTATCAAAAATAAACCCACTATACGACGATAGTGTGTTCTGTCTTGAAGTGGAGTGTCTGTTCGTCGACAGAGATTTTCAGCCCTATTTACATTAGTATGCTTACAAGTGCAGTCGTGAGAAGATGAGCCATACACTCACTACACCACTTCGGTGATTACTTATATACATATAAAGCTGCATGCAGGTGTCTATTCTGGCTCACAGTCAAGGAGCTGTATGGATAGTTTACGTACATAATACTAGGTAGATGAAAAGCGAAGGAATGGAAGAAAACCGCCCCCTCCTTGGCGGTGTGATAGCCTACTTGTGTCTTGGCATGGGGCTAAAACCTATCATGTGTGGTGTGCTCTTCCATGTTCGTCTCTTGCTTGTGGTCATCATTCACACCGCGTGTCTCCAAAAATGCAATAGAAAATTACATGTACCACATCAGGTTTGTCCTGCATAATCGAATGCAGCAGACAAGCAAGCAAGCGTTGGTAGGCCTGAGTGTATTATCATGAACAAAACATGTAGGGTAATAGTGTATACTTGTATCCATTGGACCCTACCTCTCTCTATGTTACATAATGCGCGCTGGCTAGACTGCCTAACAACCTTTATCCGCACCTTAAAATGACTTCATAACATAACACAAAATTTGGCGACAACGACGATGAACCTCGCGATGCACGGGTATAGCCGTGTCCTCATTAATATGACAGAGATACTCATGATCAACATTCATCTAGAACATCATTAAACCCGGAGCGAGCTGCGCTCCTGCTCTTCGTCCTCCTTCCTCTTCTTCTTCTTGAACAGCGTCTTGAGCATGTTGTCTTTCTTAGGCCGCAGGACCGTCTCGATCGAGTTGTCCTTGTCCCGGCTTCCGTCCTCAATGGCCTTCAGCTCGGTCCTGCTCGAGCGCTTCGACCGCGAGGTCCGCTCCGTCTTCTCGCTCCTGTGGCTGTCATGGCTGCGGTGACTCCTGTGGCTTCGATGGCTGCCCGTCTCGCTGGCGTCGTCGCGGCTATACTCCTGTGAACGGCTGCTGCTCTTCCGCTCGCGTATGTCGCTGTCGTCGTGGGCGCGGCTGCGATGTGATTTGTGCGACTTATGCGACTTGCTCGACTTGTGCGTCCGGCTTGTCCGGGCACTGCGCTCCGTTCGCGCGTCGTCGCCTCCGTACTGGCTCCGGATGGCACGGTCCGCTTCCGGACTGATTAATTCGAGGTCGGCACTCTCGTCCTCGCCGAAAGGCGTAATGCCGCGACGCCATGTCTCGATCGTGCTCAACTCTTCCTCTACAACAAGAGCCTCGTCGAAATCTTGCGCCTCCGACTCGGGATATGGCGGCTGGGTCGGCTGCTGGTACTGTTCGTACTGCTGTGGCTGCGACTGCGGCTGCGGCTGCGGCTGCGGCGCTGGCTGACCGGGTTGTGCCTCAAAGGCCATCGGCAGCGCTCGAGCTGCCGCCTCAGCTTCTTTGGCCTCCTTGATACGCTTGATGATCTTCCATCCACCAAACATGACGACGGTCACACCGACCGTCAGACCAGCCGCGATCAGGAACTGTGGGCTCGCAAGGAGCGCAAAAATGGCAGGGCTTCCTCCCTTGATCACTCCGAGGAATGACGGCGACATCTTTCCCAACAGCGCAGAGAGTTCAGCAAGTGTGAGAGCTACAGCAGCGGCAGCTTCTGGCCTGCCTTGCAGATGCTCTATGATGTGTGTAGCAGTGTGATGCAGACACTGTGCCTCCGTAAGAAGATCTTCGATCTTCTCCATCAAACTACGTGCCGTCTGCTCCTTTTCAACTGCTTTGTATGCAGGATCTAGATCAACTCGGTCTGCGAGGTCCGGGGGGATGTTTCCGTATGCCAGATTCATGTCTATCTCCTTTTTCTTCTTGCCCATTTCCGGGAGCGTAGGATCTGACACCGATCGCTGCATATATGTTTTCTGCATCGGCATGGGTGCCATCACCTCGGTCGACGGATACGGCGACGTAGGCGTGCGTACAAGCGTAGGGTGGCTTACAGCCATGTCTCTGGGGGCGGTCTCGGCATAGGGAGAGCGGTAGGCAATAGGTGGTCGCGAGGGGGTGACGGAGGACACTTCTGAATGTGCCTTTAGATTTCCCACTGTCAGCGCCGGTCGCGATTGTGAGGCCGACCGAAGCCGAGAGGCTCGACTACGTGTTGACCGGTGGCTTCTACGGGACGAGGTCTGTGAGACGCCATCGTCATGTGAATGTCGACGATCATATTCGCCGCGACCATATTCGTAGTCGTAGTTGGGATCTGGTTCATAGCGAGGCGCGGTCGGGATGTCGTAAGTTTGGCTCCGCCGTACTGCACGTTCCGCTCTTACAGCGGCTTTCTTCTCATCGTAGGCAGCTTTGGCCTCTTTGAAGGCGGCAACTAAGTGTTTGCCCTATAAATGTTTATGGAAGGTTAGATGGATTTCGTTCGTGCGACATTGAATAAGCGCTCAATGAGACAATGAGACAAAGAGACAAAGTGCAAATGTAAGCACTGTAAAGTGATGGAAACGCCCGACTAAAGGGAGTTTCCCCAGGCGGGGCAAACGGAACAGGGAACAACCTCTCATACAACTAGCGACTAACAGAGGCGGCGTCCAGAGGTACAGAGTCTGATAATAAAGATAAGGGTAGGGGCAGCTGGAAGAGCTTGCTTACATTGCTAATGATTTTACCAGACGAGTTGACAATCGTCACAATTTCGACGGCCATTTCTCTTGCGCAGTTCTGTATGACCTGCAGATAATCCTGCGACGACTTGGGACGGCGGCTAAGGGGAGGGAGGGGATAAAAAGGGAAGGCCGCGTCGTTGACCGCCTTGTCGCGCGGACAGCGGGATCCTCCGCACCTTAATGAAGCCCCGCGGGAACTGACTCCAAAACTGGGGCTCCTGGTCCAGGAGGTTGGAGAGAGAGAGAGAGAGATAGGAAAAGGAAGAAGATCCCGAACTTGGCTCGTGGTTCGGCGGTGAGCAAGCCGACTTGTGTGCAGCACTGTACTTATATTACTGTAGGTATTATTATTACCGGCTCACTTTTCCCTCGGCAGAGAGAAGCGTCCCAGCTTAGAATGAGGTGAGGCGAGGCGATGTTCCCCGGCTTGAAGATTCATGGGATGGACGGGGCTGGCAGCTGTCTGATATTAAAATAAATCTCAAAGTGCCATGCGCAATGCCAGCCATCTACGTATTCAGGTGAAGGGAGGCAGGTTGTGTGCGTTACTGCGTAACTAATGCAGGATGCAGGGCCTGGGACCAAGATATAGGGATCCGTCTGTGTCCGGCACGGCCAGGCATTGGGCGAGTCAAAGAACGGCGCTGAGCTGTTTCGAGAGCCATTGTTGGTGATTGGCCGCCCCGACGGTGAAGATCAGGCGCGGTTGCATCGGGCCCCGGGGTGATTGCTCATTGCTCCAATTCGACAAGTCCATCGTCGAATTGGAGCGGCGGGATGCACTCCGACGCAGCTCGTCGTGTGGTTTAAACGCACCATGGGTCGGAACTCGGTTGCATCTTGGGCGAGGCGAAACCAACCGACCCAACCGTGGCACAGTCGGCTGCCTTACATAGTACCTACATGCCTCCTCACGTTCTACAGAATGAGCACGAGACTGGTAGGTATCTAGATACAGTTTCTTGGAATCTCATGTAATTCATGAACAAAGGCCGAGCGCCCGCCCGTCTCTGGCTACTGTAGGAGAGACAGTACTGTACACGACACCGCAGATCAAACTCATATATTTGACATACTCTAGTTTGTGTCACCATCTTCCCCTCCCTGCACCCATCTACACTACCGGTAGTGCAGGTTGTATAAATTGACCGCCGAAGGTCATACGTTCAGATCCGAGGCGAGGGAACCCGTACGTCAGCTGGTCATCATCATACATATACAGTCCGAGCAAACATGGAATACCAACAATACCAAAGGCGGACGACCCGGGTTTATTATTAACAGATCTGAGCACTATTCACAGATCGTCGGGTAACATTGGGCACAATTGACACCAACCTACCCAGGCGTATACGCACGTACTATATGAGACCGAAAGTTCAGGAGGCCAACGACGGACTAATCAGCCGGAAACGTTTGCTGATGCTCTCCCCAGGCTAGTGATAGACGCAGGGTTCTGAATGGAGACAAGTGGCGCCTGGGAGAACCACTCGATTCTGATACGGTTACACGTAGAACACGCTACTTGTCAGTGGGGATGGTATCAATGACCGCTCCATATCTGACTCACTAATAGCATCGCTTTTAAAGACAATCTGTATGGGTCAGAGCTGGAAAGGGTCAAGCGGATGGCCGGTTAGTGACTACACTACACTATCGTGTAGCGCCAACTTCCCCGGTTGGTGGTTTTCACCTGGGCAGAAGTCTGAGGAGAGCTTGCGTTATGTCGCTTCATTCACACTGTTCTCCGGACTTCTGCTGTATTGTATCACCTAAACTCTTTTTGTACGGTGGTTCATGCCGGGTCGATAACAAATGTTGCTTCACATACACGATTTGGTTATCATTATTCGGCACGAGTCAAAGGCAGAGAAGCTTGATGTTTAGAAAAATGTAATAGAATTAAAAAAAGACAGGTGAAGTTAGGTAGGTTAATCGAAAACCAAAAACCCACACCCCTCGTCATCAGAGTCCTCGTTATAGTCGCCCTCGCCTTGCCCAGGTTCGTACCAACCACCATGTTCCTTAGCCATGTGGACGTAGATTTCCGCTGGGTCAACCGCATTACCGCAGAAATAGCACCAATGGGTGTCACAGTCCGGGATTGTGCAGGCAATATGGCCACACCCGCCCGTTCGCTCAGTCGGCACTCCACATCCAGGACAACTGCGAATGGCTGGCTCATCGGTTTGCTTCTTGCGCTCCGCGCACTCTTCGCAGTCCCATCGTCTCAGCTCAGGCGGAGGCCCCTGTGCACATGCACGCTCCATGAACTGTTTGGCTGTACCGCAGGAATCGCACCATGCGTAAATCCAGGATCCCGCTTCGTCGACGGCACGGCGTAGATCTTTAAGGGACGTAATACCCCCCGCGGCCCCGGACACCGCTCGAGCAGCTGGCTGGCGCCGACAGAAGGGACAACATAGAGCGGCGACGTTGATAATGTGCCCTCGTCTATTGATCCCGTACCAATCCCGGCGGCACTTGTCACATATGGGCTGCTGGCACCCGGAACGGCCACAGGCCGATCGTAGGTCTCCCTTCTTGAAGGTGGTGAAGCAGAGACTGCAGGTTCCGCCTTCGGTGCGCCGAGCACGGATCCAGCCCCACAGGGCAGACTTAACCTCTGTCGTATTGCGGACGAGCTTACCGTGGTATCCGAGGTCCGTCGTATCGGACACTGGCAAGATTTCAACCAAAGAAGTAAAGTTCTCTGTTCCGGATACCGTCACTGTCTTGAACAGTGAGCGGGTGGCGAAAGCATCAGGGATCTTGTTCTCTTCATTTCGGAGAAGCCATGCCGTGCCATTCTCCTCGGCTAGATCGTTTGCTGTGGTTTCAGCGTTGATGATCGTATCGCGGTTATCTAGGCAGGCTGGGCACTGGAATTCCCCTACCGATAGGTCTACAGGGCGATACTCGTGAGGCCAAATCACTCGACTCAGACACGTCGAACACTCTATCCATGGTGCTGACGAGGTAGATGGGCCGTCTGGAGTTGTAGACTTTACTAGCGTAGGCTCCCCAGATGTTGGCTTTATGGGCGTAGCATTCGCTTGTCCGGAAACCCGACAATAATGGCACTTTGGCCGCACATTTAGCATGTCGGGATTGTATACAACGTACTGTGCGCGACAAACCGTAACATTGCATTCAACCCAAGCAGCTTTACTGTTTTCTGCGCCTTCAGTTACGTTCGATCCTATGTATTCATCCCTGGGCTTTCGCTCAAACGATTCTGGGTCACAAAAACAGAGACCACAAATCCCTTTTGGTCCCATGATTGTGACGGAACGAGAATATTTGCAGTTTTGACAAACTACCGAAGGCCCAACGGAAACTTTAGTCTTCTCAGGCTGCCAACCTACTCTTGCCTGGAGAGTGGTTGACATGTTGGCTTTGAGGAGGCTATAGTCAACGAGGCGCTGGAAGAGCTGACGATCACCCTTGTTAAGAAATGAGCCTGCGTTGTCTTCTAGCTCTCCTTGCTCTCGACGCTCCTCATAGCTCCGGTCGGCATCAAGAATGAGGGACAAGCAATTAACGTTCCACGTCTCTGGGATTTCTAGGTTATTCCATTTTTCACGCCAGGTAAGCATCTCAGCTTGTGCTGCTGGCATCAATGGTTTCATGCCCATCCGAATACTTAATGCCGCGACCAGTGCCGCTGGTCGGTTGGCCAGCATAGTTCCCGGACAAACTAGATGTAGCACTATTCTCCAGAACACCCCCTTGTATTTTGGCTGCGCTAGCGCTAGAGGCATCATTGTTACTCCCGTGTTCGCGGCCGTGACGTGAGCAGGCATGTCAGCCTCGGAGTCGATATAAGTCAGACATGTTAGCACTCGACCGAGTCGTCGGAGAATACGGTAATCACAGGATCTGCCAATCTCCAGAAGATCCGCGCGAGTAAGCTCGCCAGGTCCCTGGGCTGAAGTATTGTCATCGTCTTCCTTGGAAGCAGACCAATCTTCCGTTGGGTCTAAGAAGACGCAGGGATAGCGGTCCTCTGAAGCGACTTGCTCAATCATCTCCACGATCTGAGCTTCATAATTGTATGACTCATCTAGCCATACTTTCATAATCTGCTTCTCATCAGGTGCTGAAATGCACTCAACAGCGGCTCCGAATTTTGTAATGAGGAAGTCACGCGCGTCGCTCGTTCGGTCATTGCATACTGTCCTCCACAGACTGCCAAAGATGGGATTAATAGCCATGGATGAGACGTCTTCTTCGATAATTTTGACTAAGTGCTCCACGACTTCTGCCCTATAAGTCGGATCCGCTATGTATCTCTTGTCGAAGTTCTGCACTGGAAGGTCTCGGCCTTTGATCATGTGTCGAAGCGATTCGTCATTTATTTCGCAGCTGCGGAGTACGCGGCGGTTTCTCTGCTGCAGGATATATTTTTTTGCGTACTCGTCAGTCTCACTCAGTATACAATCCAGTTCCTCAGTTTCCAAATAGGTTTTTAAAGTCGCATCCAGATTCGAGCTTGCGCCAAGCTTTGCGACACCGAGCCAGGCTAAAAGAATGCTCATAGTCACGGTGCTAATGATATTCGAGCTGATGTTTCGCAATTCGAAATATGCACCGGATGTCTGATGACACATAAAGACGTAAGGGGTGAGGGCTGTAGCATCGTACCCTGCAATAGTGAAGACCTGCACCTGTTTGTTGCCGTCTTTTAGGATGCGTACAGCAGACGCCCAGTCTGCAAAGAGGTGACTGTTTTTATCGTAACAACTGGTTGCGAGATGTTTCTGTTCCTTGGTGCGATTCTGTTCTGTGTTCCAAGCCATGTGGGGAGGTGCGTCGGTATAGAGCAGGGCGAGTGTCTTTGCTTCTGAGCGCATGATGGAGTATGCATATGCCAAAGCAGTCTTGGTGGCCTCGGGCCAGTCACCGCCACCGGTAGCTTTGAGGTTCTTGGCGAAGCGAATTAATGCGTCGCGATCTGCTTCCCCGTCTTTGCCGTACCATCCTGACCATTCGATGAGTTCAGGGTCGCAGTAGTCTCGGTACGCCAGTATCCCAATCCGGGCGAAGGAACCAGTGAGGGCAGAAACGGCGATGATTTTCGGAAGGGAGTCGTTCAGCGCTTTGAGAAAACTGTGCATCGACGCCGTGGCATCGGTTATGATCAGTAGATCATACTCTACAGGAGAGCTTTCCGCCATTGCCAAGATGTTGGTATCTCGAACCCGAGATGCGGCTATGTGAAGGACTTCGTGATGCAAGTGGGCCTCTATTAGTCGTAAATGCTGCGTGCTCGGCACTTCTTGATGTGCCTCCTAGTCTCAATGACAAGTTGAGAAGAATAGTGCTTTTCATGATGGGTAGACGATATGAATACTATTTATATGGAATGTGAGTGAGCGCTGAAAGTACTGGATGCCCTTTGTACCAGGCAGGGTAGGTGCCGTTGTTACATGCAAGTGTGCCGTTGACTCACGCGGCAAGGCAGAGTCTTCGCCGCCTAACAGTATCGCGAATTCGGTTGATGGCATGTCTGTCCACCGCTGAAAGAGTCATGACCGACAAGCTGGAAATATACACACCATTAGTACCAAAAGCTGTACTGCATACCTAAGACATACAGTATATCTACCTGCCTGGAGCGTTTTCTTTTAGGAAGTCAATCATTATCGCTTTTGTATGGTATTACGGTGCACCACGAGCATCAACGAAATGAATAAAACAGCGAATTACATGATGGACCAACAAGTGTGGGTTGGTGGTCACATCATTTTGGTAATCCCGTGTGATTTCCATCATTTCATGCAGGTACAGTGACCCGACGCTCTGGTATTATTGGGGCACTCGCGGGCAGCAAGTTCCAGGAATGATCATGTGATAGATACCAACGAGGTAGTAGTTTAGGAAGCAAGTAGGTACGGCGATGCTCTAAGGCAGTAGCGACAACAGAGGCAGGGACGGTAGATGCAAGCCCTTTAGTAGTAGGCTGTGACTGCCTCGACAGCTCTTCTTGAGCTTTCAGGGCGTATTGGGCAAGTGTCGTGTTTGGCGCGTTTCGCTGACAAACCAACCAACTCCTTACATCCTAGTAGACAACCTAATGCGCATGCGTATATCACATCAAACCCGCAGCACGTCAGCGGCATGACGAAGCGGGCAAAAGTAAAATCGAAAATCGACTATCGACACCGCTGGCCGACTCAGCAGACACTGGTCGAGTCGCGACCCGCTCGGAGAACCTTAGGCTTGAAGCGGCGATGGGACAAGCTCCACGCCGGCTGGCAGCGGCGGCTCAAGAGAAGGTCGTCCCGTGAGCCTGGGAAGAGCACGCATCCGTACGACACGGGCCTTGGCGAGCAAAGGAGCGACTCTGGGTCGGCTTCGACGCCGACATCCGCGTCGACCGAAGACGGCCAGAGATGCTAGAAGCGGCCCGGCCGTATGCCGCGATCCCCATCTCCACCAGCGGTAAGGAACCTGACTCTACAACTACAACTCCGAAACAAACAGTTGGGCGAATCAAAGCTGATTGATATTGTTTGTCTGTCTGTGTTTATTTAGCCCGTACCAAAGATTGCTCTTATTAAGGCAGAGCCAAGGCCGGAAACTCCCAAGACCCCAGTTCAGCTCCTACGCATCTTGACTGCCCCTAGAAGATCGCCTCTTCCCCCATCGCGAAATACAACCCCCCTTGACAGCGATAAGCCGGTAGTGAGATGTACCCATTCCAGGGCTCAAGTGCAAGATCTACGGCCGAAAACGCATCAACTCGTGGCGAAGACCCCGAAAACGTTATCGAACAAGTTCAAGTCTTGCATGAGGAGGATATCCAAACAGCGGAGCCCGGACTGAAGTCCCGCGGCTCGTCCCACTCGCTAGACATGATTGACGGGACGGAAAACTGACACCTGTAACGAGCTAAGTGGCTTTTATAGACTAGGAAGCCAGCCACTCTGCAGAGACATAAATAAGCAATATGGCGTGCGATGACGGAGGGGTCTTGTATTGCTTTTCGTCACTAATCATATTATACGTATACCTCTCTCTACTTGCCTCTACAAATCAACTTACTCGACAAATCTCAGACTAGTGCAATGCTCGATTGGCTACCTCCATCGATGGGTCTCAAGTACATCTCTCGTAAACTAGGCAGTTTTCGCACATTCCTCTCATACAGAAGAAGAAGGTAGAACAAGTTGGAAGAAACATCTTGCTAGTGAGTTTCCTGTTTTATATGCTAACTCGACAGCAGTTAAGATGCTCATTACGGCTTAGTCCACGGTAACTTGATGCAGTGATTGTCTAGTGGACGGGAGTTCAGTGTCTAGTAAGAAGTGTGTAGGTTGCCTACCCCTCCCCTCGCGGTGGCTCTCATGCAGAAAGGGTACTGCGTTCCCATCTAGATACAATTCTATAGTCCCACTCCCGTCCTACCTCAGAGGCGTCGCACAGTAAGCCTGTGATACTCGACTAGTCTTGCAAAACTGCCGGGAACGGAAAGTATTGTCCATTTAGCTCGCAACTTGGGCAATGACACGATCCCGCGCAACCCCTCTCTTTGAACTAAGGCTGGCTGTGGTGGGGGGAGGGGTTAACCTTCGTCCGCACAGGATGCCGATGACCACGACGGCGTCCGAACAAGATCCACAGAGTCAAGTTTTCATCCGAGTAAGATAGCACAGTTACTGGGTCGGGTCTTCTCGCAAATTCTTCTATTCAAATCTGTACCCTTATATATAGATACTCCTACCATCTAGGATAACCCAGCCGGTCTGCTCCATCTGCCAAGCTGCATTATACTCTAGCGTAACATCTTCACTTCACCTCATCAATATGGCTTCCAACCCTCCAGGAAAGTGCTGCACTGTCGGCAGTTTGCACGAGTAAGTCAGACCGGGCCCTACCTCCTCGGAAAGCGTTGAATAATTATCATTGTTATCATTGTTGTTATGTTGTTTTCCTGACGCAATCTTTCCGACAGAGGTGAACCAACCGGCGCCGAGATCAAGGTCGGCAAGCATGCTGGCTACCTAGCTACCCCGGACCCGGCCAATGCGCACAAGGATACCGCCATCCTAATTCTCCCGGATGTGATCGGTCTCTGGCAGAACAGCAAGCTGATCGCCGATCAGTTCGCCGCGAACGGTTACCTGACTCTTATCATTGACCTCTTCAACGGTGACCCGGCCCCATTGAACCCACCCGAGGGCTTCGACATCTTCTCCTGGCTTGCGAAGGGCACGAACGGCGACAACCCGCACACCAAGGAATACGTCGACCCAATTGTTGTGGACGCTATCAAGTGGCTGCAGACCGAAAAGGGCATCAAGAAGTTGGGCTCCGTGGGTTACTGCTTCGGTGCCAAGGTATGTGCTAAACCATCCAGGTGACCCATGATATATTCTTATGAATCTCTTTCTATAGTACGTTGCGCGCCACTACGAGAACGGCATCAATGTCGGCTATTTTGCTCACCCCTCTTTCGTCGACGAGGACGAGCTCCGCGGTTTCAAGGGCCCGCTAACCATCGCCGCTGCCGAGACCGACACCATTTTCCCCAGCGAGAAGCGCCACCGCAGTGAGGAGATCCTCAAAGAGGGCGGCCAACCCTATCAGATCAACCTCTTCTCAGGTGTTGTGCACGGTTTCGCCGTTCGCGGTGATATCTCCAAGAAAGACCAGAAATTTGCCAAGGAGCAAGCCTTCTTCCAGGCTGTCCAATGGTTCGACAACTACCTGGTGTGACGGGACACACGGACTGCTGTCCGAAACAAGTTATAAGCAAAACTAAAGCCGCGCTGGCCATGACGAAGCGGGAGATAGCGAAAAGAGACGTATCTCCTAGGCATGAATGAACGGGGATTAGACTATTATATATAATTAATCAATCATGTGAACCAAATGTCATTATGGCCCCGTTACTCTTGCAATCGTATCAAGATATTTACCGGTCTTATTGTGTATCATTTTTCTCCTGGGCTGCCATGAGCTGGCTCTGTAGCCCCTTCTTCCCTACTTGATTGGCCCTTTCGAGTTCTCTTTCCTCCTCTCGCAGGACGGCTTTGCCGAATTCTAGCTGTCGCTTTTGTTTCCGTTTCTCCTCGGCCACGATACGTTCGCGCTCGGCTAGTGCCTTCTCCCGTTTACGGCGCTCTTCTCTAGCTTTCTTGACTGCTTCGTCTTCGTCGGCTTCGTCTGTCTGCGGGGGTGGACCGAGAGTTTGTATGTAGGCGGCTAACATTGGATCGCGAATCTTGGGATCTAGGCTGATGTAGCGCACATCTGCAAGCAGTTGACTTGGGAGGTTTTCCATAAGAGTTTGGTTGTTCAGGGCACGTGCAGGTATCTCCTTCAGCAAGCTTTTCAGGTCTTTCTTGAGGGTATCTTGTGGAAGTTTCAATCTCTTGATATGCTCACGATACCAGTTTTCTCTGTCTCGGTCGGTCAATGATGCATCTTGCATGGGTGGCTCCCGTTTATATTTCCTCCGGAATTCCGGCCAGTACAGCTTTGGGGTGGCTTTCGACTGAAGGAAATTCATGTAAGGTATCCGTGGGTCCTTTTTCTCTTCTTTGGCGCGTGATTCTTTAAGCACCTGAATACGCTCTCGGCACCATTCCTCCCATACTTCTTTCCGGGCTTTCATCGTGGGAAGGACAGTATAACGAGAGTCATCGATGATTTGCCCATCCTCAATCAGTTTATCCCATGAAGAGTATGGGTTAATACCGAAATCAGTAAGTAGGTCTTTAAAGAGCTCTTTAGTATCAGACTCGGAGAAAGCGAGGCCTTCTGCCCCTTCAGGCCAATCCTCTGGGTTTCCATCGTCATATTCTCCAGGATCCAACCCATACTCCTCGCCCATCGCTTGTAATTGGTAGGCAATATCGTTCTCATCGAATTCAACAGGCATTTCGTCGGCAGGTTCTTCAGTTCGTTGGCGCTTGGGCGGGCGTGTGCCGTCGTCGTCTGGATCGGGCTCGCCAGTCTCCTCAGCCTCTTCGTCATCCGTGACTTCTACCTCTTCGTAGTCGGATCCCAATTCAACCTCTTCCTCAACTTCCTCTGTGTGGCTGGGCTCATGCTCCTGATTGCTCAGTTCAACGGATGGCGATTCATCTATCGTGTTTGTCCCTTCAATCTTCTCCTTGATCCCCTTAATATCTAGCTCAATCACCCCTTTCATGATCTTTTCAGGGATGCGCCAATAGCTGGCGTTCTTGACGGGATTGTACGCAAAACGACGACCATACTTGGTGTACACCAAGATCCAAGGTTCACAGCCTGGTATGGCGACCTTGGATTTGGGTTTATCAACTGGCTGAGGTCGGGGGCGGTCCCTTCCGACGTTAGGCCCTTGGCGACCACCTCTTCCATCCCGGCCGACGGCTTGCGCGTCGCGTTGTCGTGCAGGATCATATTGCGCTAGGAAGGCGTTTGCAGTGGCTGGGTCGGAGAGCTGAGGGACTGTTGAGTATTGGAAGAAGCTCGTGTGTGGATCTTGAGGTTGCGGTGCGGGCGGCGCGTCGGCCCCAGGACGTTTGTAGGTAGATTCCTTGGTCGCTTCGTTATAATAGTAGATATGACCGGTGGGAGCTTTGTGTGCTGTCCAACCAGGGGGTAGAGGTGGCAGCGCCGGGTTGGCAGATGGTTTGTATGTAGATTTCAACATCTTCTTGGGGAGTGTTCAGGGAAGTTATGGGAAATCCATTCGGTCGATGATGTGTATCGACGCTCGCATTCGTATATCGTCGCTAGGGGATGACTACAAGAGGTATGGAGAGGGGGGTGGTTCAAGTTACTGTTTACTCGCTAGTCGACAACTACTGTCAAAATGTATAAAAAATTATTATAGCTTCCTGAATAAGTACCCTACTGAGCCTACCTGGTGGCAGCACCTAGGTAGCTTTTAGCGCGGTACGGTACCTCGTAGCCCCACCAACCTACTCCAATTGCTACTTTATCTAGCAGTTTTACCGGCTCTGTCAGACAGTGCTAGCGCTAAAACGCACATTGGAGTGCCAGTATTGGGGTGTAGATGATGTCGCGTGCCCTGCTTTGCGTACAGGTAGCTACCTAGGTAGACCTCGGTCGCAGCCCAGCTTGAACTTTGATGTTGCCGTCATCCATCGAATTGGAGTGCCCATTGACCAACCCGCCCTTCACTTTCGCACCGGTTCGCCATGCTGTGGAATACTTTCAGGGCTGTACGCAGACGGTGACTAACGACAATGGCTCCGCGCAACCCCGATTCCAACCGTGAAGCGGGCGTCTTGACGTCGCTGGCTAGATTCTGGACGGTGAGGCCTCTGGGACTGATATCTTGTCCACTCCAAAACTCAACACAGCCCTAGCTGATTGTGATATTTATGCGACGCAGCATTCCTATGCGCCCGACTACTTCGGGTTCGGCGCTCTTCTCGCCGCCTACCTGGTCTTAGTCTTCCTCGTCGAGCCTTTTCATCGCATGTTCTATATCAACAACCTCGATATCGCCTTCCCCCACGCCGAGGTAGAGCGAGTTCCTGTGTGGCTGAACGTTGTCTATGCCGCCGGTGTCCCCTTGATTCTAGTCGTCGTCTACAATGGTATCACTCGCGCTTCGTTCCACAAGCACCATAACACTATTCTGGGCCTTGCCATTGCCTTGATTCTCACCTCTTTCCTCACCGATATTGTTAAGAATGCTGTTGGTCGACCGCGTCCCGATCTCATCGCGCGTTGCAAACCTGCTTCTAGTACTAAGCCAAACGTTCTGGTCACTATCGACGTCTGTACCGAGACCGATCATCATACCCTTCACGACGGATGGCGGTCGTTTCCTTCAGGTCACTCTAGTTTTTCTTTTAGCGGGCTTGGATACTTGGCCTTCTTCCTCGCCGGCCAGCTGAGAATATTCCGTGATAAGAATGGGCTTGGTCGGTCGTTAGTGTGTTTGGCACCGTTAGTTGGGGCGGCCATGATTGCAGTGAGTACCGCTCGGTGTCATCTCCCTCATCGTACCTGAAGAGGATGAGCACATTTTCAGTGTATACACATCTTGGAGGCTTTTTACATTCCATACTTATTTCGGATCGTGCTCAAAGTCGCAGTATTAACACCGAGAACTGCAGATAAGCCGATGCGAGGATTATCGCCATGATGTCTACGATGTGTGCGTGGGCTCATTGCTAGGTATTACCGTAGCATTTTGGAGTTATCGTCGATACTGGCCGAAATTAAGCAGTCGTGATTGTCACGAGCCATATCCTGCACCAGGAATGGAATTAGAGAACGGAGAAGGCTGGCGGCGGGTGGGAGATGAGGAGGAGGGTGGCCCTATTCTGGGCCATAACGTTGGGTACGAAATGGTCGACCTGGAGAGAGTTCATGGCTGACATAGACCCTCAGATGACTGCTAATATAGGCCGTATTCGCCCGTCTCCCGCTGATTTTATCAAAATCATGATGGCCATCAACTATGATATGGTCTGGTAATGTTACTCTGAAATGACAATAACGATAGGTATAGTATAAGGTCTTCTGGTGGAAGACGATCATCCATACCGGTATTTTGCGCACCTACGGAATCGTATATAACACTTTTGTGTGGCAACTGGGACATCTGGACCTGTACATCTGTAATCGATATCACGTTCGGCTAGTAAGAGCTTGCCTCTCTCGTGTGAGGGATGATCTAGGATATCTGTATACAAATGGTTTCTTGTACCTGGATGTACTCGCATTAGCGAGTAGATACTATTGAACCTCCAAAATTGATAAGTCTTCTCTCGCTCACTTTCTAGCTGCAATGCAAATTTCATCAGAATTTCTGCATGAGCTGTTCGATATACCTCCTAGGTACATGACCTTTCCATCATTCTACTTAGGTGAGGTACCTATGTACTTACTTACCTGTGCGCAAGTGCACGTATGGTTCACAAAAACACATACAACTTGTATGGGATGTTGTGAATTCCTGTTTAGGAAATGCCAGCCAATCATCTTGCACCAAATACATGCCCCACTTTCAAACACCAACCCCCTTTGAACAATGCTGCTGTTAGGCAGTCACACCAGCTTTCGCGCCTGCTTCTCGAGATTCAGATAGTGGTTAGCAGGCAGGTATTGGGATTAACTAACATTTAGCTGAGAGTTGCTCGAGGTATGGTCAGGTACCTTCCCAAATTTACTGTGCAGGTGCCTCGTCTCTTTTTCTCCCGTTGAAACCCATCTTCGCCGAGTCCTCTCTTCTCTTCTCTAACCTCTCCTTCTAGCATCCACCTCCCTCTTACTCATCAACCGCCATACCTCCTGCCTCTCATCACTAACTACTTCTGTATCACCAATTACTTCATTGCCTCCATCTTCCTCCTTCCTCCTTAACACCGTCACTCTTGTCAGCTACTCCCTGTACTCTGCATCATATTGTTTCAAAGATTTTGCATTTAACAGTCGGTTGTAACAATTTCAGGTTTCTCTTTCCTGAGCTGCTGGTTTGAAGCACATGTTGTACAATGGCTCGAAGAGTCAAGCAAGAACATCGGGAGCCATCCCCAACACCCACAGCGTCTACAATGGCACCGGCAGCAACTTCGCCCGTGTCTAATATGGGTCCGCCGTTACGAAAGCCACGGGAGGATGTGATTGACAGCGAGTCTGTAGCTGCATCTTTTATCCGGTCTCATGCGCGTAAGTGCCCTCTGCTGTCTACTTCTACGTTGGTTGTTGACACCTTTTGTCTTCAAGCAAGCGCCGAGACTCGTCATCGTGTAAATGATGATGACCAAGAGCCGATCTTGCTAGAGGTGCGAGCCCGCCAAGGCCCCGGCGCTGCAGATACCGGTAGCCCTCACTCTTCTCAAAACGCAGGCGCAAGTTTTGCTCATGGATCATTTGCCCATCCAACATTCACCAACATCGGGGTCAAGTTGCGTGAGTTTAATAATGTCGTCGGGAGCCTCCAGCAGCTTGGTGTGTCTCATGTCGCCGAGCTTCCTGAGCTTGTGCTAGTCGGCGATCAATCAGCTGGCAAGTCCAGTCTCATGTCTGGTCTAGCGAGAGTTGATTTACCACGCAGTGCAGGCGTTGGTACACGGTGCCCCTTACACATACGACTTATCAACAGTAGCAACACACATTGGAGTTGCACGGTGGCTCTCCAGATCGATTATGACTTTGAGCAAAAAGGCAAGATCAAGAAATCCGATGTGACAGCTACCAATCAATTCCCACCTTGGGTGAAAAAGTCTCATCGCGACACTAAATTATTCAAGACCATTTTTGACCCGAGCGAGATCGAGGAGGTTTTGAGATGGGCTCAAATAGCCATTCTCAATCCCGATACTGATCACGAATTCTATATCCCTGGTGATGGCGCGGTAGCAAAAGGGACAGACCTTACCGGTAAGCTCAACCATTTTTTTTATTATTTGATATAGCTTTAGTTACAGTTAAGATGGCTGGCTTACAGAAAGGGACTACTTTAAACGCACTGTTTTTAGGCAAACCTGGGTCCTTGACAACTTCTTTACATGTATTCCTGGTGTAAAACACAATATCCGCTTTTATATTTCCTTGATATCTAGCCTACCTTTTCGATTTTTTACCTGAGAGCGACTAATTGGAATCTGCAGAGGCTAGCCGTACTGCAGCAGCACAGTTTTCACCGAATATTATTTCACTAGAAATAAAAGGACCCGAGTTGCCTGGTCTAAGTTTTTACGATCTTCCGGGCGTATTTCTCTCGCCAGATCAGGAGGAGGATGAGTACATAGTCAAGGTTGTCCGGAATCTGACCCGACATTATGTCAAACGAGAAGGTGCAATCATCATGTGGGCTTTGCCCATGAACCATGATCCGGAAAACTCCATCTCTCTTGGTATTATTCGCGAGGCTAAAGCGGCCAAGCGTACTATTGGCATTATGACTAAAGCTGATAAGCTGGCGCCTGAGAATGAGGCGCAATGGCTTGCCATGTTTCGGGATGAAAAGCAATCTGTCGGACATGGTTTCTTTGCGACTTCGCGACCACCAGGCGAACCTCTAGAAACAGCGGGCAAGTGGGAAGAGCTGTTTTTTGGTCATCAAGTAGGCGACTGGCCTAATGAATTTGATATGTTCAAAGATAGATGCGGAGTCGAACTATTGGGTGAGTATATCTCGGTGCAACTCGGCCACGCTTTTGCCCAGAGCCTCCCATCTATCAAGGGAAAAGTGTATACTCGCCTAAGAGAAATTGAGAGACAACTCGCAGGGCTACCTGAACTGCCTTCAAATGTCGAACGTAAGTAATTTCCTAAGTTACAATTAGAAGTGATATTGACTGTCTGTTAGATGAGGTGAAGAAGAGCCTATACCAATTTTTAGGGAAGATGAAAACCGCTATCAAAGACTCAGAGTTCTCATCGGAATGGAATACGCTGAATAACCAATTTCGCGATATCATTTTCAAAATCAAGCCAACTTGCCGCGTTAAGGAGCCAGCTGCTCAAACCATTGATTTATCTGATGCAGACACGGAAGTTTCTGCGGTCACACCGTCCAGACGACCCCGTCCCAGCGACTCAACAATCCGCTCAACACCTAACAAACGGTTCCGACCAGATTATGAATCCCCGGTCACACCCGTAAAGCAGGAAAGCTTTTCCGGCGGAAATAGCATATTTCGCGCATCGTCAGTCATCAGTGCTGAACCTGCGGACATGAGCAATGGTCCTTTTACTAAGTTTCGCAATTTAGGACGCTTGGCAATGGATATTAGGGATATTAGAACTCAGGTCAGAAAAAAACGTATGTATCCAAGAAGCTGCCTTATCGTATCACAAGCTACGGATATATCATCAAGTGAGAAAACTTTTCTAGGGACCCCAACAGCTAATTTATATCACAGAACGACCTGGTATGCCTCGTGATCTTGTTCCTGATGAAGTGCGGGAGATGATGTGTCTCGACGCAGTCCGAAAATGGCAAGGTCCACTTGAGACCTATATCGACAAGACTGCAGAGCTCCTGGAGTCAGTAACAAATCAGGCTCTCGAGGAGTCACTCGGCGTCCTTCGCCGTCGCCTCATTTTCAAGGAGTGCCGGTCTTATCTTAAAGAGTTTATTGACCGAATTGTCAGACACCAACGAGCCCGACTTTCTGACATATACGATTCGGAGACCTATGAGATGTTTATGATGAACGAAGAGGCTTTCGCGCGTTACAAGGCGCAGGAATTGGAACAGCTTCGCCGGGCTCGAGCCATCTACCGCCTCAAGGCAGTGGCTCTTATCGAATGGAACTATGAAATAAAGCCCCCTAAGGAGATGTCCGAGGATGAAAGGGCCAAAGAGAATAAAATCCTAGCTCAGCAACTGCCTAAGATTGGAAACGATCCCTTTGAAACAGAGATTGAGGTTGCAGCGTTTGTAAGGGGTTACTATAACACAGCAGCCTCTAGATTCGTTGAAGTGGTGACAATGAGTGTCAATTCGTGAGTGGTTTTTGCCATTATCTCCTTTCTGTTTGGATCATATCAAGATCATGGAGAGCCCATAATATTTCACACTTTCCAAGAAAATAAGATTCGAAAGCCACGCTCGAGCCCACAATAACTGACACCAGGCATCTCACAGGCACCTCTTCCGAAACATGACAAGTACGCAATTGGATATGTTCATGGATCAACAACTTGGTCTCTTTGGCGCAGCCGGTAAGTATCCCCTCGCCAGCGCTTGAGCTCCATGGGCTATTTCTGATGGCCGCTTCTCAATAGGGCCGAATGTATACAATCATCTCATGGAAGAAGACGAGAGAACCGCGAACTTACGGGAGCAGCTCAAAGCTGAGATGGATAAGCTGTCACAGGCTATGAGCTCCATCAACGGCCTCGAGGGCTCCCCAGGTAATGGCAATACCTCTGAGACAATTCTCTTTGAGCCAACAATTGACCTGGAGGACGGCATGGAGGACGATTTTTGATTTGGAAGAGCTTGAGCATATTGGTTGTTTTGATTGCTTTTGGAATCATTCAACTGTCCATTACAACTGCAAATTGTTACACACTTGGCCTAGGTCTTGATTGACATGATTAGGATGACTGAAAGTCAACAAATTAGGATTGATGCGGAAATGGATGTTAGTTCGATCGAGTGTGTAATTAGGCTAAAGCCCAGAAAGAGGCAGATGTCCGTTTTGTTCTAATTATACCACTAATAATCCTTCAACTCCGCCGCTCCGATGCGGCTTGCCAAGTTCGCTACTTACTCACAGCGCCCAGCTTTAAACAAAAGAATCAAGTTTAGAGAGTGTGGGTATCAAATGCAACTGCGTCAAAACGCCATCCACCTGAAATTCATTTTCAATTATTAGTCACTTATCTTATCCCAATCTCGACCCCGTCTCTCTCAGAATGCTCCGGGGTATGGTCGGTCATCGTGAGGATATTCCTCATGCTCGGCGTGTTGTATCTCTTTCTCCACCTGTCGGATGTTGATGTTGGCAACTGCGTCCATGCCGTCAAAGATGCGCGCGATTTCTTCAAGGGTTGGCCCTTTCGTCTCAACATAGAAAAAGTACACAAAGCACAATTCAAGGAAATCCCACGCCTATGTATGTCAGTCAGTATCAACGAACCTCTCGGTATAGGCCGGTCCATCGAAAACATGTCAGAAAATTAAATAGCTCTAGGCAAGACTTACAGTATAAAATAACATAAAATACCAATGTTTTGGTAGCCTATTCCATGCAATCTTGTTTGTCTGGTTGCTGAGTGCCAGCACAGCCTGCACGGTGATATTCATAAGCATCATGCCCTTGGCGCGCAGCTTGAAAGGCAGAACTTCAAGAGCATAGGCGATGAGCATTCCCGAAAAGCCGATGTCGTACGAGATACCAAAAAGCCAGATAAATACGAGCTGGGCCCAGCCTGCCGTGGTATTTTGCATTCCGGAATTTTCATATATCGCGCCACAGACCGTCCAGCTTGCGAATGAAATGACCATGCCCGAGATGGAAACAAGGAACAGAGGGCGACGACCAAATCTGTCCACGTTGAGGGCGGCTAATACAGTCACGATCAAGTCTAAGATCGTCTTGCCTCCGCTTATCTGCGTTGATATTAGTCCCTTGATTCAAAGTCGCGCACAATCCAGGTGCTCAAACATACTGCGAGTTTCTTATTCTGGTCGGTGATGCCCGCTCCTTCATAAATTGTATCAATGTAGTTGGAGAACAGAGCATTACCGGAGTACTGCGATATGACACCTAGAGAGATGAGAATAGCGAGCCGCCAACGGTTTCCCTTTGTACGAACGAAGTCGAGGTAGCCGGCAGAGCGCTCCAGCTGCTGTTCGATCTTGAGCGTCTCCCTGATTTCGCGATACTCGAACTGCACTAGGAGATCATGCTTCTTCCCGCCTGCATGATACTTTGCTAGTATATCGAGAGCCTCACGATGACGGTCCTTCGACATAAGGTATCTCGGGCTTTCTGGAATCCAGTAGATGAATAGTATTTGAACAAGAGACGGAAGGATCTGGAGGAGTGTGATGGAACGCCATGCCCAGTCGCTTTGGATTCGTGCTGCTGTACCCCAGCCTATCCACGCAACCTGGGGAAGCTGTAAGTACAACACTCAGTAGATAGGGTCAGTATAGCTTGCGTACCATGAGGGCTCCCAAATTCCACTGTTATTGATTAGCTACTGATCTCCAAGCCGCGTCGAGAAGGTGATCGGGGCTTACCAGACAATTGTATACAGCAGTGACTGGTCCACGATGCTGCGGGTGGCAAATCTCGGTAAGAAGAAGAGGAGAAGACATTTGCGTTAGACTGTTTTATAAGTTGAATTGTTAACACGTCTGTTCATACTGATATCAAGGTTGGTGGATGTGGCCTATCAAGTCCTTACCTGTTTCCAAAGCCAAGAAGAAATCGTCCCGCGACGAACACTGACGAGATCTAGTGAGTATAGATGCCCAATACAATACGCATACAATCATACGTACTTTCGTATTGAGTGCAAAAGGCAGACACGACACCACCTGATATCATGATAGCGCATCCGATAGCTATAGCGGTTTTGCGACCCCAGTGGTCGGCAACGTAAGGACTTATTGCGAATATGTCAGAAACATTAACAAGAAGTGACAAAAATACGAGGTAGTGGAAAACGCTTCAACTCACGTTATGAAGAAGCTGATAACGCTTCCGATGTTAAATATGTTCACCAGTAATCCCAACCAACTATCGGCGACGGCCTGCGGGTTGTTGGGCCCAACCTGGGTCCGTGGGAAGAACTCCTTCCAGCGGTCAATCTGCTGCGACGTATTGACCAGCATGCCATCGTATCCCGTCGTCACGCTTCCCAGTATCAAGATCACGGCCCATGCATACAATTTTCGTAGATGTGGCTCTCTTATCCACGAGACTTTCTCGAATTGAGGCCCTTCCACGAGGGCTACCTCGATCTCTTCCCTCTCTTTACGGCCCCTCGACCTGAGGTTTCTGCCGCCCACCATTTTTGGTGTTTCTAAACGTTTGCTTATTTAGATAGGGTAGTATGTCCTTCGAAAAATGAGTAATTGCATCGACAGACATGAATTTTGACGTCTGGATGAGGCTTTTTCACGAAGACGTGTCTGTACGCACTTTTTATTACTGGAAACATACAGTGGACGATTACTCAGGGTATCATGCCGACACCACCTGGTGTTGGCAGCAACCGGAGAAGAGTAATATATCCAGTCATGCTGGTCTGGCGTTGCGGGTAGGGATTGACTGGGGGATGAACAACCGACCAATCAGGCACCGGGGAGTTCTTCGCGCATCGTTCGCGATGGGCTCCTTCTCCTCCTCACGTTCGGAAGTGGTAGTGCCACGATTCCGGGGTTGGGGCACACGCACGCAGAGACATGCACAGGCGGCACACACACACTAGCGGAGTCTGCTCCCGTCACAAGCGAACAGTATAAAGAGAGAGGGGGAGAGCTGTTGTCTTGGAAGTCTTGTCTGACTACTAAACTATACTTTGTCTAGATAAAGAGCATTGTGGGTGAGCATTGCAACCCTCGATGATATCGAGAATTGTCTACCTCTTTCATATGGTTGGAAAGCTCTAAAGGAAACAAACTTGTTTAGCAGCTAGTATGGCCTAGGGATCTATAAAAAGTCATCAGCAGGGCAAGAGAGGACCGGAGTCCTTGCTCGTGTGCTACACATCTAGGCCATTTCCCCGGATTTCACATGAGTGAAACCAGACTCTTGGCAAAGTTGGAATCTCGACAGCCACGCACGGCAACGATGTGATAGGGAGCCGAAACACAGACGAAGATGTCGAAGACCTCTGTCGCTTGTTGATGAGGAGGGTGACTGCAACTGACCTCTGCATTTCTGCGGCTCTACTGTGTAAAGGATCCCAAAGGCTGTTCTGCAGGGCGGGAAGCGAGCCTTTCTAGAACTTCGGGACGACCTCCTCCACGGCTGCAGCTAGCCTAACCGAATGGAGCCATAGCATCGCGTGTCTGTCCAGCCACGCATAGGATGGGGAGGCGTCAAGTGATCGATGGCTACTCAGTAGGTTGATGAAAAGTCTGTGGCGAGGGGTAGGAGAAGGGCGAGGGGTCGAAAAAGAAATGAGGGGGAGACCGGGGGGTTCTTGGTTTGGTTCTAGTTGTCTGGGTAAATCCGGAAGAAACAACACCTCCAATGAAGATGCATAATAGTTAGTGATTGCCAGAAAAGCCCGTCCAATTACATCCTTTCTGTACATCTGGATTGGGTTTTGTGGGAAAGGGGCCTTTTCCATTGGACCTTGGTATGTCTATGAACCCGGCTTCTTTGCTACGTCTTCCGACGCGAACTATCTGGGTTCTCAGGATGGTGTTCTCTCTATGCAGTACATGCAGTACAACTATGTATGGCCTCACAGTTCTACCATACTACAAATGTAGATGGGTAAGCTGCACGGTCCTAGCTGACACGCATTATACTCATCCACTGTCGCATACATACTACCCACTGTATATAGCTTGTATCGTAGTGGTGTGAAAGGAGTCTGGCCTAGCCATTTTGACTTCAGTCTGCTCAGCTCTATTTCAAACTTGTTATCAAATCTTCTATGCCGATATTTCCGACAAAACAAACTCAATTTATTTCATATACTCATCAATGGCAGCGATGATACTGCTAAGGAGGTAGAATGGCACCTAGGCGAAACACACACGCTGTATATATGAAGCAGACTTGAGACCAACTGTACTTGGGGCGTTGTATTCACGCATCTCCTATTTCACGGTTCACTAAAAGAATGATACTGCATTGACGTCATTCTGGCCGAGATTTCCCAATGCCCAATTATCCTCTACCGTTTTGGTCAGGCTGTAATGGTTGTATGCTGTAGAATCAGTCGTGCCGACCTTACTGCTCGGGACGGCGCTGCCTAGAAGGACCGAGAACACCCTATTTTCTGCCAAGTAGTTCTCACTCTCATCGAACGTCAAGATAATGAGGGTGCGGTCTTTGTTGAAGTTCGAATTCGAGAGCAGTGGATCCAGGAAGCTGCGCGCCCATGCCCCTGCGACCGTCACGGAACTATCGTGGCCATCGTTGGCTTGAGAGGATTACAGTTAACTAACAGCGGATTGGTTCTAATTGCAGAGGAGCGCTTACTCATGTTAGGGGTAATAAACATCCACTGAGGAAGAGCGTTGTTGGCCAGATCACGCTCAAACAAGGTGAAGTTCTTCGTCTTGGCCAAGCGATTCACGTCCGTGCCGACGGAATCGTAGCTTACCAAGGGGTTATGTTTGCGAACATAGTCGTTGGCCCCGTTTTGCTGATTCACATAGGTCCCCTGGAATCCGGAATACGGCATGTCCTCTTGATAAATACTCCAGCTCACCTGAGCCGCCTCGAGCAGGTCAACAATGGTCTCTGTACTGGCGTCAAGTCGTTTAAAGTTATCGTCAATGAAGCCGTGAGTGCTGGCGCCGCCGGCTACAACGTAATTTGGCTGCGAGGGATGGGTTATGGCATAGTAATTGTCCAGCAGGATACCCTGCGTCGCGAGATATGCCAAGTTAGCTGTCGGTGTGAGTTAGCAAGCATGACCATTCTCTCGCGTCTCCGCTTAAAGCAGACTACTGACGATCTCCAGCCGCGATGGCATAGTCTTGGTTCTCAAGGAATATCTGGACGAACCGATCAAAGGTCTTTCCTTGCACGTTGCTGGTCGGGCTAAGTGTCAGGGCTGTAGCGCGTGCAGCTGCGATTGATGCACTCGCCGTCGCCGTGTACATTGTGCCAGGATCGACACTTGTGGTCGATGAAGTGTTTCCCATCTTTTCACTCGATTCTGGCAACTCGGGCCAGTTTTACTATGGGTTACTTGGAAGTCGGGTTACTCCCATGTAAGATGATTAAGTTTCCTCAGGCAGGGGGTGGTGCTGAAGTCTTTTTATACATGCATTCTTCTTTGGCTTGGACCCTCTTCAATCAAGACTGCCTTAAGAAGGATCTGCCAAGCTTGCAGCGGAGTTGTTACCAACCAAACAAGCACGCGATTGAATAACAAAAGTCGGTGGCATATCCATGCCTGAGACTTGTCTCGCTGAACCTCGTGAAATAGGTAGGTACGCAAGGATAACGGAATTTGGAGCTTCCTAAATAAGTACTTTTCTCCTTGCTTGGTTCCACGAAAAATCGTTCAATCGGCGCAACAGAGAATTAATTGATCGAATTGCCCCAAAGATGAGCCAGTAGAAAATGAAGAACAAGAAACGTGAGGGGTACTCGCTCGAGCCCGGACTTGTCCGATTGTGGCCAATGGGTGATCACAGCGCGATAAGTGCGTCTCCTATTACGCCGCTCCAGGCCTCCGGTTCAGTGAATTATTTCATCGCTTCCAATGCCATGTGATAGAAATCATCAATAATTTATGAGACAATAATCTTCTATTAGTATGTTACTATGTTTGTTGTATCGAGGCAGTCGACAACTACATAGGCTGGTTGCTTACATGTCATACCCTGTTTAGTTCAACACGCCAAGGAAATTTCAATCAGCATAACTAAGTACTTAGTCATATATACATTGCTAATTGAACTCATATTGAAAAGAATTCGCTGAAAGTTAAAGACGAGAAAAGAAGACGTAAACCTATACACTACCTTTTCATCCTCTGAATGACATCTGAAGCGCCAGCAAAGTTGAGCTCCTCCATTGTCTCTTCCCACAGTCTCTCTCGAAGCTGGGCACCCACTTGCGTGTAAAGTATTGGAGGATAACTGATCTTGTTAGCATGATTACCTATCCAATGTTTTCCGGATACACAAGAAGGGGGATGATATTGGTGCGCACATACGGACGTATCGCCCAGTCACTAACATAACCCCCGTGACTTTCCTCGCCTTTGACCAGTGCAGCATCGACGTATGTGCTCGCACCTGTGGCCACGGTCCTACCATTAATCCATTTGAAGGCGTTGAAGAAAATTGTAATGATCGCCGAGAAGTCGTCTGGTTTCTGGAATTCCGTGCCATTGCACAGACCCGGGTTGGCCATGTTAACGATGACGTCGCTGCTGTTAATTTCCTCGGCGAGCTTTGATACGAAGAAGTACTGGAGGAGCTTTGATTTCTGATACCACGGCATTGCTGAGTAGTTTTCTGCTTTATCCAGTTGCGACAGGATCGGCCCTTGCGTTTCAACAGAAGCCCAGAATGCCGAGTCAGATGTGACGATGGAGAGTACTGGCGGTTTCAATCCCGCAGTCCGTTTTGATTTTAGTACAGGCAGTAGAAGTATCGTCAGTAGTGCCGTCGAGATGTAGTTGACTTGAAAGCTGTATTCATGACCCGTGCTCTTCGTTGTAGTAAAGGATTCGCCACCTTTGAGGCCAGCATTCAATATGACCATGTTGATCTTAGGGAGAGATTTACACTTCTCAACGAAAGCTGTAATCGAGTCGTACGAGCTCATATCAAGCAGCCAAACAGATATCTTAGCGGTGGGAAATTCTTTTCGCAGACCATCGGCTGCATTATCTCCCCTGGATTGAGATCTGACGGCGAGAATTAAATGCGAGAGGCCTAGCTCCAGTAGCTGACGTCCCGCCTCGAGGCCTAATCCGCTGTTTGAGCCGGTGATAATAGCGACTCGAGATGACAAGTCGGTCCCGGCTGGTACGGGCTTGCGGTGCAGCATCCACTGCCTATAGAAGAAGCCTGGGATGCTGGCCTCAAACGAAGCTTCGCTTGCGAGCTGCGAAGACATGACTCGGAAAGCAGTGCGATCAATGGCGAATCATGAAATGGAACGACGTCTCCAGTCAAGCCGTTAAGAGAGAGAGTGTGCTTAGAAGAGGAATTGAAGATAATAGGTATTTCTCGTTCTCCTTACTGGCGCATTGTATAAAAAGAAATATTTAAACTTATAGCCATCTTTATCAGGAAAGGAAGTTCTTGTGTTTTTTCGGAGACTCGCAAATATGTTCGGGCTATCGGGTCGTGTTCAGATCACGAAGGTTACAAAGCCAGGCGACCCGGGCGCAAACAATCGGCCGAGCTTCGGTCGAGTTATAGACCATTCGCCTTTCTTCCCGTCACTGGCTAGAGTCGGAATTTAGAAAGTAAGTGGAACATTCACACAGATAGCCTTTAGTGTACATAGAGATCTAGCTCTAATGATAATGTTTTGGGACTGCGTTGTCGATGGCGACTTGGTGTCGCGCTCGCTAAAAGACTTGTGCATGTTAAGACGGCATTATGAACAATTCACGAATTGAAATTTGGCTAAAATGGGTTCAAGAAGGGAACATGATAGTTGATACCTCAGAGTTTATATTCTATTATATCCCGTTTCATGATTAAACAATGTGGATAGTATTTAGCATTGAGTTGAGCTTTGGGGGTTAAAGGTTGTGTCGGGATTCTCCATACGCTATCAGTAAATTGGACTTGGTGCCGCAGCAATCAAACGGGCAATCTCTAGGTTTGGATCACCCTTAACCATCGCCGAGCGATAAGCATCTCGTGCTGCCACACGCTGGAGATACGCCAAAATATTCTTGTAGTCGCCAAGGTCATATGGGGCGAAGCAGCGCATTGTTGTCAGAGAGAACACTATCATGATATCAGCGGCAGTGAAGTCATCGCCTGCCAGCCAAGGTACATGTGCTAATCGATCGTCAATGAGGGCCAACATCGCAACGAGCTTTTTCTTGAACCACTGCTCGATTTCGCTACTCCTGCCGACCTCAGAACTTCTTTCTCCAACAGGTTTTACGGCAAACTGCCTTCCCACGGCAGGTTGGAAGCTACCGTTCGCAAAATCTATGTTCGGTGGATTAGTGCTAAGCATACCTCTCGGTAGTGAAAACTATCTGAGCTCGACTCACGAAACCAGTAGAGATAATCCGCGTAATTTTTATGACCAGGCGGAATGATAAACTTCCCTTGACCGTATACTTGGGCGATGTACTCGACACAGGCGGCGGACTCGGCCAATTTCACACGGCCATCTTCGATGACCGGAGCAGAACCGAGCGGATGAAGGTTCTTAAACTCAGGGGGCGCGAACATCAGTTCCCTCTCGTATTTCTTCAACTCGTACTTGATGCCCAGCTCTTCGCAGAGCCAAACGACACGCTCTGACTGGGAGACACCGAGATGGTGTACAATAAGCGTCATGGTGAAAGCTTCTTTATTGGATTTTGGTAGAGATGTGGTATCACAATAGAGTTCAGTGAGGATGCTTGGTGGATTAGCTTAAAGACGAAACCAAGTGGCTGACCTTCTCTTGTAAGTCGAGGTGTCCCAGGTCTAGTTATATACTACGTCGGACAACTCTTCAACCCAAGGTTCAAGCGTATCTGAGCTCATGGTGGATACGTTTCCATCTAGCATCCAGTCATCCGATTCCTAGTGTCCCATAGATAGGACGAGTCTTAGGAAGTACTCGATCTTCCAAACCTGGAGTTTCATCTCACAAACAATCAGGTGAGTATTCAATGGTCTGTGTGAGCTGAAACCTGTCTGAAGTGATGCAACTTACTAAGTAAGTCCGTTGGTAATCAGTCGGATATACCGGGTAACGAGTGACTCACGTCTTGGTCGCGACATTACGGAATAGGTGCTCATGGTTGTTTACCGCTTCCAGTTCTTTTTTTAACTCCCTTACTTACACCTCGAAACCAACCGAGGAAACACCAATAGGCATACCATTATTTACCCCCTTGCATACCGGGAATTTACCGCACAGCAGGGGACGAGATGTCACGAGGTCAGAAAAATCAACTCAATGACTGAAGCTGTGAAGCATGACGCATAACTGACAGGCTAAAGTCAGTATTCAGTCATGGCTCAAAACAGGGATAAGTTGCTTAGGGACTGACTGAAAAGTACGTAGGAATTATGAGTTTTGACATCTTTTCTAAGTACACCTAACCTCAAATGATAAGCTATGTCGGCGGAGACATCACCCTGGCTCCCATGTATGACAGCCTGCACGAGATGACGGAATAAACGGCCGACAGAGAAAACAGCACCATATGGAACCTCAAGTCCCAATTAAAAAGGTACGTGCGGTGTGTCATGAGTTACTTTTTAGGGAGATTTCTAGAAGCGCGTTGAGATTTCGGTACATACCGTCTACGCTAATTTATTAAAGTCTTTCGGTTTGAGATACTAGACTCAGGCAGGTAGGCCAACTCACCACTTAATACACTCATTGTCCATATTTGGCTATCGCACGCAGCTGTTATCATGTCATCTCACATGTCAGGCACTTTTAAGTGAGAAAAATGAAGTGTATTATTAAATGGTGCCTATACGAATACTATCCGAATGCGAGAGAATTCTCACCCCACAACATTAAAGAGTAGTGAGCGACGCCGATAATAGGTCTACTTAGTTGCGCTCATCAATATCAAGAGCTGCCGATCATACTGAGAAAGAAAAGATGGGATTTTCTCCCAAATATGCGGTGAAGTAAAGTTCCGTGACATGCAATCTTGCCCTGAGGCCAAATTGATAGCCATCCACACAACATGTCATCACAGCCACGTCACCCTCTCAGAAGCAGTTTCTAAGAACTCCCAGTCTCTAGCTCTAACCCAGGCAAGCCATTCTGCTCCCCTCCCTCACATCCCTCCGGGCCTTGCCTTGTGTGTATCTTATACACAAATTTTCTGCCCCTCTGCGTCTTCTCGGCATCTTCCTTGCTCCATCCCAACAGTGGCACAAAATGAGCAAAGTCTAAGTGATCCTGACAGTTACTGCAGCTGCTCAGATTCCAGCGGCTCAGGATCGCGTCAGCGCTGATGAGATCCTGCTTGCCCTGCTCATTCTCAGCCCAAACGGAGATCACGAAGGAGCCGCTGATGTCGCGCCGACTTAGGCTCGGGATCTTGAGACGCGGCGATGTCGATGGTATATGTGCGTCGATGCTGTCGCGTGGGAGTGGGATCAGGTAGTCGTAGATATATCCCAAATTGGCGATGTTGGCCACATCGTCTACCAGTTAGCATGTGGTAAACTCTGGAAGAAACTGGTACATACCTGAGATGTCAAGGGCGTGCGCCCATCACGACGCTTAAAGGGCTCTAAAGGGCTGTGTGGCGTATACTCGCCTACGCCTTGGTACCCGGACTCTAGGAACTCGAACCTCTCAATTGATTTGTGTTTCACTTGCCAGTTCCAAAATAGATAGTCGATCCAACAGTGGTGAAAGAAAAAGATAGGGTCGAAGGCAGCAGTCTCGTTCTCTCCCATATCTCCATTAGCAAAATGGATGTAATCGTAGTCGTCATCTCCGGGGACTTCGAAGCCGCCCACCGCAGCGTGAATATTGTTGTGCGGATTTTCTATCGGGTAGATCACTTTCCCGGTGTGTTCGGTGTTCCATTGCTCTGCGGAGCTGGTGTTAGAAAAGACAGTGTAGTTTGGAGCGTCAAGGCAGTCGATGTATCTGCGCCTGATTCCAGCGGGACGTCTTTCGCCCCGATCGTTCATATAAGATGAGGCAAAAAGCCACGTGAACACATTCGTGTTCAACTTCTTCGTTGTTTCGACAGTGCCCATAGCCTCGTATACCCTGTTGTGATCCTCGGTCTCCTTCTTGTATTCATCATTCACCAGGCCGGAGAACGGATAGCGGACAGTGGCATAGCCCTGAGGTTTGTTGTAGAGCCCGACCTCGTGGCCACCATCACCTTTGCCGTCATCCGCGATCCTCTGCTGAAGAGTGTACGAGTACAGCGGATTAGGAATCACCGTACCATTGGTGAATCTGTAGAACTTATCGGTTAGAATAGGGGGGATTGTGCTATCCCGCTGGAGCGTATCTAATTGATCCCAGTAAGGTATAGCGACTCCTGGAATTTGGTTTTGTAAAGCTTTTTCAAGTCTATTGAGGTAGGCGCGGTGCCAAGTTGGGAACAACACATCCCCATGATGACAATAGTAGGTACCAGGTATACCGTGATACCCAGCAATAGTAAAGTAGGAATCAGGGTCCGAGGGTTTGAGACACTGGATGGCCCTGAACGCTCTGACAAGATTGTCTCTTTCCTCAATGGAGAGATTTGCGAGGTTCTTCCGCGTCAAAGGAGGCGACATGACTTGACCAAGACAGTACAATGACTCAATAGACTATTTTTCAAGATGAGTATAATTGAATGAGCCAGACGACAGATAGAAACCGTTATGACTAGCGGACGCTGAGGCTGGTTAGCTCGCTATGGATATACTAAAGACGCGAAGACGACAACTTGAGGTAGAAATAGACTTCATAGCATCAAGGATATTGATGAGAACCGACCAGTCTTATAAAAGTGTGGCCACTTGCGTTGTATTAGATTGACGCGATTCAGGCCTTATGGCTTCTTTTCAGCTGGCATCAGAACAGCCATCACCTGCATACTTACAAGCCAATAACTCACAACCTTTTGTCCAATCCAAAGTCTAAGAAAAACTGAGGTGCCACACACCAGCACATTATTGACACCCAGTACAGGCTGTGATAGGACGCAGTATGCCAACCCATATCTGAAAGGGGTCACTCAGCTGTGCTCATCAGATTGAGGCATGTCGATGCAGGTGTCAAATGAGTGTCACAAATCTGTGTTCGTCTATTCTAGTCCGTATGAAACGAGACTGGCAGCCTTTGGAGTATATTAACAGCTGAAAATTCGAATGAAGTAATACATATTCTTCAGAGGTGACTATTGTCATGCATGCCGAGTCCATCAGTTGCGGGGGATGTCAAGACCCTCCATATGGACCTATATCGTGTTGGAAAGTTATAGTAGTCTGAGTTGAAAACTCCAAAGTATGTTGGGAATCGAGCTAAAGTGGTTACCTTCCAGTAGGGACTACAAGCTCCCTCACATTGGAGTATAGTCCTTGGGAATTCTGTTGAGAAACTTGACAATGCGACAGAGACAGTAGCCGTTGGAAGGTGCTTGAAAGACCAAAAGCTCGCTGGGCTTCTATAACCATCGTCGGCCGTCATTCAGGCATCATATTGAAGTAAAAAAAAACATGCCTTAGGTCAGCCTTATACCAGCTATAATTGAAACAACAATTTCTCTTTCGAGAGGATGGGGTATTGAGTATAAGAGTCGATAGATTACACCAGCTACCTGCTTCATGTTCCTGGATACGAGATAATTGACGACAACTAAAGCCTCTCACTCGATAAGTGGACAAGTCGATAAGAAAACAAAATCCTGAGCCATGCCACGCAAACAATCTACAATGACTAATTCGTCAATCCTCGATACTTTGGCCAACGAGCTCAGTTGTTCTATCTGCTTCGACCTTTTGGATGATCCTCGAGCAGCTTGCAATTGGGGACATACCTTCTGTAAAGCTGTAGGTTATCCTTTGGTCTCTGCCTCAAAATTCATATGTGCTCTTGAAAAATATAGGAGTTTACTTATAAAGTACTAAATGATCTCGTGATTATTGTAGTGTCTACAAAGTCTCGTCTCGAAAACCGCAGTGACCGGCCAGTCGTTACGCTGCCCCCTGTGTAGGGTATTGTTTACGGCTGATGTAATTGACAATCCCATCGTGGGTGGTATGGAAGACAAATTGAAGGTTGGTCGGGTTTCTCATGACAAGTTGAAATAAGTGAGTATTCTAATGGACCACCGACTTAGGTGTCAAGGGTACTGGAGGCCTTGCGACAGAGAGCCCCCAAATCCTCATATCGAGAGGTTGGGTTGCCTCAGGATGACTCTACTAGAAGCGTTGGACAACAGACTTCTCCAACAGCCCCCGGAAACAAGATAAAGGGCGAATGCAAGAGCAAAAGCGACAGCAAGAGTATGAGCGGAACCACGTTGTTACTTGTTGTACTTGGCCTCTCATTCGTCGGACAGGTAGCCGCAAGTTGGCGAAGATGATAATGTTCTGGGGGTTCCTTGCCATATTTCTCTGCGTCGCTAATCGCCTTATTTCAATAATTCTCGCATTTGCCGCCATTAGGTCACTGATAATGAGGTATGAATTGCTCTTCTCGTGGCAGGTGTCAAGATAAACTGGCCAAGGCGTTAGGGATTGTGAAATCATTACAGGTACTATTTAGAAGTGCCTAGCCAATTGGGTGTCGAGGGTGTCTAATCGGCACCTACATTGTGAAACTTATAGTGGCTGCAGGGGCACGCCTGTTGGTGCTACATGTACATTATAGCCCCTGTAAGAAGATAGCTGGATCCACTAAACAGCCCTGCTGGCTGTCGCCTGTGCCACACTACCTAGAAACAGGTGTTGCTCCACGTGCAAAGATATACCAATGGATAACGCATTTTATAACAGCACCGTTCAGACGATACATTTTACTACTTCTTCATTTATACTGATGAATCTCTGATGCGCCGTAGGGTAACCTAGACATGCTACTTTGCCTATCTTCATGATGAATCTTACGTAATGAGTCATCAAATCCAAGTGGCTGTTAGAATTCAGCCCAGTGCGCGCCGTTTGTCGTTCTTCGCTTTTCCACCGTGTACCTAGATACATAGCATACCTACAGCAGGGTACCTACAGGTAGGTACATCCATAGAATGAAAGAGCGAGTCTTGTCAATTACAATCAACGATTGAATACGTTCTTACTACCATCAGACCTTAAAAAAATAGGTAGAGGGCAAATCAAGAGAGAAGTACACGCAAAATACACCAAGAGCCTGAACAATGTCCGACTACGGCTCCGACGACGATCTGCTTGATGACGTCGACCCGGACGAGTTGCTCTCGGCTGGTTCGAAGCGCGTTAATGCTCACGACGATGCTGAGAACCCCAGCAAACGCGTGAAGCAGGCCTCGACGCACGAGCAGGTTGATTCCATTGCACGGTCCATATTGAAGCGGGATTTCGGCTACGACGGTTTCCGTCACGAACAAGTGTGCTATTACTATAAACTCTTTTTCTCTCTCCCTGACTGTCAGTGCTGATCACCGCTCCGTGCACCAGGCTGCTGCTATTGGTGCTGTTCTCCAAGGAGAGAACGCTCTCGTCATCTTCCCAACTGGTGCTGGCAAATCGTTATGCTACCAGGTGAGTCGTTGTTATCGTACTTTTATTCAAGCCGAGAACGATGCTTTGAGTTACCTAACTGCGGAGTAGATACCTGCTATTGCCTTCCCAGAACTGGACGCCGCCGGCTTGACTGAGAGACAGTCAAAAACAGCAGCGATAGGCTCCGGAATCACCATTGTCGTCTCACCTTTGATCGCCCTGATGAAGGACCAGGTTGATGCTTTGCAGCGTCGTGGTATTGCGGCTGCTTGTCTCGATTCGACCAAAACTTACGACGAGCAGAAGATTATAAACGCCTCTATACAAGATGGCCATCTTAGACTGCTATACTGTGCGCCAGAAAGACTCAACAACGAGGGCTTCGTCGAAAGCATGAAGTTCGTTCCCGGCGGCGTCCGTCTTGTTGCTGTCGATGAGGCCCATTGTATTTCGGAATGGGGGCACTCTTTCCGCCCAGACTACCTCAAAGTTGCCCGTTTCGTGAGCGAGATCAAGGCAGAGCGTGTCATCTGCCTAACCGCTACAGCTACCCCTCGCGTTGCCGAGGACGTCCGCAAGGCTTTCGATGTCAAACAAGACAACGTGTTTCGCACCTCTCCATTCCGACCAAACTTACAGCTACATGCAGAAGTAGTGAAAACAAGGGAAGACAAATTTCCTCGTCTCCTAGAATTCCTCAAGAAGCACGACGGGCCCACACTGGTCTATGTGACGATCCAGAAACAAGCTGAAGAACTTGCGATTCATCTATCCAGGCAGGGACATAGTGTAGCATTTTTCCATGCTGGTCTTTCCACGGATGTGAAAATCAAAACCCAGGAGTCATTCATGGCGGGTAGTATCCGTATCGTGGTGGCCACTATTGCTTTTGGGATGGGCATCGACAAGGCCGATATCCGAAATATCCTGCACTATGATATATCAAGCACAATCGAAGAGTATTCCCAACAAGTGGGTAGAGCTGGAAGAGACGGGAAACCAAGCTTCTGTCTACTGTATATCTGCAGGGATGATTTCTGGCAGAGGGAGTCATTTATTCGGGGTGATTTACCTTCTCGCCAATCACTACAGAAAATATTAGAGGATGTTTTCATATACGAGCCCAAGGCCAGACTACCTGATGGAGGTGAGGTAATCAAGTTGAATCAGTTGGCACTAGGAAAAGCCAACGATGTCAGGCCCAGCCCTCTTGGTGTCATCCTAGCAACGATCGAGCTGCGTTTTGGTCTCATTCGTGCCATCACCCCTGAATATAGCTCCTACCAGTTCGATGCCGAACCAGGTTACGATACACATGTCATGAATGACGCATCGCCTGAGGCGAAGTCCATCGTTAGATATGCCAAGAAGGCGAAAAAATGGTACACAATTGATGTCAACGCTACTGCGGACGGTGTCAAATTGTCCCGTGCTAGCATCATCAGGAAACTGAATGAATTCAATGACACAGGCCTTATTCGACTCAAAGTATCGGGTGTGCTAAACCGGTACAAGATCTTGAAGAAACTGCCTACTACTCCGGAACAAGTAGGAGTTATCACCAATAAGCTCTATGCAGAGATGGAAGCTCGCGAGACAGATGCGATGAAGCGATTCCAAGCCGTCTGTGACCTATTGACCGACAGTAAGTGTTTCGCGCGGGGACTCACAGAGTACTTCGGCATGGAGCTTCCGAACGGCATGTCGAAATGTGGACAGTGCACCTTCTGCGAGAAGGGGAAACCGATCGAGTTACCCCCTAGTCCTAAACGCCCGGTTGACATGAAGGCGATCCGCGAGATTCTCTCGTCGGTTGAACTTCGAGACGATCCGCGTCTTCTCGCCCGTATTGCATTCGGTATCAAAAGCCCAAGAATAGCAGCACTCAAACTGGACAAGATTGATATGTTCGGGGCCCTGGAGGACCATCCCTTTGAGGTTCGTGCTTTGCATTTACGCCCTATTGGTGGCACAGCTAACTTGAGCTCTTACAGTCTTTACTGAAAGAGTTCACTAAAGCTTGCGAGAAGGCTGGGTTCAGAGATGAGGTCTAGCTGACCTAATACACTAATTGGCACGTTACAACGCGATGTAAAAACTTATTTGGAAGCTGGGGCAGGTTCTCATTCATCATGCTCATATAGAGCAAAATGCATTTATAATATGTCTTAGACGGACTGGGATGGGATAGTGCGTACGATAGCTTCTGCGAAGATGAATAATGACGACTTAAAGCCTAAAGATGGCTGACTCTGTCCGATTTAAGAACCGCTTCATCTATCCATCCCACCACATATCCTAATACCTACAACATAGTTTAAGATGTATGGTGTGGCAATTTGGATAAAGAGGTTTGAATGCTGCCGTACCAAGTAGGTGAAAGACCTGGTACGATTCCCAAAGCACACCTCTTATCCCTGGCATGCATTTTTCGCGTGCAACAGTTGGATGAACACGGCTGAACCAAGTTTAGAAGCATTTCGATGGTCCTGGACTTTATCCGGCTACTAATTGATACCTACATATTCTACAAAAAACAGAAAAATCGAGATCTCCCATTCCAATTACTTTTGTCCTCGTTACCAAGTTTCCATTAATTCATAAAACCCATCAATTACAAAAGTGAAGATGTATATCAACTTCATAGGCGCAGTGACAGCACTATCCCACCTCGCAGAACCACGCAGTATCGACCTCACCCCATCATCATCACCATCGACATGCCCCGACCCAAACACCGCGAAATCCTTCGCAATCCGACAAATCGCATACCTGCGCTACGAGACATCCCCATACACAGCGTCCCCCCAACCAAACACAACACAGCTCGTCTTCGAAGTAGACAACGAGGACACGGGGATCTCGACGGGATGCGCATGTCAGGATGTCATGAGCAGCGACGGGGACTGGGCAGACGACAGTCATATCTGGTACGCGTGCGTAGACCGTACCATCACCGTGACGGATGACGGCGGTAATGGTAGCGAGACACAGTACCCCGTCAAGACGAGCGTCCGCGTCGAGTGGGATGATTGGCGGCTTACTGTGAACCAGACGTGGACGTGCGAAGAAAGGTGAGAGCATCGATTGGAAGGAAGAAAGGGGAAAGCAAAACGCAGAGAGTCAACGCCGCGGTCCTCTCTACTAATTCATTAATGGTACATGATAACAGCTAACGTATCGTAACCAACAGCGTGAATTTCACTCAATACTCAGCATTTACCCTGACACCGACTTGCACGGAGAATACATCAGGTTTACAGTATATCAAAGAATGTACATCTCCCGATGTTGTTGTACCAGCAACTTCAAATGGAAGAATAGTGTTATAGGTTTTGGCGCTTCGATACATGTCAGAGATGAACGAAAAAGATTCATAGGAATTTAATAAACGGAATTGGAGTGCCTAGGCTTAGGCACAAGAGTCGTGTCATTACCTATCAGCTACTTTGAAGGCCAGGTAAATAAAGTATAAACAACACATCGCCCCTGGCCAGACCCGCCTTACTCCTACAAAACATCAAATACGCCCTCTGTATGCTTTTTCTGTTTCTCAGGATTAAAGCCACCAGAAACGCCTTTCATGACCTTCATCAATGCTTGCCATGAATGATGCCAATTCAACAAATGGTTGTGTAAAAAAAGGAAAGCACTAAACGCTATCTGACTCAGTGGAAATATGATCTCGCGCTCCTAAAAAGCGATGTATATCGTATGAAAGAATGGGCAAGCATAATATCTTGCCCTTCACTGACGAAACACGAACAGTAGGGCTAAGAGTAGCCACATTCGTTTTGGTAACTGGCCCGATCCAACTAGGCCGAGCCAGGTGCAAAGATGGAGACAGCGCCATACTGTTCAAGTTGCCTTTTTCCTCTTCTTTCTCTGATTTTGTTCCTTATTTTTGTCCGCAAGAAGCATTGTGCTCTTGAATGAAATTCAAATCGGGATTTTATGAATACTCGCGTATGTACGTCGTCGGAATTCGTGGGGTATAACATTAGGGATGGGCAACAAAGTCCTCGAATTACACCTCGCATATCAACGCTCTCCAGGGATATAAACATTGACCCGTACAGCACTGAGATTAATAGCATGCCTAGTAATTGCAGGCAGTCGGTTCGGTGCGGGAGTTCTCCTCATAATGCTAATTGTCTTCTTCCATGATGCGCTGCACCTCGGGCGCGTTCAGAAGAATGCGTCTACCAAGATCTTCCGGTTTTTTGCCATCTCGAACGGCGCCGAAATCAAGAACCTGGACGTACAGCATATGTTAATCGTATTATTTCTTTTTTTTTTAAAAAAAAAAAAAAAAAAAAGAACCCGAAAAGACTGATCACTTACCTCAACATATGTCAAATTATCCCTCTGAACAGCGGCGACACAACGACGTTCGTCGAATCTGACTTGCCAAACCCCGCTGAGATCTGTGAGCAGGTCTTGGAGACACTCGCCCGTACGTGTGTCCCACATTTTCAGATTCCGATCACTACCACTTATCACCTTGCGTCCATCGTGTTGAAAACATGTGATAGCACCTGTGTGTGCCGTCAACGCCGATTGACACCGTCCCACTTCCGGATCCCAAATGCGGAGGGTGCCGTCAGCAGCGGCAGATATGAGGCGTTCATCCCGGAGATCAAGTAGGCCAACAAGTAGAGAGTGTCCTTCCAGTGTATGGAGACACGATCCAGTCTCAAGATCCCATATCTTCACGTAACTATCCATACTCCCTGATATACAACGATTGCGTTTAACATCTAGCACAACGCTGTAAACTTTCTGGGTATGACCTTGTAAGACGTGAACAGTCTCCCCTGTGCTGATGCGCCACACACGGACGGTATTGTCGTAGCTTCCACTCACTAAGGTGTCGGCATGAGCAGCAATTGCGCGTACGGAATGAGTATGACCTTGTAAGGTGCGGATGAAATACGGACAGTCGGCATCGTTGGCAGGTGGACCGGTTTGTATGTATCTCCTAGACCCTGCGTCGGGGAGACGCCACACGCGCAATTGACTATCCCGAGAGCCAGTTATGATCAAAGGCTTCGCAGGCATCATCAAACTCTTGCCGTCCTCCATCTTTCCGGTATTATTAGGCATCAAAATTTGTAAACACCGGACAGTACTGGTATGGCCATAAAACACCTGTGTGCAAAGGCCCTTCTCGATGTCCCACACGCGGACTGATCGGTCAGTCGAACCAGACACCAGAACGTTGCCTTCGTACTGCAAGGCCCAAACACCGCCTTCATGACCTTCTAGTCGCCGTCGTAACTTTCCGGTCTTGGTATCGTAAACATGTATGAGCATGTCGTCACTGCCGGTGATGATTTTGTCGTCATCAAACTGCAAGCAGGTAATGACATGGCGTGGATGAGCCGCAAATGCGACATGACCAGGTTTAACCTTGCCGCTTGTCCAACTTTTACGAATCAGGTAATGACGCCTGTATAATGATTTGAACAAATGGAGCTTCCTCAAGCTTGGTAGACCGACGTGCGGATCCGGAACGGCGATGGCGGCAGCATTAGCGGCGGAAATAGGACCTTCAGACTTGTGAATTTTGCTACCAGCATACGTCCTTTCATCTCGGACGTTATCTTGATTGTTGGCCCGGCGTTTTGATCTGTCGGAACTGAAGTTATTCAAAGCTCTCTTCCGCTTTGAAGATCGCAGTTTCTGCAGTGGCGGGTCGGGTTTCGAGCGCAACTCGGTCTCGGTTGAAGTTAATCGGTTTTGTAAGCTGAAATCTCGCTCACAACCCTCAGGTCCAACAGGATCTTGCCACCCCCAGCCTTCTCTGATGGCCCTATCTAGTTCACCGATGCCCAATGCAAAGCCATCGCGGTCAAATAATTCCTTCCAACCGGTTTCGTTGCTGTCGATAATGCCTCGCCAATACTTGGAAACTTGAGCAGCACGGCAGAGATCTCGATGATCTAGGTAAGATAGAATGTGAAGGGTGAGCTCCAAGGGGAGAAATTGTAGTATGTCGCAGTTCAATGCGGGATTGACCACGTTAGCAACGATATGCAGAGTCTTCCTGGAGCATCGTCTAAGAAACTGGTACATCATGAAGGACTGCATCTCATGTGGCATCGCATCAAAAGACTCGAGCATTAAACGGCTGTTCATATACGTCGCCTGACTTGCCTGTGAGCCACCGTAGCGAGTTATAGTCCTTAACTCGTTTTCGATTAGCATAGCAGAAGGATCAGATCCATCTTCCAGCAGATTCCTGTTCTGGCTTTCATCACCCAGACCGTCAGATGGTTCCCCTTCGGCACGAATCTCGCCATCCTCACGACCGATCGTATGTAGTTGAGACGATTGTAGAGTTGGTGATAGCCGTGGGCTAGGTAGGCTAGCGTCCTGAGTTACAAGGGTGTTGATAGGTCGTGGATGATGCAAAGCTCGGATGGATTGCTGGAGAGACTCATCGGGATCAACAAACGGTTCGGCTTCCACATCTGCGTCTGTTACTGGGGGAGTAGCCACGTTACTGAAGGCAGTGTGAGAATCACTACCAGTCGGACTAGAGATGTCAAAGAAGGACTGTTGCTGACTTAGTTCGGACTGGGGGGTCTCGAACGAATCTAAATTTGTACGGCGAAGCTTGGGAGGCTGATTAAGAAGGCTCAAAGGAGGATCAGTAGTGTTGGGAGTTACTGGGAGAACACTGCTGAATCTATTTGCTGCCTCGCCCTCGTTCTCGGGATTTCGGGATGTGCGAGAAAGAGTACGCCGCAGCTTGTCGGTCATGGCTTGTGAATAAGATGGCTCTTGCGATCGGACAGATAAACGAGTTGAACTCTTCTTTCCGGAGCCGCTTACGGTAGGTGAAGCGGATCTGGAAGCCATCCCGAGGGCTTTTCGGGACGATACCTGCATGGATGGAGAACGAGGTTTGAAAGACGGCGAATGAGAATCGGCGAATGAATCGTCCAGAGCAGCAACTGCCTTCATTGTCTGAAGAGAATCATCGCTGGTCGATTGCTGGGACTGGAATGCATGTGTAAGACAAAGCCTCGAATAGGGAGGGCTGGTCAAGGGCGCCAACAAAAGGGAGCATACACATACGTCTAAGTGGGTTAGACTGTCGTTATCAGCAGCCAAGGGAGAACGGTCATGATCCTCGACATTGAAGGCAAAATGTGCGAGTTCAGGAGGCGTCGGCTTTCGGGCGAGGGGAAACTCCTTGGCGTCGAGGGAATATAGCGGTCTCGACTCGCGAACCAACAGCGGTGGATATGATCGTTTCGTGGTGGTGGTGGTGGTGACAGTTTTTGTCTCTATACATTCTGCAACGTCGAATTTTATGCGGGCATGAGGTGAGAGGGAGTCGGCTTCGTCGAAGTTAACGGACACGGTGGTCTGGTTGGAGCGAGGGCGTTTGAGTTCCATGCCGGCGGCTAACATCCGCTGGTTCAAGGCACACGGCTACTGCGAAGAAATCATGTATGCACGCACGAGGCAAAACAGACACACTTCGGGGATATCGAGGCGGGGCACTACGCGATGTAGGGTCGTGGTCGTCGTGTAACGGTCGGGTCTGTCCAAACGTTGAGATCGTGGAACGTGGAATACAGAACCTCCTTTAGCCAGGCTGGGTGGGAACAAGGCCACGCGAAGCCAACAAAAGACTGCGCTAGATCACAAAATAGACAGGATAAGAAAAGGACAAGAAACAAATGCTCGTGATTTTCCGTGGCCGTGAATTAGAGGAAGCGTCTGCCGAGGATATCCGTCGATTAGTTGAGGAAGGACTGACTTCTTGGGGAGGCAAGATGACGGGTCAACGAGGGTGGTGATGATAAGTGGTGACTGAGCCTGGAATAAACGGAGGAAGCGAACTCAAAGAGGCGAGGGAAAAAGTACCTGACCTACCAAAGCCTGAGGAGAGCGCGCACTGTGGACGGCCCACTTAGGAGTTCCATTACTACAAGTTGGCATTAGGAATAGGTACGTACCTATTAACCTATCCACCTCATTGACTGCATCTGGCGGTAGACAATACCCTAGCCGCTACCTTTGTTTGGCCCATGTACCTACGCTACTACGTAGTTACGCTGAATCAGTGTGTACTTAGCCAGATGCTTTCAAGTGTACCTACTCTACCTTTTTGCAAAATGAGAATCCCGTGGCCAACAGGTTTTAAGTTGGGTGTTACCCAAATCTTGAATTTGCACATCACGATAAGCACTCTATTCGCCTCAGAGTGTACTTAGGTAATGTCAAACCCAGAACTACGTGTTTAGGTATTTATCCTGCCTGCACCACATAATACAAATATAAATAGATACACTTAAGGTAAACTACCCACCTAGGTATAAGTATGACTTACCTTAAGGCTTGCGGCTTGCGGGATGAGGGGGAACAGCACCCGTTTGTTTAAACCAGGCAGGCACAGTGTCCATAACGCGGCAAATACGCGTGAACCAGTACAAGCCGAGACAGTATGGATAACCACTTTGATACTATAAATTCAGATTTTAGCAGTGTTTTAGCACGCCTCACCACTACCTAAATACCGGTATCCAAATACCTAGATCCAATACCGTATCTTGGACACTGTAGCTACAGTGCACTACAGTGTCCCCTACCTGTGTATTACCTCCTGGCAGCAGGTAAGACGTGATACCAAGTGCACGCCACTACCTAATACGTAACTGAACTACTGATTCAATGGTGGAAGCATTCAAGTTCCTTCGGGCACTTCCTTCAGTACAGTGCCCCTCTCCACTCACTCCTCGGCTCGTCCAACCGGTCTTTACAATACATCTAGCTAAGTAGGTGAATACGCGCATCTGCTACCCAACGTTGCATCACTCTTCTCATGTACCAGATCACTAACTGCGCTGTGCGTGCTGTGCTATGCTGATAGATGCGCCGGTAAGCTGTCAGCACTTGGGTAAGAGTGGTATGTTTCTATGGCCGCAATATTCGCATCTTGGTATCGCACAAGACTTAGTAATCAGCACATATGGCATATGATAACTCGAGATCTGCAGTAATGTCTTGCCCGGCTGTCTTGCGTGTATACCAGGCGGGACGCTGGTGCCACATCTCGAACCCACAGTCGCTCTCTACATGAATGGAAGTGTGAATGGCGGTCGTTAGCCACAGTATTGTATTGCCATGTGCGCATCTGAGAGGATGCACCCGGCACGCTGGACAACCTTATCAGAGACGTCAGCGGGAAGGTAATTTGCCATGGCACGCCCGAGTTAACTTGGTATACGAAGGGGAAAAACCGGTGTCTCATTGGACGTGCCTGGATGAGAATTTTCCATCAGATGACGAGGATCATAGTGAATATGACACGGCTGTCGAATGCTTGCCCGCCTCTGCCCGCCCCTCTCAGGATTCCCTGCTGCCGCAGTTCACGCGCCGTAGTACACAATATAGGTATGCGCATGCGGGGCGTATGCAGACACTGACAATACGGCCCCGAGGGGTGCGGGCGAGGTCGAGGTCGAGGTCGAGGAATTGCCCATCCCCAATTGGGGGGTTTTCTCCAGTGCCGGATGACAGACGAGCACCAGCCCCCGACAACGCCGTCGTACACACACACGTCTGTACAGTACCTACTGCAGGCGTGGAGACGGTCCAGCAAACCAGGTCGCATTCCTCTACTACCTAGCAGACCGTCAAAAAGAGCTGCAGACAAGTGACAGCTTGCCAAGCTACCGGTGCGTACTGAGTGGTGGGCCACAGAGAGTCACGATATTGACATATAAAATCATCTACCCACCTGCCTTACGCTAAGCATCTAATGTTCCGGCCTTTGTTGGTTCGGGCTTATGGCCCATATCTGGTGTGAATGTTGCGATTAGGGGGTTGGGGGCCACCAAAAGCCGTGGCCGTATCGATTAGGGAGGGTTTATTGCCTTCAGGCCGATCCCTCGGTCACCGAGCCCGCTCGACCAAAGTTCCTCGCCGTCACATGTTGGACCTTGGCAGGATCATTGTGGAAAACTTATCAGTGGAAAGAGAAATAGATAAGTGAAAAGTATGCGGTTAGTAGCAGGAATGAGGATACATAATAGCATGTATTCCGGCCGCTCAAACATCGCACCACAGCAAACGCGCCAACCTCGTCTTGACTTGCAGCCTCCTGTATCCCTTCGGGCAAGGTAAGTGTATCTAGGTTGGTTTTCGTTGCACCAGAACCATTCTATTCGCTTGGGCTCCTTCACTCGCCAATTCAATTCCCTCGTGCGAGACCATTATTAAATACCTTAAGTCGCTACTTATACTTGGTTGTACCAAACACAAATCAGCATTGATGGGACCCATGCTGGACGAATTAAGCTGTATCTGGTGTAGGCCCTTTCCCCGCAATCGAGTCTGTTTTACCTTCGCCTGCAGTTGTCGGTTGTGTGATTGAGCAGTTGGACGGAATGCAACAATACAGGGGCGTTGTCTTTCTTTAGTAGCGTCGGATATTCTAACCCTAGTTCAGATGACCGGGCATGCGATCGATCCCTCCAGATAATCCCTATTTTTGATTCGGCGAGCCACGGTCTATACTGTACGTTTTCTAATGTCCATGAAGTGAGGTCAGACGGAACTCACTAATGAACTTCTTGAACTCTTGGCATTTTGGTTATATTTGTCATCCGCATTCTGTCCGCATTGGACCCGCGCAACTACATAGCTATTGACGATCAAGAGTGATCATTGATTTGAGACCCTGACAGGGCTTTTTGTATGTAAGTATAACTTCTCCCTGTCTGGCTGCCCGGTCCGTTTCTAAATACGTTCAAGATACGCTTGCATGGACCGCACCATAATCATCTGTTCTTCGCTTCCTCGGTAAGGATACCATTTGAGCAGGGTCCATGGGTATAACTACCTATATATAGGCTATACTAAATACCTATATGTATGCACCTACCACCCAAAACGCCAAGCATAGAAAACAGGCTAAGGCAAACCCTTGTGTAGATTTCAGCTCAACACTAGATCTAACATGTTTGCGCCACGATGCAGATAAGATGAATGCACGTCACTGCCTCTTTGACAGCCTACGTGTAGATGAAAGTGATTCCTAGCGTCATTTGTAATTGTGCCTAGTCAGGTCTTCATTGCCCTGACAGGTTGAATCAAGTTGGACTGAATTGCACTAGAATTAACTATTGACTGTCTTGACGTATTTGAAATTTACTGCCAAACAAGGTCTGATACTGGGCATCAACATCAACATTTGTCACATTTGTCATGTCTAGCAAACAGCCACCGCCGCTCCCACCCCGGAGCCCGAGGCCGCCGGCAACCGGGCATGCTTCTTCACCTCGACCTCCCGCTCCGGGTTATCCACCTCCGCCGGAGCTGCCACCGCGGCCTTCGGCTGCCTCACCACGCCCTGCCGGTCCCCCTCCGCCCCTACCCCCGAGACCGGATAGCTATGAGATCAGGAGGCCAAATGATTCTAACACCCCCCTTACTCCCCATGCACCATCTAGTCCTAATAGCCAGGCTGGCTTGCCTTTTCCTCTACCGCCACCGCCTCCATTGGGACCGCCGCCGCCTTATACGATCTCCAAAGTAGACCAGTCTTTCTCACCGCACCATACATCATATTCGGAGCCAGGCCCAAGCTCGACTCATTCCGTTTCTCAATCCCCTATCTTGGGGGCCACAAGTCCAACTACATGGACGAACTTTCCTCCTCCGCCACCCGGTCCCCCTCCCCAGTCCAGTCCATCTCTTGCCCCTGAAACTGCTCAATATCTACATACTCCTTCTCGCCCTTTGAGTCCGGCTGGAGCTCCGGCTACGTTACCAATTTCACAACCTCCCTTCGAATCTCCTATTAATCAAGACAACCCATTAGGTACTGATCAGATCTATCACAATGATTTCCGAGTTCCTACGTCTCCGGCTGAAAGCCCTCCTGCATATCAACCACCTGCCGATATCTTAGGGATATCTCCTGGAGCTTCGGGTTCCTTTACTCCAGAGAAGCGGCCACTGAGAGAAGAACAGAATAGTTCAGTCCTATCTTCGGGAGCTATACCAAGTCATCCTTCCGCATCCAATACCGAACCTTCTATTGCTATTCCTAGCAGTGCTTCACAGACGTCACCGTCTACACAGCAACCCTCCCTTGAAGAATCGGTACAGTCTTTGCATATCACTTCAGGGCCACCTGTCCCTCCTAAGTCTCCACTGGCTCCTAGTACAATTCAGAATCTTCCCAGTGAATCAACTACACCTGCATCGGGGCCATCTCCCGGTTACAGTTCTCCTGGCCATCAAGCCCAGAGATATCAGGCTTACCATCCTCCTATCAAAACCACCCCGCCTAGTGCTCAAGAGATACCATATTCTTCTTTACCGCAAGTCCCAGCGATCTCAACGCCTAGGGCAGTCACATCATGCATTGATATCCCCATGACGTTCTCGACAGACTGGTACTGGCACCCAGAGGTATCCGAGTATCTCATCTGCTCCAGATGCTATGTAGACTATATCCACGACAGTAAATATAAATCTGCCTTCAAGAAGTCTTACTTCAACGACGGCAAGCCACGCGCCTGCCGCTTTAGCAAGCCCCGGATGAAAGACCATCTTTGGCCAGAGGCGCTCGCTACAGGGTCCCTACAACTAGCACTGGCCTGGATGCGCAAGCGGTCCACGATCCTAGATTGCAAGGGCGCAGACGGCGTTAAGGGGAAGTTCGCGGGTGGCATCACATGGTACGCAACACCCAAGATCCCCGCGTTCTTGTCATGCCAAGCATGCTACGAGGATAAGCTCTCGACGAACCCGAACTTCGCACCTCGTTTCAACGTGCACACCGAAATCCAGCCCGCGGACGCGCTGTGGGCCTGCGACATGCCTGTGCCGTATATAGAGCGCGAGTACGAAGAGAAGGGCAAGGGAGAAGACTGGTCAGGCTTCCGAGTCGAAGCGAAGGCGCGGATCTCAGAAAAGCCATGCCCCGGGACCAGGAAAATTTTGCCGTACGGACGCAACTGGTATATTCCCCGGGCCGGGCCCGATAGCCTTATCCTGTGCGCCGCGTGTTACTGCGACTATGTGATACATTCCGGTGAGGAGAGCAAATGGGAGATGGCGCGGGCACTCACGCAGTCGAAAGACCGTGAGGTGCGCTGTGCGCGCGGCGTCTTCAACATCCGGATCTTGATGGCGCAGGCACACGAGAAGAAAGACTTCGCGCTCTTCTGGCGTGCCATCGAGAGGCTTCAGCACGAGAAGGGCTGCGAGGACGCCGGGATCGTTGACGGGACATGGTATACCCTGCCGTCGAACGCGGACGGGTTCGGTGTCTGCGGCGCGTGTTATGTGGCTATCCTTGAGCCGCTGGACGTCGCGCGCTTCTGGGTACGCAAGACTGATGTCTCGCCTGGCGCGAAGGTGCTTTGCTGTTTTAATATCACTCATCCTAGACTGTTTAGGTTCGTGCCGCGGTTGCTTGAGATGTATTTTACGCTTGATCCGACGGCTCTTGATGAGTATGCTACTGTCTATGCGGCGATTCCGGTTTGTCCGCGCGATGAGGATAAACCTGGTCGTCGCTGGTATGGGTGGCAGGACTGCACTATATGTTCTGAGTGTTATCTCGATTTCGCACGGCATAGCCCGCTCGAGAAGCTGATGGCGTTGCGCGACGCCTTAGTGGCGGAAAGCAGGAGTGAGTATCTTTCAAGTCTCTTATTCCTCGTTACCTAGGCTCTAGTACCACCAGAATCCTCCTTTGACTACATCCGTTGTTTCGGATCTCTCCGAATACATTAAAATCTTGACCGCTTCTTTGTTTAGAAAGAAGTGACTAACTTCTGTGATGTCGCAGTGTGCGAAATGTACAGCCCGCGAATGCGCAAGCTATACACGGAGTGCGGCAACAAGAACCCGCCCGATCTCGAGCCTCTGCTAGAGTACTCGGTAGAGCGACGACAGATCTACGCCGAGACGGTGCCGAAGATCCGCACGATTCTGTCGCAGCAGCGCATGGCGCTGCACCAACAAAAGTTTCTCAATACCATGAGCTCGCACCACATGGTCGCGAGCCAGCTTGATCAGATCACGTACGGGACGCCTTACACGTACAGCGCACCGGGCATCGGGTCCGGGTTCGCCAATTTGAATGCCTTACAGGGCGCTGCGTATGCGCAACAGGCTGTGGGAGTGGCTGCGGGAATAGGGAAAGGGAGTCATATGATGGCTGTGCAGCAGCTAGAGAAGCGGTGGAGGGCTGTAGAATAGACCTGGAAGAAATGCTGATAGGGTAAATATAGCGCGGATTTCTGGCTGTTTATTGTTTATCTGTGCGGTTCGTACATCTTGGATCGAAATATTTGAGATGCGATGGCCACTTGAGATCTTGAGGAAAGAACATTGAGCATTCTGAGAGCTGTATAGTTTCACTGGTTGAGAGTATATAATCGTGAGTTACCATATACGTAGTAGCCATCAACACGTGTCAAATCTTGTCACATCGAAGATGGCCAGAGAGACTACGGTATGAAGTTGGAAACAAAGTTGTATTGCAACAGACTGCTTTTCTGCAGTTTCACCGTTCCGAGTACCGAGTCCTGACCATAACGCCTCAAATCAAGTTCCGTATGCGTATCCGCACATCATGACCTAGCTTGCCGAGCTCTCGCTCTTTGTGACATGAACAAGCTGGCTACCAACAAATTCCGGTCAACATAGTAGCTCACAGACAAAGCCCTCACTCATGAGGATGTGTCAAATCTCCTTCAGCATCTTCATCATTCAACTCCCAACACAATCCGTACATCCCTTCATAGTACTAGACGCCCAGTTCCAGGTCCAAATGTCCCTGATGTCCCAAACGTTGTTCTTCTGCGGCAAGGTCAAGGTTGACGAATTGTTTGTAGGCCGGGTGGCGATGCCAGACGCATCGGGGTGGGATCATCAGATCGATGGCTCTATAAGCTGGCGGATCACCGGTTCTGTCCATCGACGGAGTCATGGTTCTGTCAGTGGATTGGATACTGGCTCTACCAATTGGCAGAGCGATGGTTCCCTCAACTTGTGGAGTGATGTTTCTGTCGACCAGCTCAAACTCTAGGAGAGCGTCCTCCTCAGATCTGTTGACCGACTTGAAAAATTGGTAGATGAGGAAGATACAGATGGAGGCCCAGGAGAAGAGCATGAGGCCCAGGATGCCGCCCAACACCTTGAACTGATAGTCATTCATGATGGCTTCGTGTGGGGAGGATGCTGGAAGGATGCTGGTCTGGACTTCAGGAATCTTTTCTTTCAGATAAGCCAAAGAGTTCAGGGCTAGACATCTGAATGGAATAGATGGAACTCACCCAGGACTCTGTGTTTCTATGTTGATGTTCTTTGTTGGAGATGTTTTGTTAAGATTGTGATGGCTGTTTGGTGTTTTGTCTGGAAGAGAAGAACTGGAGAGCGTGTTGAGGGGTGTTTGTTTGGGCAGAGTTGGTTTATTGTGTTTTGATATTGTGTGTGAACAGTCAGTCAGTCGTCAACAGTCGACCTAGGCATCAGACATGTCAATACAGTCTCCGCAAATAAAAAGTGAAGGTGCTAGTAGGCGCATAAAAGCACAGTTATATGGCTCAGCGCATATTTCGTATCTATCAGAGGCAACTACTCTACAGCTGTCTTAGGGTGACTTGTTGACAACATCGTGGTCTAAAACTGCATGCGGGTCACAGCTCCGGAACACATCTGTGCGTGCCCCCAGAAAGATGTAGCTTCCCTCTTTGTCCCTATGCTAAAGGAAAACGAGAGTGATGAAGTTTGAGATTAGAAGTACAAGGCTTTTGCCCCCAGGAAGGACATATGTAATACATGCCCGGCATATACCTATTGGATCAATGGGCAAGGATGTTTTTAGTTGCTGTCTGAATTTGGAGAGGAGTTTAGGACCAGGTTGGGGCGTTTTAATATAAGATAGGTTATTTATTCTGTCCATATATACCTATGTACTACAGAGCTAATACGAAGAAAGGGTCTGGAATGTGAGTATTATACTCAAAGAGCCCCTAGTCTGGAATTTTCCCGAGGTTAGCTCTAATAAACGCTCTAGATAGTTTTTTATTTCCTGCAACACGTATAAATAATCTAATTATGTGGCTTTCTCATTGTGTGATGCGCTTGTGTTAAGTCTTTTTCGGTATATCCATCTTGATAGGTGAAGACGATTTTGCCAGTAGAGCAAAGAGTATTTGAAATCTGGGATAGGCACTAAGAATCATACACACCGCTCTGTTCTTACGCCAATTGCATCAAGATTGTTTGACGAGCCTAAAAAACTTCTATATGCTTTGAATTAAGCCCTACGCACTGCTTTGGGATATTAATCAGCTATCGTTCTTACAGCAGTCGTTGTGGCATTCTGACATTACACTGGCTTTGAATACGTCTAGTGTATATTGTCTGAAATAGTTACAGTGCAAAATAAGCAGTTGCATTGATATTATGAGAACAAATAATGCGAAATAAGAAGGACGACATCCATGTATGGAAACAAAGTGTATTATTTCTATTATAATAATTTTCAAGACAGCAACATCGCTACAGTACCCAGAAGGGGGTGATAATTTCCATTGTCCATATCCAGCACAGAATCGAATGGTTGTCCCATCATCCAAACGCCCTGATATATATACCAATAATATAAGGTTCTAGACCCGAAGAAATAAATGAGAGTCGACTCGTCACATTGTTCTTTTAGTTCCTGAAAATATTAGCTGCGTGCGAGATAGTAGAATGCCATGTGTTGTTTTAAGCGTGAGGTGTATGGGCATTTAGAAGGAAGCATGAGGCAGGGCTAGGATACAAGGGGAGAGGAAAGAGGTGACTTTACCTCTGTGACAATCTATATATGGTATCGCGAAAAATTCAAAACGAAATGCTCAGACGCCGTCCCTTTAGAAGCGTATCAGAATCCAGCTCTGTAATAGTCGAGGAAGCACACCACAGAAGGTCTCTTGTAAAGAACACGGCAAACATTATGATAACTGTGAGAAATGAAGATACTGCGAGAGAAACAGAAAGAAAAGAAAAGTGTCAAAGGTATACTCACAACAAGGCCAATGTTAAATCACCATGGATTCTAGCTTTAAGGGTGACCTCGACCTCGAGATTGAGATCAAGCCTCAATTTGAGGGTATCGCTCTTGCCTCCATCACCTCCGCCGCCGCCTAGGGCACCACCCAGTGCGTTTCCGGTAACATTGCCTAGGGTGCCCTGAGCGCTGTTGACGAGATTGTTGGCTGTCTCACCGACATTGCCAACGGGTAGCACATCGCCAACGCCTCCGCCACCGAGGGGCAGGCCACCAAGGGGTCCGCCGCCCTGCTGGCTTTGCTGCTGTGTCTGCTGGCGCCTTCGAGGTGGCGGTGCCTCGTAGTCGTCACTCTCGTACTCCTCCTTCACCCCGGGTTGAGCAGCGGGGACCTGGGAGCGGTTGCGGCGTGAGCGACGACCGCCGCGGGTTCTGCTCTTGCTTTGGCTCGTGCCACTTGGACTCTGTGAAGACATGGTGGTACTGGATTATACTGCGTAAATATAGAAAATAGCGGACGAGAAGCAATATCCTCGATTTGATAGGGTATGGACGAGAAAAAAAGATAGAATGTTTAGATAGGAATTGGGATATATGGAATTTAAGTGCTCGATGACGGAAACTAGTCTAGATCTCGCCCCGTTGGTGTCTACATACGTCAGGGGATATTCAGGGTTTCCGAGAGAGCGGGGCGATACAAGTTGCGTTGCCTTATGGTTTGGGAACAACGTCAGTGGTGATGGCCCCGGGTTTACCGGTGCAAGGGTGTCGTTAAGTCTAGCCTGTTCTTTTGCCCAATCCACACCCTCTCTCATCCTTGATACCTGGCTCGCCTGGCTGTACCGGCGAAGATGGTGTGGAAGTGATCAAGGTGGCTTGACGTAAAGCCACATGAACTATGGAGATCACTCGTCGAAAGGGCAATAAGCTAGGCGGCGCTAGCGACAGATACGAGGACTTGTCCACCGAAGGTACACTGCATGTATTCCTCAGCTCAAACTAATGGTGCAAGCATGAATTTCCAGATGGCAGGTGGGATCTCTGGATGAGGCCCTGCATATCATGCACATGTGAGAGTTCCCTATGTATGCGGATTGTGGTTTGGAATAATTCTATTAACTAGTCCCTAGTCATGCGACTGGACACGCCTAGCTGTAACTCTCGATGGAGTTCAATTTCTACTACATCCCGAGGTGCCATTACCTCATCTAGGTCGCCGTTTTTGTCATAATAAACACACCAAGAGTTGTCGTCATTCTGAACAGCAACAAAGTACTGCTCGCCCTCGAGAATCAGATACTCCTCATCTTCTGTCCAGCTCCAAGGCCCTATTATATGGCCTACGGTGTCTTTCCTTCCTCCGTGATGGAGTAGTCCCGTGTCTTTATCAGCGTAGATCCAGTTGAGCATAGGCGGATCGGCATCTATGGGTGCAACTAGGCCCTGATGCTCCTCAGGGCACGGATAGCCAAAATAGAAACCGTTGAAGCGGAATCCCGCTACGGGGCTCGCTGGGTGATCTAAGTAGAGCTTCTAGAGCGTTAATTTAGCTAGTTCGACGGAATTAAGATAACTCTTGCAGGTTCACCTTGTTGTCTTTGAAAACCACATAAGCAGTCTGTGGTGGCGCAACGCCATCATGAGAGAACTTGGCGGTCAAGTGAAATTTGATTCTCTCTTTCGCTTGTGCGTTCTGTTTCTTTTGAGCATCTATGGCCTCTGCAACTCCAATGACTGTCGGTATCGCCCCGACAGCCAGCAAGCCTATAGTTGAGAGGGCCATGGGGTGGCTGGAATCTCGTGTAATGCGCGGCTCGGTACTGCGGAATAACCCCACTGGAACTTGAGGGTGACTTCGTACTTTATCGGAGAGTGGCAATGGGACAAAGCTGACAGCCTTGCGTTCAAATGTTAGGATGTGGTATGAAACAGGCTGGAAACCCTGGAGCTGATCATCGACAGATCAAAGGAGATCGTGGAAACGAACTCCGCGCGCGTTCGGCCAAGGTTCTAGCCATGATTTTGTCACATAATGACCTCATTGTGGACAGGGATGTTGAATTTAGTATAATAGCACGTCCGGGTTGTGAATTAGGTTGTCTGCTTTGACAGGGGTCTGACGGACAACAAGGATTACCATGTTTAGGACGAGAATAAGCACTGCCCTTTTGGAGTCCCTCGAAAGCTGCGTCATGCGCACATGCGAGTCGCTTGGATCGCTTTTCTAATTGCTGAATAAAACTAATGGTGTCTGCTGGATAAATTTTGGATGGGAATAGACCCTCCAATTGTTAATAACTTTATTGAACCCCTATCCAACCCAGCGGTGACTTTTAGACTTTGTCGCCAACATGTCTTCAGACTCGGAAGACGATACCCACCGGCCGAACAACGAGCAACAAGACCGCGAAGAACAATCGGACGATAACAACGCCAGTGAACAAGAAAATCAGACAAGTGATCATGAGGATCAGACAAGCGGCAGGGCCGACGAGACGAAACAAGATGAAGATAAACCCGCAGAACCTGAGAAGCAGGCAACGCCGTCTAAAAGTGAAAGGAAACCAGTAAAAGAGGCGCGGGCAGAATCCGAGAAAGGTTCACGCCGGGCAAGGCGGCGCCGCAATCAACCATCGTGGTACGACTCGGACAAAGAAAACGCGCAAGAGAAGCAATTAGCTCCACGTCAGCAGCAACAGCAACAGCAACAATATCAACAATACCAACGACAACAAATGCAAATTCAACAACAGCAACAGCAACAGCAGATGCAGATGCAACAACCTCAGAAAGATAACGGCAAAAACCCGCTGAAATTGCACCTTGACCTAAATCTTGAGGTTGAAGTCACCCTAAAGGCGAGAATTCATGGCGACCTCACGTTGTCACTGTTGTACGTACTGTTCATCTTCCCCGCCCAGCCACCGTCTTTTCGTGGGCTACTGTACGCTCGGGACCGTGCACTTTATTGATTACTATGATCCGACGGTCATGGTTGTGCCGCATGCGCTTATTATTACACTATCTCAAAACGAGTACGTGCCAGACTAACTGTTAGTATAGCGACACTTCATAGAAAAGGTTTAACTACGACACGACAGCGAACGATCGCAACAACTTAACAACAAGTGTCGCTGTTAGACAGCTTACCAGTTTTCAGATGCCGGGAAGGCAGAACAGGCCGAACGTGGCAATCATAGTTGAGTGCTAATGTTAAGAGCTAGTGGATGCAAGCGAAAGCAAACAGAAATACTGGTGCTTTCTTTATTTTCTCTTTTTACTACTGCTGGTCCGGTTTAGTCGTATCGACTTTTTAATTTTTGCACCTGTCTCATAAGAGAATTCAGATATAACATGGGGTTTCCACACTCTACTAGATATTTGCCAACTTCGTGTAATAACTAGTATATAGTAGCGAAGGCATTAAATGCCTGTGCATGTAGACAGCATCAACAGAATAGTAGTTTCAAGAATTCTAGTGCTCTTGGCAACCTTGGAACTTTTATGGGAGGGTGCTGTTACTGAGTTTGCTAACGTATGATTGGTCTATCGTTGGGCCACATACCGAATTAGGCGATCGCCTACTAAGTAAGGCGGTAACATATTGTTACACTTACATGATCTCTGTCGATGTTATTTAGTGATGCAAACCCGTAGGAATAGATTGCACTACTATTACACCGACTCTTGAATCATGCTATATGTCTTCAAAATGTGTACACTGTAACTGAACGTGATTGTCTTTTGGGAGCAGGATGTAAGTATCTAGCAAGCAAGCCACTGAGCCAGCCACCCGCGAAACATGATAGGATCTCTCTACCATTGGCTCGATTATTTTATAACGCCATAACGCCATATGCGGTGCAAAGTAACAGCGCAGAGTAACAAAAATTCAGCTAAAGGTTCCAGAAGCTAGGATAAACCCACGATTCGTTCGCAAGTCTCACGTGTGCCCGATGTACTGCAGTACTTTTTTATGACCCGATAGGGTGGGCTAGACGACAGCGTACAAAGTCAAATGATACCAGCAACGCCAATTTCAATTGCTTAGATATATTCCAGAGACAAGTCGCAGGTCGACTATCGATTTGGTGGGTAACTATCGAGAAAATAGTAAGTGCACAAGCAACGAACGTGGTGTGGTGGTGATTGATCACCAGAGGTGCCGAATGCTGCTATCCCGGACGGCCAGGGGTTGCTCCATCTCCATCAACCCCGGCCAGAACCCGGCTTGCTTTAGCTCACTTCTGCATTTGTCTGTATTGCTCTGAGTCCATACTGCTGGAGGTACGGTACCTAAGAAATCTACAGCGACCAAATACCTAAACGCCTACCCAAAATAGTTGGCTCATACCTGTAGATAGCACGCTATGTGATTTACGATACTGAAGGCACGTCCACTATGACGCTGCCGAATGCACTGCTGTAAGTAGGTACGTGCACTGCATCACTAAGGATGCTGGCTTACAACTACTCGACACTACTACTGACCTAGTCCACAGAGTATGACGCAATTGATCTCGCATCGAATGGGCTGGCCCCCCTCTTGTCGTGTCTTCTCTCTTCAAAATGCCTGAAGCAGGGTTACAGGTTACGCCTAGTCTAGGATGTCACAAATCCAATGAAGCAATCAGTGTGCTCTTAGGCACGTTTCATAGAACAGAACCGTGTGTCGACCCATCCATGCAGACCTTATAATACGGAAGGCTGGTCAAGCAATATTCATGAGTCTCTCGGCGACCGAAATTGACCAGGTACACAACATCATCCTCGCATTTTATCTCGTCTTCTTCCTTTTCACACGCGCGAATCAAATCCGCTACCTTGCGAGAGCCATGGCAGACACCATGGTCCCTCAGACTCCCCCCAAGAAGCTTTTCAAGCCTTCAAGCAAGACTCTAACCCCGACGCGATCGCGGCCGTCCCCTCAGTCCGCGCAGCAGCCCCAGAACGGTTCGGCGCAGAAGACACCCAGGGATGCTCAACAATCGGCCACTTCACCCGAACCCACCCTTGACAGCGTAGTCAAGTCTACAAATCTCGCGCCTCTCACGAACTCGTCCGTCGCGTCGGAGAGGTCATCCGAACATCTCGGCTCGGACACCACCGAAACGCCAACGGGCTTGGTCGATAACTACATTCTGACCCCCACCGATACTGCGAGCCGAAGCACGGATGGTCGCCCTCCTCTCTCTAGAGATGTCTCACAGAACTTGCAGCGCTCTTCCAGCTTCAAGGATAAGATAGCCCGGGCGAGAGAGTCGGCGAGGGAGACCACCGATGGCTTGGCAAAGACCCTCGGCGGCACCGTCAGCGGCGCCACCAGCGGCAAATCGACAGAAGCCTCAGAGAGCGCTGAAGAGGAGAAGCCTCCTTATGATATGAATTCCCCAGCCGACATAGCCAAGTACTTCAAAGACCAAGGCAACCCCGAAATGAGTAACTTTGTGACGTCCCTGATTGGCGACCAATCCTCTGGTTCCAACGAAGATACTCCTAGGCCTGCCAAGTCTCCGGCAAATGAGACACAAAGTCAACATGACCAAACTGATCAGACTACCAAGAACAAGAAAGATCAGAGCACTTCGGAAGAAACGACTCCGGACAACAAGCCCGAAGCAGAACCCGCCAATGTTTCCAAAACGGCCGATGGAACATTTCGAGACACTGAGGATGCCGAGTCAGAAGTTCAGTCGAACAGCAAGATAGGGGAACCGAATGTGAGCCGTATCTCGCAGACAGCCCACCCTGCTGTACCAAGCAAGACTTCCGACGGTAAAGGGCAATCCGACAAGCCTCAGCATGATGGTCAGGATAAGGGTGCACATGTTGTGGATAATATGGGCCGGCCAACACATGTGGAACGGACCATTGAAATCCCATTTCAGCGTCCCCAGAAGACAGTAAATGGCGTGCAAAAGCCTAACAGTCAAGGAACTAGAGCCAACACCAATGATCTTGGAGACTTCGAAGACCTGCCAAAAGTCGAGAATCTACCAAGTACTGATGACCTACCAGACATTCCCGAGGACTCACCGGACCCTCCCGAAGAGGTCTTAGACCCGTCGGTACACTCTACAGCGTCATCAAACATCACCCCTATTCCTAAAATACCCAAGATTGGCCATATCGACTCCTCACCCCCTGTCAATCTTCAGCGCCTAGCGCAGGGTCTAGCGGGTCATGCAATTGACGATGTCGGTAACATCGTGGATGAGTCGGGTGAGGTGTTGGGCCATGCCACGGGAGATCTACCCGCAATGGTGGGCAAGAAAGTCTCAGATAGCGGCGAAATCTACAGTGACGACGGCGATATTGTCGGCTACGTGTCCGATAATTTCGTCAACCCGCCATCCCCTACTGAGATCCCTGGCGATGTTTTAGGGGGCCTTAAAGTTGACCATAAAGGCAACATTCTCGACTCTGAAGGCAATATCATTGGCAAATTTCACCAACCGCCGGGGAAGAAAAGTTCTTCGCAGAAGCCCTCCGCTAAATCGGAAACAGAGGAGAAGTCAAAGGAGGAGCGAAAACCCAAAGTGAATGCACAGACGGGCGGCAGCCCATCAGATCTCTTCTTGGACGTCAAATCCACTACAGATGGGATACAGCTAACAATACGAATTCCCACCACATTCTCACAGCCGCCTCCCGAATCGTGAGTTTTAAGAGCGGAATCATGTATTATTTCTTTGTACTTTTGAAGGATCGGTGATGTTGGGAGATTCACTCTGTTCTTTATTTTGTATATAAGCCGAGAGATTGAAAAGTCTTTAATGTGGAAGGGGTTTTTGGATTAATACATACACAACACAACCAAAAAGATAATGAGCCGGTAACATTCATATTGAACAAGCTGAAAGTGACCGTTCGTGGATACAGTCAGGCCAGTTACAGACGGTATTGACCATGACGGAACGTGTAAGCTGCATACAGTATTTAGGTAGCTAGCTTCTAACAGGCCCCCGCACCACCATTTCCAATACCTACCTACCTACCTACTGGTACTTACCTAGAACTACTGTACACCTTCCTACACGCCCCTTCAGTTTTGATGCTTGTTGAGGTTGGAGGCCTAGACCGTTAAGTCAGGTCAAAGTAAACAGTACACCAGGGAGACAACATAGCGTGCAATACCGCATGGTGTAGCCTTCCTCAGCCGCTTCGCCCCTCTTTCCTCCGACACTAAGCTGTTTATGACGTTCACTTGACGTCGACCCGTTCTTATGTGGCTTGATTCTTTGCTTGATGGACTCCAACCAGTTCGCGGAAAAACCGGTTGCGAGATCTTTGCACCTCGTGGAGAGCTGACTAGGGGTGACGTTAGCTGCGTATCACTTCCCGCACCAAACTCATGCCGCAGGAAACTAATGCAAGCATCAGGAGAGTGGGGTGTGCGCTATGTTTAACAGCAAGGATTGCCGAGATATCTAGAGGACACCACGCTCCGCTTGTATAATAAACCCTGGACAGGACCGGGTAGAGCGGGACACCAAGACGGCGCCATCATCGTGCTAAAACGACGATCTAACGGCGCTGGAGCCAACCTGGGCAGCTCGTTCTGCTCGTTGAAACACCCATGGCAAGTGTGGCTGTCATGGCGTGCGTGGCTGACGAATTGCCTGAGAAAACTGAACTACATGCCAACTTCTTGGGCGGCCGTTTACCCATGTCGTGTAATGTCAAAGGACAGGCATTAACACCATTACTCGTCGAATCTCGAGATGACCCAACAAGATCGAGATCTCCAGAGAGAGTATGCCGTAGTATGTCCGCGGGGCACAGGACTACATGTGTGTCTTTGTGTTGGATTTCTTGTTTTATGGCTGTCTGATTCTCTCTTGGCCAATAGCATGGTTTACATCTGAATCCGATACCCGGCTGGGCTGGGTAGAAATTTACCTACTAGCCGTAACAGCTGTAACCAGGTAACGGGAACTAACAAGCTTGAAATCACTAAGGCTCTGCTGGGTAGCTTGTTGTTGGTATCCTTGGCATGTTCCCATCTCCCTTCAGATCGACATGTTTGCCCCCACAAGGAAGTAGCCTCATCTGTGGCTTGGGATGGGATGTCGAGAGAAATGCAGATTGAACATGGGCTCTACGTGGCAGCCCGTTGTCAAATGACGTTCTGGCCATAAATCTCGAACACCTACTCGAGCAACATGACGTCGAAGGGGTATGTGCGAAGGGTTCAAGGCTGTGGGGAGGTGAGTACTAAGTAGATGGATATCGCCATCATTTAAGCGCAGTCGCTCACCAGAAAGTGACGTAAGTAGAACCATTACTCGTCATTACTCGAAGCTCACGACGCCCCCAAATATATATCGAAGCTGCAGAACCACGACACATTTGTATCTCATTACCTATGCTTCATTACTTTGCCCACCGTCAATATATACCCCAAACACAAGAACCTAACAATAATACACACGTAATCAAGACCCATACACATACACAAGAATTCACGACACACGAGAATCCAGTCACTATCATCCATCCCGCCGCCATGTCAGGAGTCGAAGGATCGGTTAAGAGTGCGACCAGTCCCCTAGCGGGCAAGGCTGCATCACAGTCCGGCCAGACAGAGAAGGGACCTCAGACCCCCAAGAACCAAACTCCCAAGAACAACCCAGAAGCGCCAAGATCCATACCAGATGTATCCGAGTCACAGCTGGAGGGCTCGAGTGGAGATAATGAAGGAGAGATGGTGCCGGCCGCTGGCCGCATCAACGATAACGGAGAGGTTATCGATGATGACGGTAACCCCATCGGCAAGGTGACAGATGGCGAAGCATCCAAGTTCGCTGGTTACATCGTCACCCAGGAAGGAGACATATTGGATGAGGACGGCGGCGTTGTCGGCAAGGCTGAACCCTTGGATGACGTAGCCTCTGATCTCAACTACACGACACGCTCCGCTAAAGACACTGCCACAGGCGAAGAGCAGCAAGACGAGGAACAACAAGAAGGAAAAGACGAGGAGGAAGGCGGCGGTGGCCTTGGAAGCGCACTTGGCGGCGTCGCCAATACTGCTGGTTCTGCCGTCGGCGGCGTAGGCGAGGTCGCCAAAGGTGCTACTTCCGCTGCTGGTGATACCGTCAAAGGTGTCGCTGATACTGCCGGCGAAGCTACCGGAACCGAAGATGCCACGGGTGCTGTGGGCGATATCGCCAAAGGCGCTACGGACACTGCCGGTGATGCTGCCGTAGGTGCCACTGGCGCAGCTGGTGATGCTGCCGAAGGCGCAACAGGCACCGTCGAAGATAATGCCGAAGATGCGAAAGACAAGGTTGAAAAAACTGCCGAGGATGCGCCAGGCGACGTAGAGGGCACCGCTCAAGACGCGACAGGTGGCGTAGAAGACGCTGCTCAAGATGCAACTAGTGACGTCAAAGATACTGCCGAAGACGCACCGGGTGATGTGGAGGGTGCCGCTGAGGGAGCAGCTGGAGAAGCTCAAGAAACGGCGGAGGGGGCTGCCCAAGATGCCAAAGGCACAGCTGAAGGGGCTGCCCAAGATGCCAAAGGCACAGCTGAAGGGGCCCCCTCAGCCGACCTCGGCTCTAAGGCACAAGGGCTTACCGAACAGCAGCCCATTCCTCTTGATGAGATCCCTTCACTGTCGCCTTCAGTGCGGAACAAGGTCATTGCCTTGTTCGACGGTCCCTTCACAATTGCAGATGGTGGAAAGGTGAAAGACCATTCCGGCAAGATTCTGGGCCACCTAGCAGCCGGTTCCGATATTCAAGACCTGGTCGGTAAAGATGTTAAAGGTATCGACGAAGAAGGCAACCTTCTGGGTGAGAACGATACTGTCCTCGGTAAGATTGACATCGCACCCGAGGGTTCCATCGCCGAACGTGTCAAGGAGGAGGTGCCCGAAGCAGCAGAGCGATTAAAGGCTCTAGAACAAGCCCACAAGGAAGTCCCTATTCAGATCCCCTCTTTTACGCCATCGGTTGCCGGAAAGGTCATTGCCATGTTCCAGAGTCCGTTCAACATCAATGAGAATGGGCAGGTAACTGACCAGAACGGCAAGATTTTGGGCAAGTTAGCTGAGGGACAAGACTTCCATAGTCTGATTGGGAAGGATATTAAGGGTATTGATGAGCATGGTAACCTTCTCGGAGATAACGATACCGAACTTGGTAAGGTTAACCTGGTACCTGAGGGCACCATCGTTGAACGTATCAAGGATGAAGTCCCAGAGGCTGCTGAACGCCTGGATGCTATCGACGCCGCGAAACAGCAAGCTGAACAAGCTGCGGATTTGTCCAAGCTCGAAGGTCTGAGGATCAATAAAATGGGCAACGTCGTTGACAAGGATGGCAAGGCAGTCGGCAAGGTGAAGAGTGGCGACTTGAAGAAGCTTATTGGCAAGATGCCTGATGCGAAGGGTCAAGTCTGGGATGATCGCGGTAACGTCATCGGAGAGGTTGAAGTCCTCCCGGATGCCGAGAACAGCGACGCTGGTCCTTTCGAGGACTTCCCTGATGCCACCGTTGACAAGAACGGTAAGGTCATCTTCGAGGGTCGCCAGGTCGGTGTCGTCGTTGGCGACGACTGGCAGAAGTTGATCGGCAAGAAAGTCGATGCCGACGGTGACATCCTGGACAAGAACGGCAACGTCATTGGCCACGCTGAGCGCCAGGAGGAGGAAGAGCCTGAGGAGCCCGAACCGGAAGCCATCGACTACTCCGTGCTTAAAGACAAGAAGGTCAACAAGCTCGGTAACGTCGTCGACGACAAGGGTCAGGTATGGGGCCAAGTCGTCCAAGGCATACTCAAGCACCTCATTGGCAAGAAGGTCGGTGACAATGGCGAAATCTTCAACGACGCCGGAAAAGTCATTGGCAAAGCCGAGCCTGTTCCCGACAGCGAGCGAGATGAACCCGAGGAACCAGCACCGTTCGAAGACTTCCCCGGTGCCACTGTTGGTGACGACGGTGACGTTCTCTTCAATGGCGAGAAAATCGGTATTGTCGTCGAGGGTGATGCCAAGAAGCTCAAGGGCAAACAAGTCGATGCCGATGGAGATATCTTGGATCGAGCCGGCAATAAATTAGGCCGTGCAGAGCGCTGGGAACCAGAGCCTGAAGCCGAGGAACCCGAAATCGACATGTCCTCCCTCGCTGGTAAGCGCATCAACAAGGCCGGTAATGCCGTCGATTCGCGTGGCGATATTTATGGCCGCGTGGTCGAAGGGCCGCTCGCCCGCCTCGTCGGAAAGATGTGCGACAAGCAGGGATTCATCCGCAACGAGGGTGGTGATGTTATCGGCAAGTGCGAGCTCATCCCTGAGGCAGAGCGCGAGGGCATGAAGGAGGGCCCCTTCGCTGAGCTATCGGGCTGCACCGTTACCAAAGAGGGCAAAGTCATCACAACCGACGGCACTGTCGTCGGCAGACTAGTCTCAGGTGATCCCAATGTGCTGGCTGGCCGGCCAGTGGACGACGACGGCGATGTCATCGACAAGAACGGAAACGTTCTCGGACATGCAGAGCGCTGGCAAGAGCCCGAGGTTGAGAAAGACGTCAGCCCGATGTCTGGACGCAAGGTCAACCGCGAAGGTAACGTCGTCGACGAAAACGGCGACATCATCGGCAAGCTCACTTCAGGCGAACTCAGTGAGTGCGCCGGTAAGAAGATTGACGACGATGCCGATGTTGTGGACCAGAAGGGTAACGTCCTCGGCCACTGCTCCCTTCTCTCAGAGATCCCTGAAGAGGAGCCGGAAGAGGAGGAGCCGGAAGAGACGGAGACGGAAGAGGAGCGACAAGCGCGCCTGCAGCGAGAGCAGGATAGGAAGATTGCGGGTCAGATCGCGTACTGCATCGAGCAATCGCTTGATAAGATCAAGCCTATCTGCCGCATGATTGTGGAGGTAAGTTTGTCTACAACCAAATTTTTTACTTGTTGATGATAAGAGTGACAAAGCTAATAATGGTGCTATCTACAGAGAATCAATCAGGAAGAGGCCAAGCGTGAGGAAGACCGCGATGAGGAAGAGCTCGTCAAGCAAGTCCGCCCGTTAATCGAAGAAGGCGGCAAGATCCTGACTGAAGCCAACGGTGTCATTCGCGGCCTTGACCCAGACGGACGCATCTCAGCTCAGGCCAAGCACAATAGTGCCGGCCGCGAAGCCACGCCCGAAGAATACCATCTCGCCGAGCTTCTTAAGGAGCTTACGGGTACTGTCACCGAAACCATCGAGAACGCGAAGCGCAAGCTCGAGAACTTGCCTAAGGCTAAGAAGGGCATCAACCCTCTCTGGGGTCTGCTGTCCGAGCCGCTATTCCAGATCATCGCCGCCGTCGGACTTCTGCTGAGTGGTGTTCTAGGTCTTGTCGGCAAGCTCCTTAATGGACTTGGCCTGGGTGGCCTCGTCAATAACCTTCTCGGCGGCCTTGGCCTCACTAAGGTCCTGGATGGTCTAGGGCTTGGCTCTGTCTTGGCTCCCATCACCGGTAAGAAGAAATAGACGCTTCTTCAAGACTACCAGTCACCGATGGTAGTGATATCTCCTTACACTTAATTGTTAAAACTACGATGTACTTATATTTTGAGTGGATGTAATATCTATGTATGAGGTCGAGTTTCTTTTGTGTGTTTGGTGGTTATTGAGGTTTGGATTTTCAGAGGGTAATGGTTTCACGAGTACATGATTTACTGTACATTTCACATGTCTCTTCAGGTCAGGCAAAATTTCGATTTGTATCAATATTCTTGGTAGTCTAGTCAAATTTCCATCTCATAATTCTTTTCAACATCATTTCGTTCGCGATAGTGAAAGTGTACCTGTACAACCTTCTATGACAGTCGCCTAGTCAGTGAAGTGAGTTTCTTAGTCTCATGCATCTGCCATGAACCTAAAATTTGGCCAGCCTAAAACAAGGATCTCGTGAAAGAGATAGCAGACAGACTAATGACGTTGCATGACGTACGCAGATATTGTGAAGGAGGGTGGTGGCGCGTAGATGCGGTAGGCAGTAACAGCTCCCCCACGGGTTGTGACACCCTAATATCTGATGTGACCAGCTTTCTAAGCACCTACTTGTGATCTTTAAGATCGTCATAGTTCTCGTATCTTTGGTATAATCGCATCCTACCTCTTGACCTAAGTGCAACTAATATGTACCCGAATATTTTATCAAGTATCGTTTGAAATTTAGATATCTAGATTGTCAGGGGTAGGATCGGGAAAGAGAATGCCGCGAACGCTTTTGCTGTGCTTCTTGCACGGCTTTAAGGTGAGTTGATATTTATGCCGAGAATGGGGGGCTTCATCAACTAACATCTCATAGGGGAACGATGACACGTTCCGCACCTTCCCAGATGATCTCAAAACGCAAGTAGCGAAACAGCTGCCCGAGGATCATGTAGAAGCCGTCGTCTATCCAAAATACGAGACGAAGGGTGAGCTAGGGCAATGTTCTGTGGCTTTTCTTTCATGGTAAGATTGGGGTGGCTCCGTTGCGTAGAAGAAGCGGCAATGCTAATAACTGACCAGGTTGAAAGAGAGGGTGATGGAGGTGCGTAAAGCCCGTTGCGAAAAGCCATGGCCACCGCATGATCGAGATGTGGGTGTGATCTTGGTTGCGCATTCAATGGGGTAAGTGGTACTCGAGTATAACCAACTAGTCGAGAAATTGAGAACTGTTTCTCCGAATCTACAGCAATTAATGCGCGGTCAATTAGGGGTTTCGTGGCATCTGACACTCTCTTCCTCGTCTTGAACGAGAGGCTAGCCGCTGAGAAGGAAGCATCAGATTTGCCTAGTTTCCCCTTGATACAAGGGATTCTCACATTCGATACTCCTTTCAACGGCCTCGCGAGGTCGATGTTCGTGTACGGAGCTTTTTCGAATTACCAGAAGGTGAGCAGTGTCTTCAACGTTATGACAGCCTTGTCTGCGGCGCCCGCTGCCTTCAGCAGAACGGCGTTCAGACGGTCTGCAGCGAGCCTTCCCTCCAGAGGCTCACCCAACCCAGCTTGGCAAGGATGGCAGCTGGTCGCTGTGAAGACTGGTACCGTGGGTGCCATTGCTGCTGGAGGGGTTGCTGCGTACATGAATCGACAGCAGATCATGGACGGGATGCGAAGCATGCGGAACCTCAACAAGGAGTCGGTGAAGGGTAGGTACTCTCCCTTTTATTATCAATGCGTTCTACTTTTCGGCGGGCCCCTCGAGCACAAACTTGATATACAATCACTGACCTCTGGTGCAGAGGGATACCAGCAGAGTGTAGATACTATCAGTCAAGGGCTGGCGTATATCAACCGCGGGAACGTCGGGAGATCTTTTGAATACATGTCCGACCACTTCACTTTCGTAGGTGCACTATTGAAGCCAAAAGAATTGGCCCAACGATTGGAGCGTATGGCGCTCCTCCAGGGCATAGGGATTCATGATTTCTATACTTCTCTCGGTGAAAACGGCATGTGGAGCGGTGGCTACTTCGTCCCGGAACGCACGTTCTGCGCTATCCCATCCACAGACCATCAGGCGTATCACATCTTCTCGCGAAGGATCATAAAAAAAGTCGACGATGAAGTCCAAGCGCACATGAGCATGTTCATCCGCGACAAGAATGACGAGTACGAGCAGATGACGCAAGAAGCCAGCAATCTCGTTATTCGTTGGTTTACGGATGATACTGGTATTGTGGATGATCCCAAGTTCGCCCAGCCGTCTCTGGAGACCGTGGAACAGCCGGTAGTTACTACACCGGATGGACAGGAGATTCCCAAGACGGATGGTATCACAGAGAGCTCAGATTCGACGGAAGAAATATTGACAGGTGGTGAATTTCCCGATGAATCCCCCCTCGATATCACTGCGGCAGCAGCAGCTGTTCCCTTACCTGACGATGACGATGACAGCCCGCCTGTGGCAGACGCAAGCGAAGCCCAAAACAGCAATTACATGCGATATCTCATGGGCATTGCACAACAAGCTGGAACTGGGGTCAAATCGTATGTACCAACTAAGATGCCTGAGATGCCATCAGGACCGAGCTTCAAATCGTTCGTGCCAAGATCAATGCCGCAAATGCCATCTATTCCCAGGCCAAACGTCAATATCTTCAGTAAGAAACAGCAGACAGGCGCCAGGAGTAGTGACGAAACTCAAAAGGGGGAAGTAGAGAACACCGATGCGAATTCAGCTACGGCAGGTGGTCCTGAGTCTTCCGTGCCGAATGACGATACTCAAACTTCCACGGCCGCAGACACGGCAGATCAGTCACACCAAGATGCGAAAGGCCAAACATCGCCGTCGCTAGCCGTGCCTTGACGAGGGTTGGGTTACTGAGTCAATCACATTGCAGTTGTGTCTTGTTTCTGGCGTTCCGGCGCCATGTTAGCGGGGATTCATCGCAGCCCAAAGAAAGGGCTTGATAGGAAGGTTTACGGGGATGTTATAGATAGAACGTAATTGGCTTAAAGGGGAACGTGTTCATAAAGTAACAACTTCGATACATGATCAATCTCTCATATTACTTGCTTAAGACGCCTCTGTGGCCACCCTGTCGGTTGCGTTTTGATTCGAAAAGACGCAAGGTAGGAGGCCATTGTTGAACATGTACCAATGACTCCAGACTTGCATTACGCTGCCAGGTGTATTCCAGCGACGCAAGCCGATGTTCTTCGGTGTTTTACCCGTAGTACACTTGACGTTAGAGGTTAGAACACTCTATAAAGTTTGCCCAGCTCTGTGGAACTATAACAGCTTGTCGTTTTCTCCGCATTTAAATCCATGTGAGTCTGTGTTAGTGCTATGTATTGATAGCATCATCCCAGCATCAGTAATAATGGCCTGGTGACTCCATGACGCTTAGACTACGTCGTCAGGGTAGGCCAACACGAGGGATTCCAATTGTGAGAGGCAACTTATTTTCTGGACCGACTGCGCGGTACATTGTATAACAACACTGAGAGTCCGCGTAACGCAACTTTCCTGTACTTTACCTTGACCAAAGCTCATCGTCTAGAGTTTGATTCCATATTCTTCCAATTTCCTGGTCTGAAGACAAATCAATTTTCGCGACATACTTTTATCATCTAAGACTATTACCGCGACCATGTCAGGCGGACAAGGCAACTCAAACAAGGGCCAGCAGGAAGGTGGACTTCTTGGCGGACTCGTCGGAGGCGTCGACAATATCCTGTCGGGTGGCGACAAGGCTCAAGGCAAGGGTGGCCTCATAGGCGGCCTTAATAGCACTGTCGGCAGTACCACCGAGGGCGTTGGCAATACTCTCAACGCAACGACCGAAGGCGTGGGCAATATTGCGGGATCGACAACCGAGGGCCTCAGTAATACTGTCAGATCAACAACAGAGGGCGTAGGCAACATCGCCGGCTCTGCGACCGAGGGGGTCGGCAAAACGACCAAGGGAGTCACAGGAACGGTGGACAACACCGTCAAAGGCGTCACTGGCGGCCAGCAGCAGCGTCGGGAGTAAATGCTTCGGGAGTGACTGCGCGCGGGCGAATCCTGGGCTATGGCTTAGTTGGACTGATGCCAACGTTAGTCGGAACCACACACGGAGTTGCATCAAGTCACGATCAAGGTTATGAGGGTTGCTGTTAGGAATGCTCGGTTCATTTTTTTTTCCGATGCTATACTCTTCCACTCATTGATCGTAATAATGTAGTATGAATCATACCAATACGAGGTTTTCTGTCGACAGTACAATTGTCAATACTGTGAGATCATGTGGTGTTTTGAGAAAATGACAAGGCGTGGTCCTCGCTCCAGTTATAAGTGACTGTTATAGAAATCAGACCATTGTCGTCCTATTTCAATGACGCCACGAACTCGCGTATCTCTCAGGCTCACTTGACCTTGCATGAGCAGATGCGGCGAGTGTCGGGCTCCACGGCAAGACAATTTCCGGCTCCTTTCTACCCTGCATCCGATGATCTGTACCAAGTGCGAATAAACAAATCAACTGCTCAACTAAGCGATCTAGAGAATAGAAGAACGGGGGATCCACTGCTAGCCCATCTAACCTACATAGGAATGTACAGTGAAGTGCCATGCGAGATGATAGTAATATGTATGAGCATTATTCTTGTAGACAAAACAAAGAAAGACTAGATAAGAGGAAAATCGAAAGAAAAAATAAAGCTTCAAAGCAGGTAATGGGAGAGATGTTGTATCTAGAAAACCATGTCGCCGTTTCAACGAAACTGCATCTCCGCTGAAGCATGTCAGCGCCCTCAAATACTGTTCTCCATTCTTTACGACGAGCCAATGATCGGAATCCCCGCGGTGATATGCTTACTTAGTACCTATGCTTTCCTGACAATGCCACGCTCCGATGTGAGTTGCCGGGTCCCGTGATTGGCCGTCTCAGCCTCTGAGCTCAGCAACTATGATGTGCCCAAGCAGAACCAAGCAGCAATAGCTAGAAATTCAGAAGAAGTTCGTTTGCCCGCATAAAGGTGAGCATGTGACTGTTGTGATTTGGTGCATTTGAAACAAAATGTGTAATGGACCAGTGCAGTGCTCCGTTCCTCTCTGGCTCCTCATCACCTCGGAAGGAAGTCCTGCGAAGATCTGCTCCTGATGAGGGGTTCTGATTCAACGTCATAGGTAAGTACAGTGAAGCATCCTTGGAGCTTGAGTGGGGGCTTTGAGAAGTCTTACAAGAGTACAAGACCTGCTGTACCTACCTGACAGAGGGCCTGGAAAAGGGGCCTGCGAGCTGGAAGGTCCTTAAAGAAAGCGGCCCCGTCGCGCCCCAGATTTACCCCAGGTTCTGTCCAAGCACTGTACGCTAGCGCTGCCCGCACGGGTCTCCATAGCACCCACAATAACCCAGGCTAAGCCAGTTAGGGTACCAAGCCATGCAGAATGATACGTTCTCAGCAGCGCGACTGTGGAGCTCTGCTGCCGGAGCCCAGCGCAGTGGAGGCAATCACGCCAGCAGCCCGCAGGCATCTGAACATGACAGCCTGAGGTCACGCGATGGTGCTGATAGTCGAGATGTACTACGTTTGTATCATACCACAATGGTGCCTTGCGGCCAGGACTTGCTCAATTGGAGTCGCTACTCGGTGCACTATCAGCAGACGTGCAATTAGCGTAGGGGCTGGTGGCACAGCGCTGAATCGTCTTGCGACCCCGCCATCATACCATGCTGGGTAATAATATTCTGTGTATACGACACCGCGAACTGTGTCAGCTGGTCGTCAATCACTCCTTTGAGCTTCAAACCAGCTCAACTCATGTGTAATGTACTGTATGTACCTGGGCACTGCCTGGGCAACTGTACATACCGGTAGTAGGTGCTACCTACGGTAGGTACTTAGTAGCAGATGTGTACAACAGCTTCACCCCTCGTTCCTCACCTCAACCCCGGTCTAGCCGGTTCCTGCCTACCTACGCAATAGTAGTATACCTAGGTCGCTTCGCCCAGCCGTGCTTTCCAAGTGCTACTGTAAATACATACACATACATGTAGTATACCTAGGATTGTATGTACTCGTCCCTTGTGTATACCTACCCTTCGATACGGCTTGCCTATTATTACCCATCTCAGACATATACTTCCTATGCATGTAGGTACTCATAGTGTTACCCTAGATACCTGTATCCAGCCCAGCAGCTGCCCATCTGGTCCCAGAAACCCCTCCTTTCAAAACGCCCTTTTATTGCTCTCCGATCTTCCCCTCCTTTTGTCTTCTTCTTCTTTCTCTCCGGCTTTCACAAGCTTCTCCTCTCTGATCTCGCATTTTATCAAGCAAACGTCTACACCATCTACGTTATCATCCGCCTCAGTTGCAACCGTTATCTAACATCAAGCCGCCATACTGCTCAATTCTCAGCTATACTCAAGGTAGCATTCATTCCATCCTCCTTATCCTTATTCCAGACTGACGAGTTGCGCCGACAGCTGAATTGAGAGCTGCTCTCCCGCCTACTTCACTATCTGGTTTTCGTATTCAGAACCACATCTAATTCATCATGACGGAACCCCTTTCCAAGGTCGACTCCGCCGTTCAGGGTCTCTCATCCTCACCGCCCAAGGAGAAGGCTCATAGGAAGAGTTCTAGTGTCCCTGGGGTACCAAGTGTGAAGGAAATGTGTACGGCTCAATGATCCTAATTCTTTTCGACAGGAATTGACAATTCGCAGACCATACGAAACAGCCGCTCAAAGTCTCCGTGGAGACCCAGAAATCTGGATGGTGAGAGCCCGCATCGTCTGCCTTGGGGCCTACACACCCGACATACTCACCCCCTGTATAGGAAAATCAACAGTTCGGCCACTTCGGTTGAAGACAAGGACATTCTCACCAAGCCTCTGGTCACCCCTTTAGTGAGAGTTATTGACTTGCAATTCCCCCTCGGCACCGTGGTTACGGCACGGAACAAGTTCGGAGTGACCATCAAAGATGCAATGGATGCAATCTACAAGACGCAAAAGAAGAAGGTAAGCTTCCTCACCAAGCCTCCGCGCTCATACAAGGCTCTTCAAATACGATTGAAGTTTGCCGTATTTACACGAAACTAATATGTCGCCTCATAGGCCGATGATGAGCTCACGGAGCCGTACCTGAAGGGTTTCGAGTGGCCACCGGCACATCCTAGCTGGGAGGACGAAATGGCAAAGGTAAAAGAAGACGAGAGAGAGCACACAAGGGAGAAGCAGTGGGGGACTCTGCTCATCCATCTGTCATCCATCCCGGAGACAAGCAGCGTTGGCGGTGGCAAGAAGAAGAAGAAGGCCGCTGCTGAATAAGCGCTTTTAGACGCCTCAACATCCAAATATGTTTCATTCACAGGAGCGAATTACGTGCGCACATGTTCTCAATTCGGTTTTCTCCTCCAAAGCGCACAGCGTACTGTAATGGAGTTCTGGATGGCATCAATTGTGCCGGAAGCCTCTTCACTCGAGATTGGGGTTGACAGTTCTACTACGAAGCACTAACATGTACTCATATTACCCAATCATAACGCTTTGTGTATGACTTAATCAACAATTGCAATTACCCCTTAATGCGGACACGAAACCGGGATATCACTGTGTACGTTGTCTGAAACTCTGCTTGTCAGCTTAGGTCTGTTTCGTCGTGACTAAGGTGCGATATAAAACCACCGAATGACATGCGTGCGTCCTAAATACCTCGCTGGTACAAGTCTCCAATAGAAGTGCTTTCATTTGGGACACAAGTTGTACTAACTTGGCCGTGAACAATAATCAGTAATAAAAATATATTTAAGATCACACTGGCTGGCGATATCTGGATTCATAAATCTGTCCGTAGACCAAGTTATAACGATCGACTATCTAAACGCGCTCTGACTGCGTGCCACCAGGCATATCATCTGAATAATGGCATTCTCACACCTGGAAATATTGTCTTCGTTGCTGATGTTCTTGGTAGTCCGGAAACATAGCAGGGTAAAACTCTGTCCATCCGCCCATACGAACTCGAACCAGGTTATATTTCTCGGGATCTTCTGAAGCCTTCTGGTATGTGTCGAGATCGGCGCATGTTAGAGTCACCATATTGCCGCCCACCGTACCGTCTGCAAAGTCCTGTATGAATTGTTGAAGTCGATCCAAGGGGAAGTCCTCCGGGATGTTCATGTCTACCGGCGCAGCATTTGATATCTTGATCTCCACGGCGTCGTTCTTGTAACTCTCCATTGCCTTGTAGATGTTGCGATGCACCGGCTGTGCGGGGAGGTCCTGCGGGCCCGGGACGGGCGACATGTCCGACGCGATAGGCAATTGGCTGCGACGGCCGTCGGCGGAGGCACCGTAGCGAATACCATCGCCCACGTAGCCCTCGAACGTGCCGATGCCGGGCGTGACCAGGAACTCGAAACCTTCGCCGTGCTTCTTGTAGATGCGATCCAGCACGTCCTTGAGGCCCGGCGCCGGCTTGCGGATGGCATCCACGCACATCTGCATCATGTTTGAGATGAGCCATTCTCCCAGGTCGTTGATCTCGTCACTTCTGTCGCCGCTTGCCCACTTCGGCAGGCCCAGCGCTACCGTGCGCAGCTCCTGGTATCGAACTGCGTTGGCGGCGGCGTTGGCGGGGCCTAGGCTCTTGTCTTGGTATGGCTCGATCATGTTGTAGCCCCAGTCACAGATGAGGCAGTTCAGCAGCTCGACTAGTGTGACGCGCGCGGTCTCGGTGTCGTAGACTAGCTTCTTGATGGCGTAGAGGGAGTCGATTGTGTTGGCTACGCCGATGCATAGTGGTGCGACTATGAAATGTTAGTTTTTTTTGGTTATAGTGAAAAGTACACAGAGGAAGAAGATTAGGGGTTTGGATGTAACTCCCGCAGGAATCTCAAAACTTGATAAGGGATCAACAGTAAAAACCATCAAGATAGGGGGAAGAAAAAGGAAAGAAAAGAAACAAAAAAGGAGAGACAGAGTGAAAAAAAAAAAAAAAAAAAAAAAAAAAAAGAACAGAAAGCTACGCACTCATGTGGAACTTTGCGCCACCTGCGGTCAGATCAAGTTTCGAGTCCAGACAGCCATCGAGAACCGCAGAGAGCAGAGGCGAGGGGCAAATGCCGACGAAGTTACCATAGGCAGACAGAACACTGTTGTAACTTCGGTTGATGAGCCAATAGAGCTGCTTCATGAAGATATCCTGAAGCTGGGCGAAAGATGTGATCTCGTGCGCCGGAGGGGAGCGGAACGTCTCCTTCAGACCGCGGAGATGCACCGATCCCGCAGCGCCGTAGGTCGCTCCTTGATTAAGTGCTTGCTCCAACGCGCACATGGGCTCGACGTTTCCAAAGGTGAATTCGGATGCGCCCGCCATCATGGGCTCGTAGCAGCCGTCGGCAGCGTAGTCGCGGGACCAGGCGCGTGTGATGGTCTTCCCGGACTGCAAGAGGCCCTCGCACAGCTTGTCGTCGTTATAGAGGACTGGATGGGCACCGCCTGATAAGATCGACGCCGCGGCCTCGTCGGTGTACTCTTTGGGGATGCCCTCGTACACGCGCAGCGAGAGACTCGGCGCGTTGACGGGGATGCGCCGCGCGGCCTTCAGACACAGGAGAGTCACGGGGTTGGCACCGCCCTCGGGGACTTCGTCGTCGGTGGCTTTGTAGCCGCCGATGGTAACTTGCTGCACCCACTGGTTGATACCGCCGCCCTGGTGAAAGTTGCCACCAAGCCCGTTGACGGACGTGGTGCCGTAGCCTCTGTAGTCGTAGATGAAGGCGCGGTTGACGAAGGCGTGCTCACCGATCTTGATCCAGAGACAGTCGATGATGTCCTGCGCGCGGTCGAGGGTGATGGTTTTCTCGGCGAGGTCTTTCTCGAGGAAGGGCCAGAGGATCTGGTCCAGTCGGCCAAAGGCTGTGAGCTCGCCCACGAGATGGAGACAGCAGTGGAAGGAGAATATCAGCTGGACGGCATCATGGAAGCTGGCGGGGGGATGGTCTATGAGCCGTTCGAAACGCTCTTTGACGTCTTTCATGTTGAGTTTGTCGTCTGGGTCAGTAGCTGATTTGTAGGCTTGTTGGGCTATATCTGCCCAGTTCTCGAAGTAGGATTGTACCCCTTTGAACGAGTCGCTGGCAGAAATAAAGAATGACGCCTCTTCGGAACCAGGCTTTTCTTTTCCTGCCCGTCGGTCCAGATCTTCAATCATTCCAGCCACACCATGATCGACGAGGGTCTGGAAGTTCGGGACGATATGCCCCATAGCAGCCCCTTCATCGAGTTGGCACTTAAGCCACGCAGCCATGATTTCGTCGTCGTCTAGGTAAGGAACAACCTCCTTTCCTCTCCCGAGCGTGAAATCAGGGAGTGCACCGACGACGAGCTCCTTGGGTGTAATACGAACTAAGCCGGTATGCTTCGCGATCTTGGAGTCGGGCGAAGAGAGAAGATCGGCAAGGGTGGCAAAGTTGGCAAGACCTTTACGCTCGAGGATATTCTCTGGCACCGACTTCTTGTCAAGAACAGGAAGGAGATCTTTGAGGTGCGGCAGGCGTGGGAAGTGCTCGCTCTTCATCCAGCCGTCTCGCCAGTGATTGAATGATCTCGACAAAAGACTCAAGACGCGGACACTGGGCTGGTCGCCGGTGATGTAGTACCCCTCGGCCATCTGGTGCATGTAGTCCTGCGTGTTATAGTACATGTAACGATTGCGGCTGCGGACTTTCCAGTGCGGATCTTCGTACGTGTCGTCTCCGGGCGTCACACCGGTGACCTTTAGCTCGCGCGCGGATGGAATGTACCAGTAAGTGCCACCTTCGCCCTGGACGAAGTCCATCAGACGGTCCACGGGCCGCTCTGGGCGATCGCCGAGCATGTTTTGTAGAATCGACTCAAAGCGCTGCTGCTCATTACAGAAGGCCACGAACATGATGCCCTCTTCACGACTGGCATGGACGTTGATCTCGTCATATGGCAGGGCTTGACGCAGGAGTTTTCTCTGGTCACGATTCTCGTCCAGAGTGTGCGCGCGATGAACGTGGGCATTCTCGGCTTTGTAACGCTGCTGCGAGATGATTTCGCCGTCTGGCTTCCGCCCGATCACGGCATTGAGAACTTCGCCGGGTTGCGAGTTGAGATCGGGCCAGTCCAGGTTGAATTTCTGGGTGAAGCCAAAGGTTGAGCCATTGTCGTCGCCATTGCTGTCAACAAGGATGTCTTCAGCTAAGCTGATGGGATCATTGGGGTTGGTGATCTACAGTATCTTAGCATAGGTCGAGGTGTTTTAATTCAGTGTTCATGATTTACTTACATGGTCTACATATCTCCCGCCCATTACCCTGCCATCGGGACGTTTACCCAACGGGAGGCTCTCGATTTTGTTCGCGAGACTGTTAAGATCTTCGATGACGAGCGATATGATCTCGGCTGCTTTTTCCTTGCTGGGAGACTTGACATAGAGCAGGAAATCTCCACCGGTATCTTTGAAATGGAGTCCGTGCTGAAGCACCTCGTTCGAGATCGGGATATCTCGTTTGGTCCAATGACCCCAGAGTGCCGGAGCAAAGCCGACGATGAAAGTGCTATAGGGGAAGTTCTTGATAGTCTCATCGTCTAGCTTCTGAATGAGCTGCAGAAGTTTGTCATGCGTGTCCGTGTCTTGACTCTTCAAGTAGACAGTCAAGATGTGACCGAAGATGGGTCTCATGGGAAGGCCACGCTGGGCAGCACCAAGGCTGGAGCGAAGCGCTCTGTCCATTGTGTCACTAACCATTGCGAGTCTCAGGGTTGACTTGATGGCTATGAGATGTTCAGGGAATTCAGAACTGTATCATTTGGGCATCCATCCCTTTGATATACCTAAGTGTATAATGCCTGTCAGTATCGCTCAGTATACAAATCACCACCCCCTCATAGCCAAGTCTATTCAGCTCGCCACGACATAAAGGTCAATTACCTTTCCAGATACCTATCATGGCGCACCGAGACTTCATCGTCCATTCAGGTTCAGTTGTGGTTCAACGTGCATCTCAGCTAATGCAGTTTTAGGCGACCTGCGGTGAGGGGTGAGCTGTCGAACTGAGACTGCATAGCTTCTCAGGTGTGCCAAAGACATGGTCATCATATCATCGTATATGTCAATTAGAATTATATGTGATATGATTCAGTGTCGCATCTAGCGGCAGCTGTTACGACACCGGAGTCGCCTCAACACCCGAGTCCTTATCCCCGCAGACAACCATGGGTCTGCTCTCCTCGGGCACACCGATCTTGTATCGGCTCGCCTTAGATACTAATAATACATTCTGTTTTCGTGATGTCGATCGTAGTTATGCTGTGTTCAATATAGTCGATCTTGTTCACTAGTTACTGTGCATTGTATCACTTGAGTGTCATAAAACTGACTGATTTATGAGCTGGTGTAGCGGTAGAACCAGTGGTAGTACACAGAAGTATCTCCAATCAAGATCACTGTGACTCGTGTGTGTACGTGTCTAGGAGTTGAGTCTGTGATCGAGTGCTACTACCCCGCGATACCCTTCAAGATATCGTTGCGGGCTATACACTATTGGCAAATGTGAGCGCCAGCCTTTAAGCCATATTGCAAAAGCTCGTAACGCTCTTAAGGCTTGGTCATATGTATCTTAAAACTGCACATTCCTCCATATGGATGTGAAGGTGTTAAGCCCCAATGCTCTCAAGGCAGGTGGTTCCGATTGACGCCGCACAACATACCTGTCACCTGCTCAATCTGTACGACAACTATACATAACTAATATCTCATGAGCTAGGTATTAGATAATAAGGTTCACATTGAATAACTTCGTCGCCGAGGGCAATATTACAGCTGGAGCATACGTACGAGAGCGCCTGAATCGGGTTTAGAAAGACCAGATTCGCTCTATCAAGCTTGGCGTTCTCAGACCATAGGCACAAGAGAGCAAGTTGTGACTACAAGACACAAGCTCTCGACTGGATTAATGCGGTGAAGTCGAGCCTTGGTGAAAGAGGCTGGCTGGCGTCTGCAAGCAATGTCTGGGATAGTCTAGACCACCAACCCCTCAACCACAGATCTACCACTTCCTTACCTTGGACGGCATTTCGGCAGCATCTCGGCAGCAGGCGTTCCAGTCTGAGGCGTCGGACACATGCAACAACATACATCGAGACTGAACGGGTCATTGTGAGTTGGTGATGGCTTGTTAATACACAAAGATCCCGGTAATGTTACGTATCTTGAAGTGATGGGGAGAGGTGATGAGGAGTGCCATACCGGTAGAAGCAATGTGACTGGTCACTATTTAAGCCTCAATCGCTGTTGGCAGAGACATTGAGCTCTATTTTATGTAATGGATGCTATAAGCATGTAGCCAAACTACTTACGGTAGCTACCCGGGTGCGTATTATTTCACCTACCTATCTCGACATCTATAACCTTCTCTGTATGTATATTTGAGGGGTTTTTACACGATATTTGTAAAATTATGCTAGCGCCACACCATGCTAGAGTGGCAGTGCCTTTAACCATTGGCGACATGGCAGATTCTAGTTAAAGGCGTTTAATGGTAGGGAGGATTTTACATAAAAAAATCGCAGGCAAATGGGCACAGCGCAATAAAGCTATCGCTTCAGACATCAAAAAACCAAGCCAACGGGGAAAAAAAGAAAAAGTATATTAAAAAAAGCCCGTACATCTTAACATACCTGCGCGTGCTCGGCTCGCTGAAATTCTCTATAACCTACCAAACAATTTAAGCCTTACCGAGATTTTCGAACTACGCATACAAGCGGCCGCGCTCAGGGTTAATTTATAACAAGCAAAAAACCATCAAAAACAAGTATGTTTAGCGACAAGCGCCAGCTAAGGTCATATTTAATAAGGAGTTTTTCGGCTAATACTTATTTCCGTTTTTAATCCAAATGACACAATGCCTGCTTTGTATTAGGAATGAGAGGCTGTTCTGTAAAAAGAGAACATTTAAGTATTGTCGACCAGCGGTAATACATAACCACTTTGATAAAAAACACAAAAAGCAGCTGCTAGCCTCAAAGCGCATATTATGCAACCATTCTAAGTGCAAGATGAAAGGGCTTGAGGTTGTTAAAGGAAATGGAGACTCGTACAAGTGTAGCAGAATTATGGTTGTATTCAGGATAATCAGAGGGAAGAAGGTCAGTCCAGAGACTGAAGGGAAGAGGTGATACATATATGTATGAGAGTGCAGTGTACCCGACTCCCTTATTTGAACATCATGCCTGGTGGCATCTAGTTTTGCGATACTACGTGCCCACATCCCCCCTTCATACATGCTAAGTCTACTAAATGCAATAATACCTATCACATAATCCACGGGTTGAAATCTTTGGCGTTATTATCTCAGTGAGACTATTACTACAATGCTCCAATTACAGCCTACGGCTATCCACTCAATTCTACCAAACCCAAGACATTGACCACAGCAATTTTCCGGTCCATCGGATCATTTAGGTCTAGCCAGCAAGTACTAGTGACGGGCAACGTCAGTTGTGGTTCCTCCTTCTCAACATCACAAAGGTACTCATCAGAGATGTTAAACTGAAGAAAGCATATAAAGTGACGTGCGGCAGCGATGACGAAGATACTGCGAGAGCAGAGGCCCGTTGATTAGATCTAACTTTCTTGGCTAGGTATCATGTGTATTTAGAAAAGGTAATGGATCCACCACTCACTTCGGATCAGTATAGTACGGTTTTCGTGTAAGGCGCCCCGCTAAAGCCTCGGCCGTCATCTGACCAAGCCAGGCGTCCGAGATGGTTGGCCGCCCCTCACGAATATGCTGAAACCGCTTTTTGGCCTCGAACAGTACATAATAAGAATCGCTAAGCCGGGGGCGGTGGTAAGCGCGTTCTCCGTTCCGTAAGAAAGTCCGCAAGGGCAAGCGCAGGCGCAAGCCGCCATCATCTTCGGCTCGGATGCACCAGCCACCTTGAGTGGAGACTCCAACGGACAGGCGGGTGCGACATTCAAGCCTATTCCGCAGCTCAAGCTCCTCGTAAGGGACCGAATAGAGGATATGGCGAAGGAAGCAGGTGACGAGTCGCTCCGTCTTGATTTCGCGGGCCGCGTCCAAGCCATCGTCAGGCGGCATGAAGGCGTCATCTTCAGTAGAGACTTGGGAGCTTGGCTGGTGAGGGCTCGAAGACGCGAACTGCGCTTGGGTGCTGTCTACCATGTCTGGGTGCTCGACTGTTTTGCGGGTTCGTTTCAACGGTGGCTGTTCTGGGCTGCTGGCTATGTCCCCGTCCCCTATCTCCTTTTCCCCCTCAGTGACATGGCCGGCATGGCCGTCCTCCAGGCCCAAGAAATCCTGCCCTTGTCCACCAGCTACTACATCCGCGAGAGCGGCCCAGAATTGGCCGAGAGTGGGCCCGCATATAGTTGCTAGATCCGTCTCGACATGCATCGGTAAGTCGGGAGGGGCTGGCTGGACTAACTCCAGCAAAGCCGTGTTGGAGCCGACCAAAGTATGGTTGGACACTGACTCGTCTGCGAAGTATGGAAGAATGCGTGCATTTGTGGCCTCAACAACCACTCGGAATGCAAACAGCTCGTTGGCGCCCCAGGAACTAGCAGCGGGGAGTCCTTTAGGCAGCTGATTCAGGCGGAGTGCACTAGTCAGCGCATGCTTGCTCGCGACCGACGTGAAATAAGGCATCGTGTAATAGCACGCGTCTTAAAAGTGCTTGAATCGAGAAGCAGCAAGCAACAAAGCGCATCGGGTTAGAGGATACTGAAGTGCTGCTTGCGTGAGCGTGATTGTGGCTCAAGGCGCATGGGCTTCCTCGTTCACGTTGTTCTACCACGTACTGCCGGCTCGCCCAGCGTCACTTATTCGCATGCATGGGTGGGCCTTGAACCAATCACATCTAACAGTCATGCGTGTTTGCGCTGGGATTGTGACGTGTCGCTTGCCTCGGCGAAATGGATCCGCCCTGCGGCAAATGTGACTGCCTCGACTGCATCCCACCTGAAGCCCATATCTCCAGAACGTTATGATGCAGAGTCACTTGAGCACAGCCTGCCGAGAGTTGTGCTAGCAAGATGCGTGGGGCTTTATTGATGCTAGAGATATCCAGGAAGCAATATTAAGACCAGTTGTAGTTAAGAAAACGACAGAGAGCCGTGGTTTGCCCACACTTGACTTCATCATATGCCGCTATGTATGGTAACGATTCGGGTCCAAGTTGTAAAGGGGGGTTCGTGGGCCTTCTTGGCGGCGTCGTTTAAGATCTATTACATCGCATGCATGCGAAGACTTTCGTTTCCGACGACCAAAGTAATCATCCTTATGCATGGTGGTGGCGGTGACTGACACGGCGGCTAGGATACGACAGCGGAAGGTATCATTGGGCTTATATGGCACACGCATATGTTGCAGTTTCATGAGGGACGGCGTGGTATAGGAGCAAGCGCAGGTCGTGGGCCGTTGGTTAGGGTGTCGGAAGCGCTCGAGCAGGGGCTGAGACACACGCGCGGTATAGACGTGCATATCTTGGTCGTCGTCGCGGTGCGTGAAGAGCAGTTGTGTCTGCTGTGAAGGAAACAACATGGCGCGTCAGTTTCTATGCGTTAGGCGAAAGTGGCGACTTACCATTACTACCGACTCGTCTGTAGAAGAGCCTTTTGTTTGAGCAATGGCAATCAAGACAGCAGCAATGCAAGGCTCGTAGGGTTCGTTGGAGAGATGGTTACGGTCGACGCGGCGGGGCGGCTGATCGATTTGGGCCGAGTCGAGGTAGGAAAGCATTAAGGGCCCGAGGTGGAAGTTGAACAGCAGTGGAAGCCGATATGCACGCCGCCCAACGGCCAGCTCCATGATGCAATCGTTATAGGCAGAGAAGGGAACTGCCTCGATGTTAAGGCGGGGGCTGCCGCCGACGTCAACGTCGAGGTCTTCATGCATGGACCTCAGTGGGGGCTCCGGGAAGACCAGCATGGCGTCTAAGGCCACGGCCCTCGCCCGAGGGGGGACTCCCCTGGTCATCGTTTTAATAAAGCGCTTGAGGTGGTCCTGGTGCAGGTCAGGAATGAGTGCATGTAGGGACAGCCCGTCTTCATCTCGATCGAGGTCATCCACATCGGCATCGCTCTGGCGATCGACACACAAGGCCTCTAGATGGGCCTGTGTCCACTGTCGAGGCGGCCGCCAAAGCGACTTGTTGCGGCCGACGACAGCATTGAGAGAATGCTGCCGGAGGTCGATGGTTCCGTCGTGCTTCACGATGGCGTCAGCGCCGTGGTCGATGTCGCTGGCGGTGTCGGTATCGGGAAATATGGCTGGCATGGCGGCTACACAGTTTTTACCGGGATCACGACCCCAGCATCGCTGGTATCGTGGATCAATCGGTCTCTGTTATGTGCGTCCAAGGTCTAAAGACTCAAACACGCGCAGTAGAGACAGGAGAAATGCGCGAGTGTGGCTCCGGAGCCGAGACGTGGCTGGTGCTGAACCCGCCCACCTTACCCACCTGCGGCGGTCTAAACCTGGCTTTTGTGGGACGGGCTAGTGGACCAATACAAAGCCATCGCTGGCTAGCCCACCTAGGGGTGCCAAGGGTACCTCCAACCAAAATTCGAAGTATCCGCTACTTACATGCACTTTATTACCTCTTGCCTAGGTGTGAGGCGGCACTGAATGATGGATGGACTGTATGGATTGACTATGTAGATGGGATGGAGCCCACACGCTACACTCTACAGTAACTAGGTACCTTCAACTTATCAATCGACCTATTTAACGTATTTATTTACTATGTATAATAGCAACACACATTGCTAGCTATTTCAATAGGCAAAAAAAAGTATTAGCTTGGTAAACGCATTATATTTAATAGCTAACTTAAAATATATGTTATCTGCGTAGATGAGTGCATGTATGTCGCGATATAGGTTAGGTACCTAGTAAATGTAAATATGCTGTTATATGCTGTTGTAGCGTATACTTAGGGTACTTTGTTGTAGAGTGGCGTACCCGATTTGGGAGACACCATCTCCTCTTTGGGTTAGAACATGGCACCCCTAGGTGGGCGACAGAAAAAGTGACAGGCGCTTGTGTGACCTCAGTGCATCTGAGTGCGGGGGTAACGGCACCCAAGGGAGCCACGAACGCCAAGGCGTGCCCGATGTGATCTAGTTCCTGTTAATGTTGCTCTTTTGATTATAGATCATCTTTTAACACTCCCGGTGTGATGCGTCCTAGCAGCGGTTTGGTCGCATTCTCAACACAATCTACGTCTCTTGATAACTATTCCAGACAACTACGCTGATGTCTCTAGACTCTGTTAGTAAAGATATAAACGTTGACTAGCCGGGATCTTATAGAGTCGCCACTGCGGTCGGTAGATAAAACCTGCTCACTACCTACCTGGAAGGTCCCGGAGCATCCTGCGTTTCGCAGCGAGTTCTATGTAAAGAAAGACAAGTGGCTCGGTAACTAGGAGAATACACCTTAACTGATAGTGCAGCTCCTCCTCTTTTAGAGACTAACATGACATTATTATTAACAATATTTATGACACAGGAGAGGCCTGCGAAACAGGGGTTGGCTAGAGAGACGCGCAAGGGGCAGTTGAGCCTCAGTAGATCATCGCGTTCCTTATGTCGATTTGCACACAAAAAATGAGCACAGCCATGTGTTACACGGCGTGACGACGCGGCATTGAGCCATGACGATTGACTTCCCTAGGACCAATGGAAAAGTCAGCGTTGTATACAGGTAGAATGCGGGTGATAAAGCACGTCTCACCGGCCTCATATGTACCTGAACTTCTCAGTAGGTGAATCGCAAACAGCCCTCAGTCAGGTCTCGAAAATTCTTTAAAGCCCTGAGTGATATTTCACTACCCCTCCAGCATTTTTATGTTTATATGCATCTCACGTATTATCAGGCATCACCAATTGGAATGTTCTACCGTAATTCGCATAGTCTGAGAGGCAAGTGAACTAAGATATGACGAACAAAGCGAGAATAGGACACATAGTTTCATGTCGAACAAAGAGTTGCGAGTACGGTAGTTTCTTTAAAAACGTTAGTACTCCAAGCTTGCCTTAAGCTTTTTATATTGGCTCTGAATTGGGATCATACGCAATTCTCGGAAAATCAAGAAAGTATGAAATCCACCAACGACGACAATCATGGTACGTGTTTTCGATAGGTCTGTTTAGTGTGCGAGATAAAAAATTAATGAAGACAAAGGACTGCCGTATCCTCTGGAGTCAACAATACCATCTGGTCCACCAGAGCAGATGCCAAAACGGCCGCCCTCCCGCGGGGAACCACTATTCATAGATCACATCTCCAAATTTGACAATCCGTATATTTGTCTCAGACTCATCGACACACTACTTCTTATCGATGACTCCGACTCCATGCAGAAGTGTTGGGACGAGGTGGGGGATATTCTCCGAATAATCGCGCCGATTTGTATCAAGTACGACAGGGACGGAATCGCAATCGAATTCGTGAATCATCGAGCGAGTGGCTATTACTTGACTAGCCGCAGCGGGTATCAGCATATCGGGCTAATGAAAGGCAATCTTGACATGCATGACAACGTCGCGGGAATATTTCACAATGTGAAACCGAGAGGAAAGTGTCGCATGGATAAACGATTGGAATCGATCTTGGACCCCTATACGACTGAGTATGAGACTACTCTTCGACAAAGCGGGGGTAAGAAACTGATCGTTCCGCTTAATATCATTGTCATTACGGATATGCAATGGGATACTGATGAGGACTATTTCGGCGCCATCACTCGGGCAGCGAGACAGCTCGATATCCTCGGCGCTCCAAAGTATCAACTTGGTGTGCAGTTCTTCCGGGTGGGTGATGCTGGTCGGCAACTGAGTGAAGGTAACGTCCGATACATCGATGATCAGCTCTGGAAAAAGAGAGGAGTGAGGGACATGGTGGATATGACGACTTGGACAGGGGCGCCTGGAGAACTTTCGCCAAAGGGAACTCTCAAAGTTGTGCTTGGGGCAGTGAGACGGTCAATTGACTACATGGAGGTCTAGGTATTTTGTGTCCACGTGCTGAAGACTAGTCATAGAGGAAGAAGATACCTCTCGATGCTATTATCATAGATCCCATATTACGAAAACTGCGCATCAAGGCAACTGAAACTAATACATAGACTTTTGAGTTTGCTTTGCCATAGTGAGAAGCAGACGCCCATCGTCCCGCGCAAGTATTCTTCCCAGAATCATTGTCAACTGTTTCACATCATCAAAATTGTTTTCTGCCTCAGCCAGATTCAATGCGTCGACGACGCAAAGGATCCTCCCTCCATGAAGCTCGAGTGGCGGTAGTGCCTCAAGAATTCTGAGCCCTGCATCGATGCCCTGAGGTCCGCCTTGTGCTAGGAATTCGAAATTTCGCTTATGTAGGTCAGGAACCTTATCGAATTTGTCCGGAATAAGAGTGATAAAATTGCATATAAGGGAGCTCAGAAGTTGGCACAGTATATGTTCTGCTTTGGCTGTGCGATCTTTGGGATAGACGCGCAGTACAACGGCACTTGGATCCCGGACACGCAAAAAGGCCGCCCACTCGCAACCAGCTATCCTGGCGTCGAAATCGTAAAACTCAGCGCCGAATGTGTAGATATTAGGCCCGTTAGATAGCCAATGATCCAATAGTAGTTTCTGAATACCGCGCTTGTAAAGCTCAAGCGGGAATTGCTTGCCATTATCGTAGCCCCGTTTCTCCTCCAGAGCCTCGAAGTGAGCCACACAGTTGAACGCCAAATCGAGTCGCTCCGAGTACTTTAAGAGGTCCTCTTTCGTCATCATGGTCCGGCCCAAAGCTTGTTTGATCGCAGATGGTATCATGGCGACTAGTATTCGCAATCAAGTTTTAAAACGATTAAACAGGAGATTAGCGACACGTTGAACATACTGATCGAACGACAAATAAAATGTGCGCGGAAGCTTCAAAAAGCTATGTATATATAAATAACGAGCGCATACCAGGGATCGATGACGAAACCAATGTAGACTGCTCTTGCCTTTGTTTACGAGGGTTGAAGGGCCCAGGTAGGCGGCTGCCAGCGAAGAATCAACGGACAAAGGAAGCATTCCGCATGACCCTTAAGTTAGATGATGTGTCGACTTAGCCAAGCTTAGACAATATATATTTCACGTTGAGATTGTCTTGCTTTAACACAAAGGATACCTATACCTACCTAAGTCATTTAGGGCTGAGCACAGCCCCTCTACATTAATTAAATGGTTCGCTCCCAAACTATGCTGAGATTCAGCCTCTGGGCGCTTTTAGACCAGTACTCCGTATGTGGTCCGTTAAGCCCCAATCGTCAGCCTCATCAACTAGGTTTAGAACTGTAGTACGCTGTCCGAAGACAGCCTGCCCATCATATTTAGAGGCCTTAGAATCGCTTGCTAGGATCCCTCACGCATCTTCTGCAAGACGCACTTTAGATTTCCCTATATGCCCAGTTAGCGTCGCCTAGAAGAAGCTTCGGGTTGACGAGTAGTTGCTTTACACCTAAAGCATGTCGGATAGACTGGAGATATTTCGCGTTATCGTGAGGCGAAACTGTATATAATATGATCAGGTTGACGCCTGTTCGCCTCAACACATGTAGCCGATGCTGAATTTCTTACTTGACCCGACTTAATTCTTTGGGCATCAACTTCAGGCGTTACTAAGATCCCATATTCTCTACTGCAGCATGATGATCCTTATACCCGACCAGACGTGAATGTTTATAGGTAAAAGCAGAGCATCATTCACTTATATCTAGTGATTACTGTAGTGGCACAGCATTAGGAGAACACTTACGATTCTAGGTAGTATGGGCAACTCTAGCAGTACACTTGATTGGGTACCTCGACCATACCTACCATGTACGGTTAGGTACACTCACAGCATCCCTTTAGCGACGGGCAGTTACCCCGGGTAAGCCTGGCTAGCGTCGGATCAACCCCGCGACGATCCCCAACTTCCCCAAGACAGGTTCCACTGCCGTCGATGTGACGGAATTTGGGGTCTCTTTTCCTCACCCTACCGGTAAACCTACAGTAGCCGTATATTGCCCGTGCGGTTACCTATCGACTTACCTTATAGGTATTAACCCCTCCTCGAACTCCTTTGCTATGAAGCCCTACACAAAGATGCTGTCGACATCTTATCAATTCATTCAGAGATACCTTCTTCAATCGGCACCTGATTGATTGTTAGTCCCTACACCAAAGAGCCCGGAGAGAATCAAGCCGCAATGCCCGTCACAGCTTTCGAGCTTCCCGAACGGCACAAGTACCAGAACGGCTTCGGTTCCTATTTTGAGTACGTCATCCGTTGTCTATACACTTTACGATAATGATTAGCATGCTTACCTTACCAGAACCGAGGTCGTCCCAGGTGCCCTCCCTGTCGGCCAAAACTCGCCCCAGAAACCGCCGTACGGATTATATGCCGAGAAGCTCTCAGGCACCGCCTTCACAGCTCCACGACACGAAAATCAACAGTCTTGGCTGTATCGGATCTTGCCCTCGTGCGCCCACCCTCCCTTCACTCCCGTAGCGGATGGGCCCTTCCAGTCCGACAGCCCGGCCAGCCCTGCCAAACTCGAGTACATCCCAAACCAGTTTCGATGGGACCCCTTCGACCATGACGACGCGACTGATTTCGTGTCTGGTATGCGCCTCGTCGCCGGCGCCGGCGATCCCACTCTGAAGCAGGGCATCGGCGAGTACATATACGCTGCTGGCAAGTCCATGGACGAGAAGTCCGCCTTCTACTCAGCCGACGGAGATCTGTTGATTGTAGCCCAAGAAGGTGCCTTGGACATTAGGACAGAGTTGGGATGGCTCCTTGTCCGGCCTATGGAGATATGCGTCATCCCACGCGGTGTCAAATACCAGGTCCATTTGCCCGAGGGCCCGGCGCGAGGCTACGCTCTCGAATTGTACCAAGGGCACTTCACTCTTCCGGAACTAGGCCCCATCGGCTCCAACGGTCTCGCCAATGCGCGCGATTTCCAAGCGCCAGTTGCTGACTTCAGTCAAGATTGCGGCGCCACCGCCGCAGAGGGGCCGAACTCCTATACAATCACTGTAAAGTTCAATAACTCGCTGTTCCAGACCAAACAAGCCCATACACCCTTTGATGTCGTGGCATGGCACGGCAACTATTACCCGTATAAGTACGACCTTGGCCGGTTTAACACCATTGGCTCCATCTCGTACGATCACCCGGATCCGTCCATCTTCACTGTACTGTCGGCTCTCTCAGACCACCCCGGAACCGCCATTGCCGATTTTGTCATCTTCCCACCACGTTGGCTAGTCGCCGAGGAAACGTTCCGTCCGCCATGGTACCATCGCAACACCATGTCCGAGTTCATGGGCCTCATTGCGGGCGATTACGACGCGAAGAAGGGAGGGCAGGGTGGTTTCATGCCTGGAGGAGCAAGCTTACACAACGTGATGAGCGGCCATGGGCCGGATGCGAATAGCTTCGAGGGTGCGCGCAATGCGGAACTCAAACCAGCTCTGGTGGGCAAGGGAAGCTGCGCCTTCATGTTTGAGAGTTGCTTGATGGTTGGCGTAACGGAATGGGGTCGGAAAACATGCAGAAAGGTCCAGGATGACTATAACGATCACAGCTGGGGTGGTGTCAAAGTCCATTGGACACATCCGGGAGCAAAACAACTCTGATGCAGAACCGGCCAAATAACGCCGAGATACTATACTAGTTTAACGGAATAGGTAGTTTGAAATGCAATCAAAGATGTTTACAATTAATTAGGATCTATCGAGTCTAATTAGTTTACCATTCGGTGTTCTCATTTACAGTTTTGAGTCTTATAGATGTTCCTCTCTCGACTTCGACTGGGTAAAACTCAAGCGAACAGGAACAGTAGGCGTTCAATTCACATTTCAAAATTCCCATCACATACTTATGGGATGAGTGAATGAAGAATATCGAACCGGCCCTCTCACAACCCGACCCCGACCCCGACCCCGAGGCCGCCAGCCCGCCCATTTTGGCCGGTCAGACCGACGCGAGCCCGAGAACATATAGTCTACGATCCACTCACTCCGCATGACGCAATAGGATCGAGCACACCGATCTACGCTACCGGCACATACATATGATCTTAGCGGATGAGAGATGCATGAGATGAGACACAACTGCCTGAGATCGAGACCATCGCAAGCCCCTTTCAGCTTCTGACCCCCCTGTTGAGGTGGCTGTTCGCTTCAGAACCAAATGGGGTATATGTGGAGGATGCGAGCACATGGAGAGGTTATATACATTCCAAGCTGACCACACCACCACACTAGTCATTCCTCACATTGTTACAGGGACGCTTAGGCAGATATCCGAGAGGAGGGGAATTCTATTCTCTGAAAAGAAATACGGCTTGACATAGTATATACCGGAATTGATATTGGTCGTGTGAGCCAAAGATCAATTGATCATATATATTTACAGCGGATGGAATCCCGGCGTGATATAACTAGAAACCGATCACACAGATAACAACAAGTAAACTGAGGAAAAACGAAACAGCTACGCGAAATGGCGCTCAAAGTCCTCATCATCGGCGCGGGCGTGTGCGGCCCTGCGTTCGCGACGCTGCTCCGACGCGCTGACCCCTCGGGATCGAACTACGAGATCACCGTTGTCGAGCGCGCTGAAAGGCTGCGCGAGACGGGGCTGCAGATTGATCTGCGGTCACACGGGATTCCCATTGTTCGGAAAATGGGCTGTGAGTTGTCCTACCTATCTATCCATGCCTAATTCCGCATTTCTTCAATTTTATTGTTTTTTGCTATCTTTTGATGTTTATAAATTTCATTGGCCTGGGCAATGTCTCGAGAAAGAGATGTATATACTTGATTTGTGAGCAAGTACGCTGCCGATCGAAGATGCTGACGGATGCCGTAAATACAGTGATGGACGCGATCCGCAAGCGCGCCGTACCAGAGCAGGGTGTATCCTTCGTAGACGAGCACGGCAACGTCTTCGCGACCTTCGGGAAGAACGACTCGGGCCACGGCAAACAGACCATGACCTCCGAGTACGAGATCATGCGCGGGGATCTGGTAGACGTCTTCTACCGCGCCAGTCTGGGGCTAAGCCCAGACAAAACCCCCGACGAAGCGCCCGCCGTATCAGGTGTCGTGAGCAATGGAAACGTCCGCTACGAGTTCGGCGTCACGGTCACGGATTTCGCCCAGCACGACGACGACGACGCCGTGGACGTGACGTTCTCCGACGGACGCACGGCGCGGTACGACCTCGTCGTCGGCGCAGACGGGCAGGGCTCGCGCACGCGACGGAACTTACTCGGCGGGAAGGAGGCGAGCGACGCATGCTTCAAGTCTCTAAACTTATTCACAGCGCTGTATCTCGTCCCGCGCACCGACAAAGACGACAACTGGATGAAAGTGCACATGTTCCCCGAGCGGCGCGGCATCTTCACGCGCTCGGCGAACGTGACGGCGCCGACGCAGGTGTACATGGCCGTCGCGACGGACCGCAAGGAGAACGCCTTCGGCGTGTGCAGCGCCATGGCGCAGGCCCCGGCGGAGCAGAAGCGGACGTTTGCGCGGGCGTTCGCGGATCATCATGGGTGGCGCGTTGACGAGCTTGTGCAGGCGCTGGAGAAGGAGACGACTGAGGAGGACTTCTACGCTACGGAGATCGGACAGGTGCGCTGTGGTAAACTGGCCGTGGGCCGCGTGGTGTTGCTTGGGGATGCGGGCTATTGTCCGAGCCCGATCACGGGCATGGGGACCACGCTCAGTCTGGTCGGGGCGTATATCCTCGCCGGCGAGCTCATACGGCACGGAGGGAGAGATGGCATACCTGAGGCGTTGAGGTCGTATGCGATTGGTGTACGGGCGTTCGTGGACGAGGCGCAAAAGATACTGCCTGGTTTCCCGGGCCTCTTGTATGCGCAGTCGCGCTGGGGTGTGTGGGTCTTGACGACGATTATCTCGCTTATTGCGAAGTCGGGTATCGTGGATTTTCTGGCTAGGTTCATGCCGGAAGACTCGGGTAAGTTGAAGATTCCGGAGTACCCGGAGTTGAAATTGGCTAGTTGAGCACGCGGAAATCACGGGTGTTTGGGCCTGATGCCCCGGTAACTCTGCGTCCTGTGGTGACAAGCGGTGGGTGTTTGGATTATCATATCTTAAATGATGACGATTGGGATATCAAAAGTACAGTTGGTTTGGCTTAGGCGTTAGGATCATAACAATAATGTCGTTGTGAATATCCTCCACGCTGGATTACGGACCTGGCGAGCGAATACTTTTCTTTGGTGGTTACATCGAGATGAGTTTGAACGTCGTAGCATCAAACTTAAATAATCAAAGCTGTGAAATACAAGAGTCTATTGCGTCAACGAATACAATATCGAACAACCAAGGAGCTTTGCCTCCCATCTAAACCCACTAATCGCCCAGACCAACAGCAATGAATCCAATGTTCAGTGCCGAGACAACATATTCTCCAAAACACCATTCAAAATGCCATCGTAATAATAAACCCCTGCAATGCAATCCAGAACGACCAACAAAACAGCAAAAGCAAAAACCCCGCCTATGCTCCGATGTAGTACAGTTCAAGGGTCAGCCCCTCGAGACGGAAAAGGTCATCTTTCTTAATGAGCTTTCTACGCCGCCAGCGCCGGTTTGTATCGTCTCCGTAGGTTCCATGGTAGTCTTCCATGTCGTCTCAGTGCGCTCCCCAACCTCGTCCCAGAGCCGTTGCCAGCTACCCGCGTTATGTAAATAGACTTTGTCGCTCCCGGCCTTGCCGTTATCCCGAGGTAGCGTAGTGCCGACCTGACGCCCGAAAATCATGGCGTCTCGTCGATCCGATTGCAGGAACCGCACCATGCGGATCGCGACGCGCACCTGGTCATCCCACGTGAAGAGGTGGAAGAAGCTAGTCGCGTGTATGAACGTCATCTTCCCATTGAGCACATCCAGTCTCTCGTCGCCTTCCCCTTGCTTGAGCAAATCACCAATCACGAACTCGCCCTGGAATTTGTCCCGGTCGCGGAACAAGTCGAACCCGAGGTCCAGGAAACGGGGCTCGATATCGGTCCCGTAGAGACGCGAGGAATCAACACCGTCGAAGGCAAGCTTGCGCAACACCTGGCCCACGCAACAGCCTACATCTAGCAGACGCGTCTCGTTGCCGGCAGGCTCGGACTCGCATTGGGCTTGTAATAGCCGGAAGAGCGCTACTTGGTAGTAAGCGTCTGTGGCGAATTCCATGGAGACAAAGCGGAAGCGCCCGGTGCAGGCGTACGGATACACGTCCCAGAGACGATCGCGCTATATGATTTGTAAGCGCTGTGAGCTTCATGTCTATCTATGGCCTTCTTGACTTTTTCATATCCCCAGCTACGGATCATGTCGAGGCCAGGCTCGGTGAATCGTAGTGTATGAGCAGGGGTATACATCAAAAAAGCAACTCCCCAACTAGAAAGGGGTTTTGTAGGTGTATGCATCAGCAGAATCCTAAGTTACTACGTACCATTTGGTAGACATGTCTGTCCACATCCTCGGCAGGAATGCCACTGTACTCTTGTAGAAGGGATCGAGCAGACTCTACGTCTGCTGGCAGCGTATGCATATACCTCCCCCCGGCCGATACGGCGCCCGCTCGTGTAGAATGGAAAAGTGAAGGCGGCGTTGTAGGACGACAGTCGAGGTCATAACCTGCGAAACGCAAGGCCGACATAAAGAAGCTGTTCCCCCTGCTCGACCTAGCCGCGGGCCGCTCGACAGCCATGGTGATGAATTGGGGGGCCCGCGGGCCGATCCAGGCTATAGCGTACTATAGACTCAATCGATACTGAGTATACAGTAAAAGTGCGCTGCTGGTGGTGCTTGGCAGAACCGTGACGAAACAGCACGACCCCGTCTGTCCATGGACGGCGTTCACATGGGTGGCTAGTGTAGTGTGGTATAGTGTATCGTATCTAGTCGAGCTGCGGGATGCCGGTCAAGCTGTCTGTGTCTGGCAATCATACCGGGGGCTGCAAGATCTTGGATGGGAAAGACGATAAAAACATCGGGTCGGCAGCTGCTGAGATGGGGCTTGCTACTGCTGGGTCTGGCGATAGCGCATCACACGATTCACACACGTTGCCCGTCGATCCCGACAAAAAGAAAGATGATAAAAAGGTAAGCGAGGGGCCGGCCTAGAGCATGGGATCATGTGTGACGGAGCCCGCGTCTCACATTGGTTACTTTACTTTACTTTACTTTACTTACTTATTACTTATTAATACGGATACCGGGCAGGATTACGGGCACCGCACCATATCCACAAGGACCAACACGTTACCTACCTGCCTGTACCACGCCAGCGGGTATCAAACGTCTTAGGATTGTCTGGAACCAGACTTTGCCGTTTGCCTGCCGTGAGGACTTGCCGAACTATATTGCGTTACTGAACAGTTAAGAAAGTGGGTTACGCTGTACACTAGGTAGTAACTAGTAGAGTGATCTGTTCCCTCTCTCGCCTCTTAGCTCCATGGAGTCCCCGTTGCCATGTGCTAAACGTCTCTGCTCTCTAACCGTTTTCTACTTATAAGTATACTTAGTAAGTATATACAATAAGTAAGCAGACGGGCGACCACTAAAGAAACGATGCAGATAAAAGGCGGATAAAGACAGCCGAGACAGCGCGGCTGGCGACGTCTATAATCCTTAATACCTACCAACAATAGCCTAGCCACCCAGATAGCTTAGCGCTAAGCGGGCAATACCCATCTAATGGGTAACTTCTATTCTCAGCTGATACCGCGTGTATTTCCTGTAGTTTTTATTTTTTTTTATTTTTTAATTAATTTCTTAATTACACTTAATTATTCACTAGATGAAACAAGTCCCGCTGGGATGTCTTTCTCTTCTGTATGAAACCCAGGGTTCCAATTACCGGGCAGACCTGGTAATAGGTAGGTAATAACAAGAGTGCTTGCTGGTGGAACCACACTGGAAAGATCATGCTACAAACGATACTTAGCCAACCCAAAAAAGTCCCATGCGCTATCGCCGACCTCCACTCAGCTAGGTGATATAAGTCCTAGTCGTAGATGACTGTCTAACGTCACCTCGTTACCGCCTCTCTGCACGGGCTTACTTGACATCTAACGAATCCTAAGCTGAGCCTGTCTCGGTATTAGTTGTTTGCCCAACTAGCAGCTAAAAAGGCGTTAATTATGCTGAGAGCGAGTCATGCTGCCCATATACCTCCACCAAATAGACTTTGGGTACTGAGTCGTCACCGTTCAGAAAGCCTTGGCGAATTAACCATAGTATATGCCGGCACTATAATGGCTACCAGGAAGACAAGCATGCAACATACCTAACATGCTCTTTAGATCCGGCCTGTTGGAATTTAAACATTTGGAACCTTTGACCAGGCAGTTTTTACATGTATATATAGACTCCGTCTCGATGCGCTATACCAAGTGCTCTCCTCTTTAGGAATGACTGAATCGCTTATAACACTACTCAGCCTCTTTAACATGACAAGTATGAACCAAGTATGTTTAAAGCTCATTTCCTATCGGCAATCTACAAGCAGCTTTGACCATACCTACCGCGAGAATACCAACGGTTATATCGGCTTACGGATACCGCTAACACTGATGAATATAGCGTTCGACAGATATGTGCATGGATATATGATTCTTAAATTCGATAAAAATATACATATATGCATGTTTCGTCATGGATATTCCTCGTACGCCTTTCCTTCCGCCCGAGAACCATCCATACAAATGCCTAGAATGCCTCCCTAAAAGGCGGATAAACACTACCACGTGGTGCAAAGGACATGGCTGGTGGACCTGGGGCCACTGTTGTGCCCACCGCGTTTGGGTCAGTGTGTCCCAAGCCATCATGTAACTGAGCGTGTTTCACCGAGACACCTTCGAATATCCTCGACATCTCGCTGGACATCTGCATTCCAGTCTGCAAGCCGTCGTATCCTGGGGATGGCGGCACCAGAAGTGCGTGCGCAAAAGGAGAACTCGTCGAAGGGCTTGGCCCCGTCTGGGCATGGCCTGTGGCCAAGCCCGCCATGGTCAACGCAGCACTCGAGTGGGGATCCTCGGCGAGCCCAAGTCGGGGAGCCACGTCCCGTAACGATTTGACCGTGCCCCAGAGACGTTTCGATACCCACGATTTCGCCGACATGTCCTTGAGAAGCTCCAGGGCCATATAAAACTCATCCCGGCATGACGAGCTGAAGTTGACTGGCGCGTGACATGACGCTACGAAAAGGATTGTAATCGCGGATGACAGAAATTGGTGATAGAAAATCTGCATCCTCCGGTAGACATTCGTGGTGTTGTTGAGGTGTGCCAAATACCGAATGGTATTTTTGGCAAGTTTGACGGCGACCTCGGCATGACGTAGATTGTCCATGATGCTACTGTGTGTGTGAAGGATGGGAGTGTGAAGCCACATGCGGATCTGGTTGTATCGCAGCCATGTCCAGATTTGCAGCCGCTGAATATCGTATTCTTTTTGTGAATTCACTGGCGGGCTTAAGTATTGGGGTAAATCCTCCCAGTCGGAGAGTTCTAACTGCACTTCCTTTGGTAGGTCGTTGTACCATTTTTTTATCAGCTGGTCCAAATCTTCGATGTTATCTACCGGGGCATCCATGGTTACCTCCGAGTCAAAATGTCGGACAAATCGCCATACTTTTCCGCTCAGCTTCGAATATCTTATCATCATTACCAAAAATGGATACTGCACCTAACATGATAAGCATTAGAGAATTAGAGTTGAAGTATGAAGAAAAGACTCCCAACGTTTCGCATGTGCATGGAGTTACAGAGTCACTTACCGGAGATGGCAGATCAGGATCTATCTCTTCGTCTGGTAATACATAAGGAAGGCCAGCCGAGAATGCCCAGCGACGATCTAAAACATATGCGCTCCAAAATGTGTTTACAGCTAAATTGCGCTCCTCTTCATTTTTGATTTTTTCGACGATGTCACGACGATGAAGACCCAATTCGAGGCATAGTCGTACGACTTGACCCATGACGCGCCAACATAATACCTCGTCAGCCGAAAGGAAATGGTACCCAGCCTACAACCGTTAGTTAATATCAAATGCGTGATCACACAATGATGCAGTGATGGAGGCCTCCCCAGGAAAGAGCAGACATACAACCAAAGCCAGAAAAGGCAGATTCTGGAGATTAGGCGGATCACTCATCAGCATCCTATTTGCAATGGGCTTGACTCCAGCGAATATTCTTTGCGCCTGTACACTGTTCCCGTGTCCTTCGACAAGCAACCCACCACACAAGACGATCTTTAGTAATAGAGTATTTGAGTCGTTTATACCGCCATCTTGGCCGTCCGCAAAGCCACTTTTCTTGGCGGCCGCCATCCAAGTAGCCAGGTTCTTCGCATGAGTGATAATCGAGTCGATGCGAAGAACAGGATACATGATGCCGACTTCCTCTTCATAAATGCGACATAGACGGATCATTTCATCTTTATCAAACTCCCACAGCACATCTGCCGTGGAATTCTCGGTAGGCGGAACAGTCTGGGGCGCCAGTTTGGGAGAAGCGCTAGGTGTCTCCTGGGGATGGCCGTTTGCGTCGGCATTGTCGCTGGGGTAGGAGTAGCCCATCTTATGCAAAGTGTTCTTAGCCACATCGAGGCTAAAGCGGTTACTAGTAGGCCCTCGGAAAGCGACAGGAGGCTGGCGTGGTGGTGGAAGCAGCGTCATGGTGGACGAAGTCGGCGTGCTCGAGGCCGATGGGCCGGTCAATGTGCGGTCAGGCTGGTATAGAGGGCCGCCCGCTCGCAGTGTTTCGGCGCGCAGAGCATTCAAGTTGTTGAACAGAGTGTCGACCTGCTCCTGCAGATGGTTCACCTGAGCCGCCATCTGCTTGAACTCGTCCGAGTCCTTGACACTGCTGGCGCAGCAATTCGGGGCGTATAGACATTGGAGGTTGAGGTGACCACACCGGCCACAGGGGTTTTCCCCATTACATTTAATCTTACGGCGCTTGCATTCGTTGCAAGCGAGAGAAATGTATCGGTTTCGTTTGCTCCTCTGCTGGGGGCCAGTTCGAGGAGCGTTGGGCGAATCGTCGTCGTCGTCGTCGTCGCCGCCGGGCGTCTTCCGCTTTGTGCCGATTACCGAGGTCGGAGTCGGCGCCCCCGGCGTCGTCGCGGTTACAGACGGGGTTGTGGACGAGGTTATAGTGTCGCGTCGTGCGGCGGTGGAGGCTTGTTTCTTCTTGGTCTTCTTATCAGTCCGACCGACACTCTGGTGTGGCTGGGTCAGCTGCGCCGACAAGGGCGGGAGATTGTGACCCGAGGACGCATCGGCAGCCGCAGACTCGGTGCTGCCCAGGCTCGCTGTGGCCGCCGTCGCGGTTGGCGATGCGGCGGCCGGGGTGATGGGGGGGATGGAGGCGGCGGTTGCAGTCGGGGCGGGGAGTGTGGTTAGGAATCGCACCTCGCCGACCTGATTCTCAAAGAACTCCATGCCCTTGAATCTTCTGCTGTTGTTTCATTCCTCTCTCGCAGTCGCATGGCGAGCGTGGCAAGCGTCATGGCCGCGGGATTTGACTGGACAGGCGGTAGGAAGAGGGGACTAAGTAAGGAGGTTTCGGAGACGGTGAGAAAGTCCGTCCTATACACCATTTGCGCGAATCTCCTGGCTACTAGCCTGGAGGCTTGTAGTGTAGGTTTCCCTTATTGCCTAAGAGGTTACCGCACGGTATACGCTATGGTACATCTCTAGCCGACTATTAAATATAGGTGTCTTAGTGTAGTCACGCTCGCCACTTAGACGCACTACTGGGGATCTTAGTGCTGCAGTGTATGTAGCGCACTGAATGCAGCACTCTTTAGCAGGCCTAACCCATACACTTACAGGGCATGCTGCAGCTCTACCGAATATTCCGCGACGATCCCCAGCTTCCGATGCGCCGGTCTAACCCATTTCAAGGAATTTGAAGCGGGAAAGCACGTCTACTTGGGATAGCATCCTTCAGCTGAAAGTCAAATTCTTGGCTCTGCCATCCTTCAACTTTAAAAAACAAGAACAGACACAAGATTAAACACCACAAGATCCGACCGTTCCCCTTACTGTCTATGCAGAGACGAATTAAGCCTTTTTGACCTACAGGTATTTTGTGGCTTGGCTGACAGAAGGGGCACTCTACTATACATAAGCCTCTTTTTAGAAACACGTGGGCATATCGAGGACGACGGTTATCCTTACCGATCGTCAGCGTCATCGGGGAGATCCCTACAAGTCAAATCTGGGTACAATCAGCATGTTTGATCAGTTCCAAGTTGAAAAACCATTAACTCTCAGCTATACTGTCATCGGGATTTAATAAACGTGCCACGAAATATCTTCAGAATATCATAACTTCAATAATAAGTAAATCAACTTGCTTTTTCTTCTGACATTTACGATGCAATAGAAAATAGAGAGTGACAATGGCGAAGGTCAAAGTGCAGGTGATGAACTGGAGGTACACATAGGTATACCAGGCTGTAAGAGGTAGGTACCGGAAAAGCACGGCCGCGCTAATATATCCCTACCTAGAACTGTTCTAGCGTACGTCAGGGTGAATATACAGTTTTTCCCTTGTAATTTCTACTGTGGAATATAGAATCTTCAAAGAGCATAGGCAGCCTGCAAAAGATCATACCTTCTACTCTTGACGAGATGATTTTACCTAGCCAAGGCGCTGCAGATTCCGTGGGAGTTAATTTCACAATCACAGAGAAGAAAAAGGCACAGTGACCAAAGGGCTACTGTAGGTACCTCAGACTACTTTAGGCCTCGTGCACGAAAAGTAAGAGGCTCACCGGTGAATGCTAGCTTATACAAGCTGATATTGATTGTTGGTCTTGTATGAGTGATTATTTTAAAAATACAGTTCCGGAGATGCCAAAGCCCCATCTTCATATCGCACGCTCATCTTATCATCTCATATCAGGGGCAGGGCAGTTTCAATTCGTCCAACACACTCGCCGAACCCGACCCTCTGCCCCGGCTTGCCAGAGATTCCCCGGATTATAATACTATCGCCATCCTTCAAGAACCGACGAACATCCATACCGGCGAGGAAAATGTCTTCCTTGCCTCCTTTATTCAGCTCCAATAAACTCCCACTTTCTCGGGGGTTCGGTCCACTTATAGTGCCTGAGCCGAGTAAGTCGCCAGTGTTCATCGGACAACCGCCCAGAGAGTGATGGGCTATCATCTGTGGGAACGACCACATCAGATTCTTTGAGCTTGTCTGGCAAATTGTGGTTGTATCCCCTTCGGGTGCTGTGAAAAAAGATGTCAGTCACTAGATTCCACTTCCTCTATTGGCATGTTCATCGCCTACTTTGAATGTCGACTTCCAGCTCGATATCGAAGACCGTTTCTTCTCTATTATCCTTGAGATAGCCTTGTATCTCTGTTTTATTCTCAATTGGCTTTGTCCGAAACGGCTCTAGGGCATCAGCTAAGACTACCCAGGGGCTAATGGTCGAGGCAAAGTTCTTGCCGTTAAATGGGCCCAATGGAACATATTCCCATGCTTGTATGTCGCGCGCGCTCCAGTCATTCAGCAGAACGTAGCCGAAAATATGGTCCTCAGCATCGACAACTTTGATAGGCGATCCCATCCGGTTTGGTGTTGCGATGATGCAGCCTAATTCGAGTTCCATGTCCAACCGCCTGCTCGGCCCTGTTATGGGTTGCTTGGGCTCTGCAGAGGTATCAAGCAGAATCTGTCCGTTTGGACGACGAATAGTGGTTCCTGAGACCACAATACTGGAAGCCCGTCCATGATAACCCACAGGCAGGTGCGTGTAGTTCGGTTGTAAGGCGTGCTCTGGTCCGCGAAACAGGACACCGGCTGCATAGGCATGATGGTATCCGGCATAAAAATCAGTGTAATCTCCGATGCTTACGGGGAGGTGATTCTTAAACCTCCTTGGAGGGAGAAGCGCTTTCTCTCGCAATTCATCATTGTCTCGTAGTATCTCTGGGTAAGTTGTATCGGCCGATAGAAGGCGCTGTATGATACTCCTCACTTCTCGGTGTACACCCCGTCCCAAGGCTGCGAATGAGTTGAGTGTCGGCTCAGAGAAGACATCTGTTTTGCCTGCTAAGACTGGGAATATCTCTATGAACTTTTCATGCGTAGACAGGACTTTTAGATCCAGGACTTGAGATCCAACGGCCACAGCGGCGTGCGGCGCGGGGTCGCTTGGTGTAGTGATTATTCCAAAGGGGATGTTGGCGAGGGAGAAAGGTGTCTCGGCAGAGACATCAGGCACCCAAGTGGAACTCATAATGTCGATTAATTAAGTGATGTAGTTTAACACTGCAAGTGAGCTGGGATCAAAAGTTCTGTGAGATACTTACTCAATACTTGCAATCCCGAGATCGAGAATTCAAGACGTCCGATGCAAGCCGCGCACCGATTCCGCTGTGGGGTAGTTACCTCGGCTTCTCTGCCAAGGTCTTCCAACTACCGCTACCCTTGGGATCTATAAATATTCTTTTATAGTTTACTGTAAGGGAAGGAGGGTATTAAAATCTAGGTATAAGAGCGTGGCAAACGCAGACCCCTGAACCTATCTTTCTTTGCTAACATGTAATTCATTGTGAAGGTAACCTTGTACAATCCTCTGCTTTAATTAAGAATATGGACTTTGAGTTTATAAGTAGACACCCGACCATCGTATTTGCTAAATTTCAAAATAACCCCTAATCCCCAATACGCAATTTAATTAATTACGGAAGTTACAATCATAAACACTAACTGGTTTGCGTGCCTCAAGTACATGCGAGGCTCATGTATTTTGGCGTAGGAGTCTATTGCATACTTGTTCTTCGTAAACCGGTTCCAAGACACGGAGAAATAAGCAGACAACAATAGTCACTGGCACTTTTACACAAGGTCGTGTTTGAGAGCCCAATATGTAACAAGCCAGGGGAGACAAAGAATCTTTAGCTAAACCAGGCAACAACAGAAATCATACATTTGCCATTATTATTATACAGTAATGAGAAGAATGACTGAGACGCCGCTTTGTACGTATGAGAACTAGGCCCACATTATTTACTTCCAGCCGAAGGCAAATGATCCATGATGCGTCTTGTAAAAGCTGCACTCGGGAGATTCCTGACTGATAAAATTATTATTATCGCGAAGGAATGACCTTGGTGATTTCGGTAAGCTCATTCAAGTTATTGACACCAAGCAGACTCATACGGAAGTAAGCCTGAGCGTACGCCTTGTGTAATCAAGTCAGTGAATTGCACGGAGCACTTATTAAACGTCTCAAGAAAGAAAAATCACTAACAGGATTCCACAATGCCTGGCCAGAGGAGCCAGCAAACAGCTTCCACTGCCCCTGAGTAGTACCATAAGTGGAGAGCGATTTGTCGCTGTGCAAGATGAAGAAAGTCTTGTTATCGCCCGTCAAAGTTTCGCCGTAGAACGACGCATCCCAGATCTGCGGATCCGTGTCCAGTGCCGCACCGGCACGGCTTGGATCGACGAAACGCTGCCTGGCTGATGTATGAGCGCCGACGAGAGCCACGAGATCGCTGGCCGTAAACGTCTTTTTGAGGAAGAGATCGATGAGCGTGGGTGCGTCCATGAAGGGCAGAGGCAGTTTGCCCGTAGGAGCAGCGCGGGAGTTATCCTTCCGGCCAGCGAAGGCGCGGATGCGTGGTCCCCCTGGGCACGCTACGGTCCCGACGATGGCACCGAGCTGGATAATGTCCGCCATTCCCGCGCCGTACGGGTTGAACGTGCTATAGTAGGCCTTCGTGACGGCCCCGATCTCCGCTAGCCCGAGATTCTCGCTGCGGGTGAGCTCGTCAGATAGGAGGAGGGAGCCGTCAGCTCCACCGTATGTAGAGTATATGTCCCAGGCACCAGCGTCATGGAAGCCTTGCCTGATGGCTCCGCGACCCAGGTCGGTGCAGCCGTTGGCATCGGCGAAGTCACTCCACATCTCGTTGGCGACATAGTACCATACGCAAAGGGGATCCTTGTTGCAGGCACTGGAGCCGAGTGCTCCTGGCGCCGTATATGAGGCGCCGTCACCGGTGTCAATGGCACCGGTTCCCAGCAGCAGGACATTTTTGATAGTTTTTCCAACTGCTGTGAGTACGCCTGTGAGCAGGTCGCCTAACAGGATACCTGAGCGAGCACCCAAGACGAAATCATCACGAGCTTGGATCTCGGTTATGACTCTATCCATGCCCGGGTGAGCAAAGACCGGGGCTGCAGCATATGCAAGAAGGATCGTAGATGCCTTCATGTCCCATATATGAGTGAAGGGGTTGAGTGTAGGTGGAAAGTATTATCTTTACAGATTAAGAAGAGTGTAATCCGGCCAAGCTTCAAAAGGGCGATGTTTCGATACGCGAATGGTACTATAAGGAAAGGGATATATGTTCCGCACGCTGCAGATCAAACGTCCCATTGAAAGAAAAGATCTAGTTAATAAATATACAATATCCTTATGCCACGGCTTGATTGCTTTCTCATATTGAGACTACAAAGCCACATGCCTTTACCGCCTGTTGAAAGTTGGAAGTAATACTCCCCCTGCGGACGCCGAGCAGGCAAGCTGCAGCCTCCGGGCAACACGCGATAGTAGAGTGCATGGGCTGGCTACTTTGGGGTAGAAGTTGCGAGAGACTCGCCTGGACGAGCGACCCTCTGGCTGCATATTTCTCGTGTGGGTCAGCATATCAGGCACAGACCTTGCAAGGATGGGTTCGATATCGAGATCCGTCATGTGGTCATACTGGAGAGCTCTTCTTGGTTTGAGGGGAGATCCGGAGAGCGGCACAGCCAAGATAATAAAAGTTCTACGGCCAGAAGTCAGGATACCGCCGTGAGGTTGGCCGTTTGCAGTATCGTGGCGGCGGCCACGGCTTGAGCGGGTTTATTTGCCAGCCATCAACTTGGCCATATCGTTATAATATCTCATAGTTGGGCTGACCAGAAGCCTATCATTCCCAAGGCAACAAAGATGAATGGTCTCCTCCCATCACGTTGGCCATTTTGTCTTCTCTGAAATCGATGTGCTGACAACCGGCAAGGATTTGATTGGTTGGCGAAAATCGAAGCCTCAGTGCTGACTGGCATTAAGTAGGCGTCTGTGTGTTGATTCTGTTGTTGATTATCCAATAGTCCCTATACTGTGTCATCTAAAATGCACTTCGACTATTGAATTCCTGCATGAAGGAACAGCTAATAAACTGTAGGACGCCGAACCTCGGGTTTTGAACTGGTCTTCAGCCGGGGCCGCCATGTCCTTCGAACCTGATCTTGCAACACAGAAAGACTAAAAGCAGACAGTGTTTGGTTGAGCTGAGGCTCTTTTTATCCGTGGGCGTTAGGTTTAGCGGCAATTGTGCGTGGTCGGTTTCTTCTAGGCTGATCTTAGACGCTTTTCATCTTAAAATTCGTTAATACGAGGCATCGATCCTGATCCCGACGCACACGGGCTGACTAGAACAGGAAAGCGAAAAAGACCCAGCTCGAGTTCACAAACTAGATAATCAGACATCGGACGGGAACGGTCACGACCTAAATTTAGTCACACGTTACAGCTGAGGTTGGGTGGTGGCAGATCCACTGTGCGTCTCATCTGCATACCGTTCACGAGACCATGCATGCTGCAAGCCACAGCTAGGTGTCATGGAGGTAGGTGGTAAGTTGATCCGGAAGTTAGAGGGTGTTCCCAGTTGATCAGCACTAGGATTCAAGCAAACTGCTCGACTGCCACCGTGTAGGACTATAAACCAAGCTGTGCCAGGTATTGACGAATCTACACAAACATAAACACTTTCTCAAGCGGGAGTACCTTATGTTGTTATCTGAATGAAAAGGCTACCGAAGTCAATAGTAAAGAAAGTGGCGAGAAAGCCATGTAGTACATATGTCACTAGAATATCCAGATTAGGCATAAGCGTAGCTTAAAAACGTTGGTGGTTATTGTAAGATTAAAAGGAATGTGGCAGAATGTCGTGCGACTTAATATAATTCAGATCGGATATCAAAGGGAGTCTTTTCGCTAAAATAACGCCACCACCTTCTGAATGTCGGTAATTACCTATCCATAAACACCGTGGGAGCTGAGATCAACCGAACTTCTCTCGTTAGACCACGCCCTCCTCCCGACGATGAACAGGATTCGAAGCCACGCGGCTCAACTTATTCGAGACAGAGCAACAACCACTACAATGATCCTACTAATACTTGAGAACGTCGAAATGCTTTTCAAACCATGCTAACGCTTGATCTTCAGCCTCAGTAGCTCCCTTAGGGTCATCATTTAGGACGTCCACACGGCAAGCGAAACCGTGGCCATAGCCCTCGTAAATGCGGCATTCACCTTTCTGACCGTCGGGCTTTTCTAGGAGAATCTTCTCCAACTGCTTTGCCTGCTTGCCAGAGATCATGTTGTCCTTCTCTCCCAGAGCAAAGCTGACAGGGATAGAAATCTTTTCAATTTCATCGAAAAGGGAGAGAAAGCTGGGATGTGCGGAAAATGATGCGTCAACGAGTGGTTTGCCGTCTACGGTAAAGCCTTCTGCTATCAAGACGGAATGCTTGCCTCCCCAGCAGTAGCCAGTGACGCCGACGGGAAGGTGAGCGGCCTCGTTGCGGCGAAGCGATTCCAGCCAAGACTTGATGAGAGGAAATGTCTTCCCATAGCGGTTGAAGAAGATTGTAGGGATAGCATGACGAACAATCGAGAGGAAATGATATCTTGATCGATTATCAGGTCATTGATAATTATTGGAATACAGAGGTATTCGACTTACGGTTTGGAGAAGGTATCGTACCACGTTTTCGGAGCCATCACTTTTTGCATCGAATTGATCATTGAGATTGGTGCAGAATGGCCTGTTCGTACATCAGCTGACGATGTCCTTGGTGTTAGCTGAATTTATTCGACAGAGATCCTACCTTTCATGAAGTCAGGTGCGTAGACTCTATAGTCCTTCTTTCTCGCGAAATTATCAGCCATAAGTCGGATGTTGACAAAGTCCCAGCCGAACATGTCAGGTAGTAGAACTGCATCAATTGAAGTCAGTAAATGCTCGCAATGCTCGCTGCGTTGCGTATTTAGGTTTTCAGTGGACATAGTCTCGAATCTGACATACTGATAATACCCTTGGGGGGATTTCCACTGGCCGGCTCAGCGATATACACATCGAGGTCGTAGAGCTTGGTGACAGTGCCCGTGGGTGTCCCATCGTGAACGGCGCCGCTAAAGCAAGCAGGACAAGACATAGTGAGTAATGACTTGACTAGGAAATGTACGGTGAATGCAAATTAACCTGAAATATCTAGAAAGAAAAGGATATTATCGAATGGATGAACATAGTCCCTATGGGCTTATCCTCGATTATAAGGCTGTTATAAAACATGCCTACTTTGCGAGTACTTTGGAGTTTGAGTAAATCCTTCAGCTATCTCCGGTGCTAAAGCGTACCTAGGGGTCCGCAAATGTGATGTACCAGGATATTTGTTAGCTGGCGTTCACGCCTCCTGCCCGCGTCTCCAATGATTCAACGATTCAACATTTTCATACCTATCGCATCAGCTTCGAACCAACGATGATAGGATCAATGTTCTCAACCGATCCAATAGCATCGCGTCGGCATAGGCGAATACGGCTCTTAGGAGACCGCTTCGGCTTCGAGACGTAAAAGCTTGAGGCACCTAATATGAGTAAACCTAGCAAGATAGTGCTAAATCGGGCTTTTATTTACTTACTAATGCCTCTCCGGTTGATGTTTCTGCTTATGTGCATATTGACGGAGCCGAAGCGGTCGCTGAGGAGGTACTGTAGGTATAAAGGATTTCCTTGTGTCATCTCAAGGCGCCATCTTAGACTTAGCTAATTAACCTAGGATATAGTAGGGCGAGGTTTAGTGTAGTTTAATTTCCCCAAAGGTATGCGCGAATCAAGCTTGAGAGGATCTGCAGCCAATTAATTCCACGAGTAATATAGGAGACAACCCGACCTACCAAACCACTTGGTGATATAACGTTATTGGATGACCATATCAAGATCAAGTTGGGGAAGCCGAATGAAGATCGTGGTCTTCAGGGATACCAGAATAGCGATAAGCGCCCAGCTATCGCACACTGACCCGACTTCTATAGCCGAGGTTTGAAGAGACGAGGGTAATCATAGTTCAGCGACTTGGGGAGCAAGAGGCACAGTCGTTTAGCTCAAAATACTATTTATATTTTCTTGTCAACTTTTCGCCAGTGCTTATTTTGCTTAGAACTGTGTGTGAAGTATCTTATGCCTTACAATCCAAGGCCAGGGAAATCCTAAAAGCGGATTTCCTATATACCTATTCTTGCGTTAAGCGAGCGAGAGGGGGACGATTAAGAGCCAACGTGAAGGATCACCTGTTCAACAGCACGATTACCCGTCCCAATCCCCAACACAGCCAAAAATATAGAAGCCACCGGACCAGTCTTTGAACATGCGATCCAGTTTCCGCATAGAAGAGGATGAAGAGTGGACAAAGATATCCCTGAAACCACTGGCCGCTGACGTAATTCCACCCCCACACGGAGAGCTGAACGGGCCCGCGTCCTCAGAAACAGCAGAGCTAATGCAAGACCGAATCGTCCGTGTATCTGAAGACCTGGGCGAAATCGAAAGATTCTACAATATCGAGGGTTCACCCACACGCTATGCGAGGTTATCCGAGTTCTTCGAGGCGGAGCTCGCGGAATTATCCGACGCTCCATTCGCCTCCTATTCCCAGGACGAAAAGGTCGACTATTTACTGCTGAAGAGCTTCCTGCGCCGCTCGCTGCGCAATCTAAAGCTTGAACGCGCCCGCGAGGCGGAATTCGCATCCTTCGTAGAGCCCTTCGCGGAGCCGATACGGAAATGGTGCGAGTTAAGACAGCGCCAGAGGGCTGACGAGGTGTTTGACCCTCAAACGCTCGCTGCCAGCCTCTCGGAGGCTTCTGATGCCGTGTCGTGTTCAATTGCCCATGTGGCAAAGCACGGCGACAAATACTCGCAAGCCACGGGCAGCAGGGCCGCACGACGGATCCGCGAGCTGCGGCAACATGTCGACGAGACATGTGATTTCTACATGGGCTACCATCCGTCCTTCAACTACTGGGTTGCCTCGCCGCGGACAGCCCTTGATGCCGCGCTCCAGGAGCTCGAAAAGCAGGTACGCGATGTCATCATCGGCGGCAGCGGTGGTGAAGACGCAATCGTCGGCGAGCCTATAGGCCGCAACGGACTTCTCGTGGAGCTAGAAGCGGAGATGATCCCGTACTCCCCAGAAGAGCTGCTACGGATTGCGGAGCGCGAATACGTCTGGTGCGAAGAGGAGATGAAAGCAGCCGCGTCGCAGCTTGGCTATGCGAATTGGCGCGACGGCCTCGAGTATGTGAAAAATCTCTACGAGTCACCCGCGACGCACACCTCGTTCGTGCGCAGCCTGGTGGCGGAGGGGGCGTCGTACGTGAAAGAGCATGACCTGGTGACCGTCCCACGGCTGGCGGAGGAGGCTATTACTATCACGCGGATCCCGCCGGCTCGACAGCGCGTCTCGCCCTTCTTCCTCGGCGGAAAACGCCTCCAGATCTCATACCCACGTGTGGACATGGCGCACGCGGACAAGCTGATGACGCTGCGAGGTAATAATCGGCACTTTAGCCGGGCCACAGCCTTCCACGAGATGATCCCGGGCCACCGACTGCAGCTATACGTGGGAGCGCGGTCGCGGCCGTACCGCGCGCGGCTGTTCAGCACGCCCTTCTTCGTGGAAGGCTGGGCGCTGTACTGGGAGATGGTATTCTGGGACCGCGGGGATTTCTTCGTAACCCCTGAGGACAAGATCGGGTCGCTGTTCTGGCGCATGCATCGGTGTGTGCGCATCATTTTCTCGCTGGGCTTTCATCTGAACCGAGTCACCGCCGAGGAATGCGTCGAGTTGCTTGTCGAGCGTGTCGGGCACGAGAGGTCCACTGCCGAGGGCGAGGTTAGGAGGAGCCTGAATGGGAGCTATCCCCCATTGTACCAGGCCGGATACATGCTTGGCGCGTTGCAACTGATGCAGCTGCGGCGTGAGGCCATCGGTGGGAGCTTCGCGGAGAAGGAGTTCCATAATCGTGTACTGAATGCCAATGTCATGCCGATCGAAATGCTGAGAGCATTGCTGCTGAAGAGGGAGCTGCATGAGGATTTCAAGGCCTCGTGGAAATTCTATGGCGATGTCTAACCACGCCTGTGTGAATTCTTGTGTATATTATTACTGATAATATGACTCAGGTAAACACATATTATTATTGGCGATGGAAATACGTTTAGATCTTGACAGCAAGCTGGAAGACTGCCATCACGTAGTATAAAATAGTATTTGATCAAGTCCTTTGCAGTATTAAATACGCTCTTTGCTGTCAATGAATGCAACTCCCCGAATCCTAAGAAAAGTCTCGCTAGCAGAGTCAATCCAACCTCAGAAACAATACACAAATTTGGCCGTACACTTGCAATCACCCCTTTTGCTCCCATAGTCCGCCTAAGTGATCAGGTGCTGAAGCCGTATCACAACTCCCCGATATAACCATTGACAGAGGTCCAACCAGTCTTGCAGTAAAGTGCTCGAAAACACCAGTACTATCACTTCTCTGAGGAGCACGGTGACCGCCAATATGAAAGCACAGCCTATGAATCGTTCTATCGCATCTGAGGATGTTAATTAATTTCAAATTGAGCTGAGATTTGCCAATATTATGCACGGATTCATGTACAGGTGAAATGGTAGGGAGTATGCCGGCGGAAAACGACCTACCGATTAGGATTTGCGCAGCATCCTGAGAAGTCGCCCGCGCAATTAACGGTGCAGAAATGAAGAGCATGAGTGTAAAGAACCTGTCGATCACTTCCATTGGCAGAAGAGAAAACAGGACCAAAACCCCCAATTTAAGAAATTCGTTGATGTTCATGGTCATATTGCCAATTGGTTTTCCGAAGAGAATGGTTGGTCGATACGTGATATCGTAAGAACGTAGGAAAAAATCGCAGATGGTTGGACGAGTATAAACTAAGGGTGATATGGCAGTTAGTAAAAGTTACCATCAATCGATGATTCTAGATCACGTACCTTCTATGCTTGAGAGATATTGTCTTTGGTAATCGTATGGTGCACTCGACAGACGAAATTGGGTTTCAAACACGGCTGGGGATAATGATGTTATGATATTGCTTGGGGCTCCTTTCCCGTTCTCCTCTGTCGTTACTTTCTCTTTCCTTTCACGGATCTAACACCCGTCGACTCCAACTTCCTCCTACGTTTAATCAATATCGAGTCCAAAATGAGATCCTTCATCAGAATAAGACCCTTCATCAGAATAAGACCCTTCATCGGAATAGGACCCTTCATCTGCGAGCATAGCTTTTATTTCGTCGAGCACAACTTGTATTCTGTCGATTGGAAAGAGCATGCCATAGAACTTTGCCTTCCAGACAGAGAGATTATGAACTGTATTAAACACAAATTAGAATTTAGTAGACTTTTGTTATCCGATGCATGATAATGCTCATTTCTTGGGCTCCTGACCTAGGAGAGTTCCTATACGATTAACGAAGCCGATGTAACTCGTCGGGCCAAGCCTACGTATAAATGCACCGCCTGGTGTTTCGGGAGTCATGTTGACAATTATTAAGCCGTATGACGGTTTGCGGTTGTTGATAAAGATGAGGTCCGAGGCGAGATCCTACGTACTGATTTTAGGTAGCTGGATGGCTGTTGTAGTAAGAAAACCAAAGAACTGTCGAGTACCTGCAGGGTTTGCTGCATACATATAGATATCGTGAATCTTTCAAAGCCAAGGGTGACAGGAAAACAAACATGAGCACAAAAAACGCAAGTATGGCACAGGCAATTCGTTATGAAGCTTCCCTCTACGTTATTGATTGCACCTGGCGCATATATCTTCTTTCTGGAATCCATGGTGAGATGATAGCGACTCCCTAAATCAATTTTCACGCTGAGAGATCAGTTGGGGAAGTCGGGTTTCTCATTGTTGACCCGTTCAATCTTCCTGCTATACCAAACCCTAGCCAGTACAGTAAACTTTAAACCAAAACTCCTTCGAGAGTTTGCTCTATCCTAGGTAATGCTTAGATAGGGTTCAACTTAGAAACAGCGCTTCGACTCACAATTTGAAATATGCCGAATGATTATCATTCGTTTTAGTTATTGTAACGCCTTTCAACGTCGGAAAATTATTCATTGAATTTAGATACCTTAAGTATGGATAGATATACCTGCAAGGTCTGGACCCGTGTGCATTGTCTGGAGCTAGGTATTGCGTGAAATGCGTGGTCTATTCTCCTTGATAGGAGGCTCCCATATTATATTTGATGACAAAGTCACCTTGGCCTTTATTTAACCGATTTCCATGAGAGTCCCATAATGCTCGTTCTTTGTAAGTCACATTTCCATCCCAATCGATTAAGATAAGTGTCTGCCTCTGTGTTCCATATGCCCCCTTCATGAAGTTGACATGGGGGTCGGCAGGCAGCTCTGAATCGGAATCGCTCTCATCTTCGATAATATCAAACGGAGGCTTCTCTCTACCCTCCTCTACTGCGTCGGCCATATCCTTCCACCCCTGGGTATCGGCAAAGGGCGGAATAAATATGGAGTGCCGAAGGACGTCCATGTGATCTTGCATTGACATACCGGGCCGCAGAGGCATGGTGTCATGGTCGAGTACAGTAAAGAGTTGGTCCATCAACTCTTCCTCCTCTAGGTTCTTCTCGATAGCCTTTTGTATGGCTACTGCTAATAGTTGCCTGCCCATCTTGATCTTGGGCCATGTTGGCGGCTCAACATAGACAGTGTTACTCAACCCATACGTTGCCCCCCTATTACCAGCGATTCGCGGCACCCCTACCAGTTCGTCGCACCGGTTAGTGATAATAGCCAGCGGCTCAATACCATTGTCTGTTGTGTGTTTGAGATCACCACAGATGAGCGAAAACCCCCCTGCGGCCTTGGTGGCTGGGTCGTCTATCATTCTCTTGACAAAATGGTCAAGTTTCTCGTCAGCCGGTGCAGTCAGCCATGCTGTGGGCAGGGCGCCACGGCTGCGCACGCCAGAAATGGCGTGATCAGGGTCATCCTCGCTGGACTCTCGATAATTGGTGAGAATGGCAATGCGGCCTGTGGCGGTCACACCCATCCACGTACCGCGCTCGCGGCGGTGCAGGTCCCGAGGTGATAAGATCCGGGTTCCCGAAGCCCTATGGGTCCACCAATGCGGCCGGCTGGTGGGCCTGAGAATGTACTCGTCTCGGTTGTCGAGGGCGATGAGGGCGTATTTAGGGTGCGCCGTAGAAAGAAGCGCAATGCACATTATTCCGACGGCAAGAAGTGCCAGATGTCCCCTCTATTTCTCTCTCTCTCTCTCTCTCTCTCTTCTCCGTTCCCGTGCGAATCTTTCTTTTTCTTTCCGTTTCTGTTATCCCCTCTGCTCTTTCAAGGCTAGAGGCGGGAAAGAATGCAGAGAGCGGCAATTGACGTCGACGTCCCTTTTGAGACGGGATGACAGAAGCGATAAACGGCCAGCCAGCCAAGCCACGGTGGCACCGCTAACAGATGGACGTTGTGTTGGGCCGCCGAGAGCCAGTAGCTTGACGAACTCACTCGATTTGTGTTTGCCAGGTCGGGCCGTGCATGAGCTGACAGCAACGTGACAGGCTCCAAAGACGATGCGCAACCAGAAGCTCGCCAGAGAGTCCAGTAATTGGTCGACACGTCTCCTGGTCAAATCAATGAGGGTGACGGACGACTGCTCCAGATCATGTGTCTCAATGTGCGACTTCGGCTTAGACGAAGACGCAGTAATAAGGCGGTCATGGCTTGTAACGAGGTGGGAGAGCTGTCTGGTCAGTTTGGCTGAGGCGGGTGGCGGAGTCTTTGCGGGGATCGGCATCTAATAAACTTGCAAGCTAACCTTAAGAGGTACCTGCTCAGAATGTATTATATAATATAGCAGTATCGCCAGATAGGTAAAGGGACGCTGTATTATCATGAATTCTGGTTAAGCAGCCCATGAAAATTAATAGACAATCTAGAATTAATTGCTTATTTGATATAGATAGCTCCTTGTAAATTCTAATTTCTGATAACTACAGTATAAATAAATATATTTATACTCTCTTAATTCTTTTGATTCTTTAATAGACACTTTTTAGTATGTAGGGGCCAGCTACTAACCCCTTATAGCCTAGACGTTGGAGATAGGTGCCCTAGAGTGATGCAGTACTGCCTAAAGCTTATATTGGATAAAATGCTGCAGGTGCTCACCATTAGCACCTTAGATCAAGTAGGTCAAGTATTTGAATGTGACTATTAGGTACTCACTATCTTATTCAAGCTATCTAACACGAATGGCGAATAGAGCTTCACCGACACTGATCAAGAAAAATAACCACCTATTTGCTAACACACCGTAGCATCTATCCTACATACGAACAAGTAACCGAACTGGACCCCGAGGTCGAGCAGCTGGTATAGACCTTGTCACCTTGCTTGATGTCATAAATAGTAGCCTTTTCGAGTCCTGTCCCGCCATTGACGCTTACGTCGGTGAAAACGACAGTGCCAAAGTCTGCGAAGGGCACCAGGCTGTTCCCTTGTGAGAAATCCTCGACAATCCATTCGGCATTGGTTTGGCAAAGGTTCCCGGCCTGGCTCGTAAATGTGTGCGAGACCGTCTGCCCCGTCGTTTTGTTTTCGAGGGTCACGCTGCCGCTGTTCTTGCTCGTCACTGTTGCCGTCATGGAGACGATGTCGCCGCCTGAGATCTTGAAGTTGGAAAACCTGTACGACTGTTGAAAGCTTCGTCAGCCCCAGCACGGCATATCAAATGAATACAAATACGCAGACATATTCCACCAGATTGCTATGCTGTACGCAGTCGGCGTATATGCATGAGGGAAATGCGCCGGGCATCTCCAGCGTGTAATGGAAAAGTTCGCTCGTGAAATCATGCTGATTTTTCGTGTTTTTTTTTTTTTTTTTCGCTCTGAAATGGAAAATCAACTTGATTTCGCTCACGCAGACTTACGTAGTCAGGATACCACTCGTACCAACCCTCGTAGGTAATCGTCTTCCCCTTCGCGCTGAAATCAACGCCCGTCTGTAGGATGGCTGTTTGACAAGTACTGCCATCAATACCAACCCACGCAGACGCTGAGTACGTCCTCGTGCTACTACCCCCGGCCGGCGTGGAGGGCTTTGGGACTGTAATTGTGCCAGACACAGTCGTGTATCCGGTACCTATCGAAAGGATCAGTCCAGCCTTTCTATGCCCGATTGGACGCTACACGGGTCTCAAACCAATCATCACAGCGCCAGCCCAGTTCGAGGTGTACTCAGCATGGCTGCTATTATCAGCCAGCAGCGAGTCAAGTTTGCTATCAAGTAATTGGGGAAGACCGGTGCGACGAATACCCAGTTCGTCAGCTCGTCGGCGTAGGGAGCGTCCTTGTGTCGCGAATGCCGCGCTCACCCACACATACACGTTGGCGATTACAATGGCCTTCATAATTACACATATGATACGGATAGTAGACGCTTATGGACTTTTCTAAAACAGGAGAGGAGGACGGAGACGATCAAGATGGCTATCGAGCGGACTAGACAGTGCTAAATCTATAATTTCATAAACATGATGAAGAAAAAGATTCATCTGCGCTTCTTTTTCTATATCACCGTGTCTTATCGCTGGATATATTGGCTGCAAATTAAAGACTAAGTCTGGGACCCTTGTCTTCGTTGCCGAGGCGCAGACAATATAGCCGCTGAACCTTCCATTGGTTTACCCATCTCCGAAATAGTCCAGAGGGGTCCAGAAATAGCACTTCTATATATGCTCGAAGCTCGACGTAGGATATCCTGGGATCGTCCTAAGTGGCTGCACAGCTGTTCTCTAAGGAAGCCTACATGTGGTATAGTTACTATGAGGACCTCATAAAACGAAGATCGGGTTGGTTCTAGGTCGTGGCTATCTGTAAGGTCTAGATGGATCGCAGCTAGGGCATGGACTACCGGCTAATGTCGATATCAGGCCAAGAAATTTCTGAATCTACCTAAGAATAGGTGTATTGTGGGATCGATATTATTGCTCGTTTATGCCTAGGTGCAGGCATTTGCCGCTCCACCATATGGTATTAACGGTCACATATAGTTCTAGGCAATGATGATAATAAAGACGATCCGCATTCTCGTCAAGGAACAGCTCTCTATACGCCACCAAGGGTTCTTAAAAGGCTCATTCGAGGTTTCTGACGGTCAACCGCATTCTTAAGGTGTACGTGTGATACGATGTATTAAGAGTCGAGTTTTTCCAAAAAAAAAAAAATCAACGAAATTCGTGTCAAAATTTTTAAGAGCAACTTATTATGCCCCCCCTTGTCCTTGGTTTGTGGAGCGCCAGGTGGCTCGGACTGGTTCTAATCCTTTGCATGGCGACTTTAAAAACCAGGACGTCTAAGAATTACATCTTACGATTAGTGTAGCAGTGTTACGATATGAACATTTTACTATGAAAACTACATGAATACCTATTTATTTATTGAGCTCGAATCGGCATGAGAGGTCGAGATCAATAGCTAGAACACACGAGTCGGAGGAACCCCAACTCATAATGTTCAATACAAGCGAAGAGAATCTACTTGAAGTAGGTTGGGAACTAACGTACAGTCCTTTATTTTGCACCTTGTAGCACAAGTGTTATAGGTGCCCAATCATTAGGAGCTGAAGAAGAGCAGTTTTCAGTAATTGACGAAAGTCTATTCATAGATCTAACTGTATGCATTATGAGTCTGACGTAGGATATAACGTAATTTTGCACCTATATGTATATTGGCCGATATTCGAATCCCCAGATACGTGAAGCACAACCATGTGGATTATGTCCATTATTAAGTCTCTTTTCTCACACCTCTCTATTGCTACTCATCAACTGGGCGAATAATATAGTGACGGTTAAAGATGTACCTGTTTTGCCGAGGCTCGGAGCATCACCGATCATGAACGCGGGTTATATCGTCTACAGCGATTTGTTTGAAAACCCGCCAAACCGCATAAGCCTAATAGGGAAACAAGTTGTGAGATAAACCCAGCACAGTTATTCTCTCTGCATCGATAGAACAGTTTTAAGAAGTGTGAACTTGTTTCCATTCACCTTCATCGGGGTAGCCATCATTATATTTGCCATCCAAGATAGATCTCCCTTGTGGCCATACCTTAGGTCCCAGATCTGGTGGGGGTAATGCCCCGATAGGTTCCTTAGGAACGGTCGTAGATGTCAGTTCCAAGTATGTTAATCTATATTGATCATGACTCGAAGCTCCTATTTGACCTCGCTGAAGCTGGGCAAGATATTTGACGAATGCTTCTTCATTGGTGATTACAGTGTTGCTCCTGTCAATCGGACGAAGTGCAATATCTTCGCTGGTTTCGAGGTCCTGCAACAGTCTTTGACGAATTTCTTGGTAATTATAGTCCCTGATAGTGCTTTCTTGGGAAATACTGCCCAGACTGCTAATAAATTCGTTGCGTGCGAAATCGGTGTACAAGTCTTCAGTTTCAGCCTTCTCGGTGTCCGTCTTCTCGTGACACTAGCGTTATCATCCGTATCGACAACGGGATCCGAAATTCTACTCTACCTTGTATATCCGAGTAGTGCATTTAAACTATTGCTATGATTACTATGATTTATTGACTTGTGATGATTTGAGTATATACAAAGAGCTTAGTTCTCGGACTGAGGATAGAGCAAGAGGCCTACGCAGAATATAAACACCTTATACAATAACGTGAGGTCTTTCTCTTATATGGTGCTCATATCGATGAGCCATAGTCTCACAATCAAATGAGAATCTCATTCAGGATGATAGATTACTGAACAGCGTATTCTACCCTTGGTCCCTGTGCAAAAGAAGAAACCCACTAAGGTCAAAACTTTAAGTTAATATCGTAACCATACTCAACATACTATAAATCGAATTTATAGTTCTGTGTTTACTGCAATCACATCCTTTATCACAAGGCAACGCAAGGGGGGCTTGGAGATAGACTCACTTTGACCATGATCTACTAGAAGGCAACTTGGTCCTTAATTATTCAGAAGACTTCCTGACGCTCCTTCGGGTAATTGAGGCTATATATACATATCGTCGGTGTTCCTAACTGCCGACTTCCGACCTCATGCCTCAGATAATTGAGGGTTGATTAGCCTCACGCAATACAACATCCTCTAAGGCGTCTGGTATGTAAGACTCCTTTCAAGACCTCATTTCAAAACAAAGTCAAAAAAATTGTGTGAAGAATCTCTTTATCTCAATTACTGCCAAACAAGCTACTACGTGTTCAAGTTACCCCTATTGCTAGACCCTTGTATTTATGTTGAGATTAAGGACCAGGTATTATTAGCAGAGAAACAGAGGAAGAGTGTGTGCGTGTGTGTTCAGTATTGATCTTTCAGGCTAGTTGTCTATGCTGTTACTCTCCTTCTAGATATAGACATAATTTGACGCTTTGATAATATCATTAAAACTTAAGATTTGATTTATTTCTAACTCTATTGCTGACCTCAATTATCATATAGCTGCTCTACCGCGCAGTTTGTCCAGTAGTGGATGTGCACAAACTTCAAATCAAAATGGCAATACCGATAGCAGAAGCGGATACACTTGTGCAGTTATTCTCACGATAGTATCTTTGAGCGACTTCAACACGCTAATGAATTCTGGAGTAATACTCTCCACTGTATTGGTCCTATAGGGTTTGTTGCGGATAAATACGTTGCAATGTGACGAACCTTGGCAATGGCAATGTGCATTGATAAGTGCGTTAGTTGTACCCCTCCACGGGGATGGGGTCGAAGCGGATATCGTCATCCCTCTACTATTTAGGTATTAAAGTTCAATTTGAAACTTTTAGTTCCGATCCACGACCGCAGCCTGCTGTATCCTCGTCTTCCGTCTTGAAGCGTTAAATAGCTAACCCCGTCCATTTGATCCCACCATTTAAAGCTTCCTGTATGCCACTAGTCAGAAACCCCATCCTCCCGGGCTTCAATGCCGACCCCTCAATCGTCCGGGTCGGCGATGATTATTATATCGCCACATCGACGTTCGAATGGTACCCGGGAGTCCAGATCCACCACTCCCGGGACCTGGCAAACTGGACGCTGGTGATCCGTCCGCTCAACCGGAAGAGCCAGTTGGATATGCGTGGGGACCCGGACAGTTGCGGAGTCTGGGCCCCTTGTTTGACTCACGATGGCGACAGATTTTGGCTAGTGTACACCGATGTGAAGCGCAAGGATGGTTCTTTTAAAGACACGCATAACTACATTGTTTCAGCTCCGACAATAGATGGTCCCTGGTCTGATCCTGTTTTTGCTAATTCATCTGGTTTCGACCCGTCTCTGTTCCATGATGAAGATGGGAAGAAGTGGTTCGTCAATATGCTAGCAGATCACCGAGGACGACCCCGAACATTTGCTGGTATTGTGCTCCAGGAGTTTGACCCCGTTGCTGGTAAGCTCGTGGGGCCGAGGAAAAACATATTCCGTGGCACGGATTTGGATTTGGTAGAGGGTCCCCATCTGTACAAGCGAAACGGTTGGTATTATCTGCTCACCGCAGAAGGAGGTACAGGATATCATCATGCCTGCACACTTGCTCGTTCTCGAGATATCTGGGGCCCTTACACTGTGCACCCAGACCAATACATTTTATCCTCGAGAGATCATCCGCACGTCGCTCTGCAGCGAGCAGGTCATGGCGACATAGTCGAGACACCAGATGGCAAGACGTATTTGGTCCACTTAACTGGTCGCCCGACCACCCAAGAACGCCGCTGTGTGTTGGGCCGTGAGACAGCGATCCAGGAGGCATTTTGGCAGGACGACTGGCTATACGTGAAGAATGGGCCCATTCCATCTCTCGAAGTCGACTTGCCCGCGGCGCGGGACGACCAACAGTACTGGGCTGAGAGAAAATACACATTTACCGATGGATTACACCATGACTTCCAATGGCTCCGAACGCCTGAGACTGATCGTATATTCGCACTCGAGGATGGGAAGCTCACCCTGTTCGGACGCGAATCGATCGGCTCTTGGTTTGAACAGTCGCTGGTGGCTCGACGACAAGAACACTTCTCTTACGATGCTGAGACTGTGGTAGAATTTTCGCCTGAAGATGAACGGCAGTTCGCTGGACTCACAGCCTACTACAGCCGCTACAATTTCTTTTATCTCACGGTGACGGCGCACTCAGACGGACAACGCGAGCTTCTCATCATGTCGTCTGAGGCGTCTTGGCCGCTGGGAAAACTTAAAACTCCCTTCTCCGAGCCGAGGAAAATACCGAACGAGGGGAAAGTGAAGTTGGCCATCACGGTCCGCGGCAGGGACCTTCAATTCTGGTTCGCTCTCGGGAATAACCAGGAGCTGCAGGAGATCGGGCCTGTATTCGATGCATCCATCCTTTCTGATGAATGTGGCGGACATCAAGTGCACGGGAGTTTCACGGGGGCCTTTGTGGGTGTTGCCTGTTCTGACTTGAATGGGACCGCATTGCCCGCTAGGTTTGATTATTTGGTCTACCGACCTGTATCGCATCATACAGATAGGTATACCATCTAGCCATACGTTTGGATTCAGTCTTGAAGATCGCAAGCGAAGAAGTGAAGGTAGGCAGATCTAGTGTTAGGTACAAACAAAATGCGAGATAAAGACAAAACTAGTTATATAGCTTCTAGTCTAATGATGCATATGTCTCATATGGTAAGTCGTTGTAATAACTTGCGAGTTCGCTAAATTCACCCCATTATCCCTGCTCTGTAGTATTATCCCCCATTGTGTCGACGCGGAGACGCGATCGTCCGGTGGTGGCATATATTTCTTGGTGTATAAGTATTATAAGGTCAAGGTAATGATTCTATCTTCCAGACACTCTTTTCATTTTGATATCCATTCGTCGGATTAGTGGATGGCAGTATGATCGTGTCGTCATTCCCAATGTCCAGATAATCACACATTCGATAGGCGTACTCGATGGTATATCTTGAGAACTTCCCGTACTCGTGTCGGCTCATAGCCATGCGGCCATCAGTCTGCAGCATGGAAGCGGCGTTGAATACGGCTAGCCAACTTCCCACTGTAATAGCGCAAGTATTAACGACTGTAGGTAATTGCAGTGACCGTATTGGGATAACAATTTCCTCGTTCTTCGATAAATGATTGGTAAAGGAAAGGGTAGGTGTTACTCACACGACCCCAGAATCATCAGATAGAAATCTTGTGCCGCTTTGCTAGTAACGATGGCTTGAAAAAGCCCAGTCACGTTGTCAACGTGTAAATCGATTTCTCGTACATGGTAGACGAACGAGGGGAGGAAGAACCAAGCGTTGAATAAGGACAAATCGAGCCAAAGAAGGCATGCGAATACGAAGGCCGCTGCACAACCAATGCAAGTTTGTCGAATGAAGACGACAAGAGTGCTGACGATATACAGCATGAGCACGAGCCAGCATGCTGCGTACATGATCTGATCAGAGGTATCCATCTTGGCGAACGAGTATTTTAGTATATAACCCCTTAGAGCGAAGAATGGTGAGCCGTTTGGGGGAATAAGGTGAAATAATCGATACACCCTCAAAGGTTCTGGGTAGCAGTTGGGTGAACGCCTGATCGCAGTCGGAGTCTGTTGAATGCCATGTGTTTTTCGAAAGGTCAAGCTATGGCTCCGAGATTAGAAAAACAAATCAATGCCCTCTAGACCCAATGATATGTCGAATGCTGTGCCTCTATATGGTGTCTAGGCACGCTGTTCAAGGTCGCATTGTTGGTGGTCCAGCCGTACCGTTTGCCCGGCGAGATATATAAGATTTCTTGTCCATCCATTACAAGGCAGGGAGATTGATTCTATGTAAATATTGTCTCGATCTCACCAGTGCCTGTTGGCTGACTTCAAGCTAACACGACCATCCGAAAGTCTTGCAAAATATACTTATAGCACTTGCAGCGATGCGCGAGTGAAGTTAAAGACTTGAATGAACATAAGAGAACTGGTTCGTAACCTAGATTCACGCGTTTCGGACATGAGCTCACATAAACCTTCCGTTTGGCTCGGTGGCCACGCGTCGAAATGCAAGTGATCATGCCGTTCTTGGGATACATTCCCCTTATCTATCGTACTTCAAAGTTCTTGAAGATAATGAACTGGGGCTGATCTACTAGATCCTCTTGAATCAATTGAGGACTGTAGATCCACTTAAGACGAAAGATTGTGTATTTCCCATCTATATCTCCATCTTACACAAGTTTACGCGACCAGGCCAACCAAGAATAGATGAGAGAGCGAGGTTATTGACGACCTTGATCTAAGCGAAAAATTACGGGCACTAAGGTAGCGCGTCCTTATCAGTAAACTCAAAGTTCATGAGAATCAGGGATAGAGTACCATACGATTCAAGAATCTATCGATCAATTGAATATACGGGACACCTGACATAATGCTATTTTCAGCACAGGGGTACAATTTCGTTACACCTTATTAGCGGGTAGTTACTACTATAGCTCAAATGATAGGGTTCGGAGGGCAGATAGAACAAGCTGAAAGCTATTTGTTTCTTGAAGCGCGATGTGCTTATCGTAATCTGAGGCTCATGGCATCGCACCAATCTCTCTAGCAATGAATGTATCTGTGCAAGTCCAAATGAGAGAAGGGGAGAGAGAGAGAATGGAAACGGTGAAATATCTGGAGCCGGGATTTTCCGAACAGCACAATGCAGTTCGCCGTCTCTCACCCGTCGTTTTGATTGTTGAGTACCTAAGCAAAGGCATGTGACTGGGCTAGCAGCTTCGACTTATTTGGGTCGCCAATACCCTTGGCATGTATGACGGCTATCACCGGGGGGGAAATACAACGACGTACAATACACGAATGGTAGTCCTGTAGTAATTGCTCCTCGTTTCCAATTGCTTGGGTGACGTATGGATCTAGTATGGACGACGGAAGAGTGATCTTGGCAGGCTGTTGTCGAGTTTAGCCTGCTGGCGGCGGTATATGTGCCTCCAGGGTGTCTGTCTACCTGCCAACGCGATCAGTTAGGGAACTGCAGGGGCTGATTCCGCTAAAATCACGCCGCAGCTTCAAGGTTTTAGCGATGCCTAGGCTCTCACAGAGATGGGCCAAGGGTCCGGCAGGGACCCGAGACCACTAAAATTAGCAACTGTATAGATTGCCTACCGTTCCAATTTTTAATTGACTGCATACTCACTTACACGCACATGTCGTCTCGTCGAGTTATCACAAGTAGAAGAAGTTGAGCTCGGAAGAGTTTTTCATTCAGGCCAGGCGGAAAAAATATTCTCTGCTGCCATAGCTATATAGAATATCTACAGATTTATATATGAGACATGGCAGGTGGCACATTTAGGTGGCCACAAGTAACACCAGCTTCAGTCGTAATGCCGACATGTCTTTCCTATATGTTGTGATTGAGAGTGGGAAGAGAAAAGTTTTGCGTGGTACTCGCACAAGTGACATCAATCCAAGACAAACGATGCACTCCATGCACTCTCTGTAGTATTGTCTGCCCTAGGTAGGCTGGCTCTATTCTGGGCATGATGCTCCCCGCACCGGGTATTAGAGGCAGAAAGCGTATTCTCTCTTCTGCTCCGTTTCTGCGTGCAGACCTTATTGATACGATGGCCTACACCGTCATCAATGTGCTTCACAAGACAGGAGCCTTCCAGGTAGGTGTAAACTGCAACCCTACCTGCCATTCCAAGTACAGGCGAGAAGGGGAATAGCACGATGTCGCCGTTGCCCCATCTACTCTGCATGATGAACTGATCATCGGAAGCTACTTCCCTGAGGTGAATATTGAGCTGTTTATGGCAATCGCCTGGTTTCACAGCGGGAAACTGCTTCCCGTCGAGTATAAATACCTACCTAGGTAGTCTCTGGGTCCCGCTGAGTTCTGCATTCCGAGCCCGTCTACCCATCCTCGGGATACGATCTCAACCTCATCTGACCTCATCTGAGCTCATACAAAGCAGTACGAAACAAAATATATGCCTCTATCACGCTTTTCCTAGCTATCCTATCAAGATGAAGTGGATTACCGCCATCCTGTCCCTTGGCTTCATTGCTAGTCACGTCGACGCTGCGCCCACCGATGGTCTAGATCTCTTCAAGCTCAAAGTTTCCTCGTAAGTGATACCATGTATACTGCTAGGATACTGTCCCAGTCCCTGAGGTCCCTAACCTTTCTGTGTTTAGCTCAGTAAAAGCACTCAACGATCGCTACCTCTCAACGAATGCTTCCACTCTGGGTCTCTACGATGGCGATCATAGCTCCCCTATCAGAGTCTACCAAACCAGCAGCAAGAAGGCGGGCTGTAGCCAGCTCCATACGTATCCCGTTGGCGTCGTCGACCACGCTCTTGCCCTCGTTGGGTCAGACGGCCTCATGACTCTCACCGACATGGTTAACCCTTCTGGGACGAAGCCTGCGGACGGCCAAGTGACCGAATGGGATACATTCCGCGTCTCAGACGACAGGTTAACCAACGATGGCCAGGGTAGATGGGTTGCCTTTCCTGCGGCTAAGAGCAGCTGGAGTGTGAAGTGGACAGATGGTAATTTCACTACTCTTCTATGGCCAACCTGTATGACGCTGATTGACTAACATAACGGTCGTTTGATACAGGCTCTGTCTTTATGCCGGCAGATTACATGCCAGTTGAGATCGTGATGGAATCGGCAGGCGAGGGTCGCTATAATGAGGAATAGATTGGCGGACATCAGCGGGTGGAAGAGAGTTGTTGACGTGGGCCAAGACAAAAGAAAAGGGTATACGACACGCTTGCTTGTTCGACTCTATGTTTAGCCTACATGTTTTATGCGACGGCCCTAATAAATAGCCATGATCTCTTCTAGTTGTATGACATTCTTACAGTTGAAGTTGTGTCGTTTGTGCCATGCTGTGTTGTCCTTTTGTCGTAGGATACCTAGTCGTACTCATGTAAGCGTTGACTAGCCACTCAGCTCAGCTTACCGCTGCTCCGCGGATCAGTTGCGCTGAACCGAGAGTGACAGGCATTATTAAGTTGAATAGTATTAGAAAGTAACTAAGATATGTAATGATCTCTCATCAGCCTCCTAGCCGAACATAACAAGTTGCTAGAGTCGAGTGAGTTTTGGCGTGATGAATGACTGGTATCACTAGTTATAATTCCAATGATTTGCGCCAAAATAGCGAAGGGTATACCTCCTGGATGATCGACAAGAGAGGGTATAGAAGGAATGAAGCATGTTTCCGACGCATATCAATACACATGGCGAGGCTGTGTCAAAAAAACTAGACAGACATTTCCACCTACACAACCTTGGGGACGTCTGCCTAGTTTTTTTGACACAGCCTCGACATGGCACATTTGCTAGATATAACTTTGTTGATAGCACGATTGATTATTTTTAGGACTCGAACGCTGCGCCCCTGTAGGAACACGCTACGACTGATATGGACATAGCAATATAAGCCTGATTGGTCCGCTCGGACTTTGTCCCACTATCCAGAAGCTTAGTAAGTCCAGCATGGCGTCCCTGCCTCGCCTGCTTCACCTTGCTTCGACAGGGGTAGCATCTATTCCGGTAGACGGTCGAGCTTTGTTTTTGAGGGCAGAGAAAATGGCCAAACATACAGCATATATACAGTGAGCATGTGAGCGGCAACGCGAAGGGCAACTGAATTAATCAGCTTAAATTTATGAAAAAGTGGCATCAATATCTATTAAACCTACCGTATAGGATTCCCAGCTATCTTCACCACTTAGTACCCACCAACTCCTTTGAACAGCCCTTGATTCTGTCATTTCTATCTCGAGCGATCATCACATTCGGCCGTTTAGGGCCACGTCGTAGGAGCGCCTGCAGTCATGCCTCGTAAGGGCAGTCTCAAAGTCCGAACAGGCTGTCGCACTTGCAAGTTGGGTTCTCCTATCTCTACTATCCTAGCACTACACGTCTCTTATAGTGGCTAATGAAACCATTTGCTGGCTTTCTAGGGTCCGAAAAGTGAAATGCGATGAAGAAAAGCCATTCTGTAAACGTGTAAGTTCTGATCTCCCAACCAGAGCTCACGTCATGAGAAGAATTTGTGTAATTCATGCCTTCGTGACGACAACAACAACCCAGCCTGAACCATTATCAATAAATAATACTTCTTATGGCGCCGGCTGACGAAGTTGTGCCGCTCTCTTTCTTAGTGTACTACCACGGGACGAAAATGTGACGGCTACGGACCACCCCCGACATCTTCGGCCTTAACATGGCACCGGCCGCGCCACCTATTTCCTAACGTGCATGATACTTCGGAGCGGCGTTGCCTGCAGTACTTTATTGAGGTAGCGGCTCCGGTCTTGTCGGGTCCGCTAGACCCCTATTTTTGGACCCATCTCGTCCTCCAGTTCAGCCAAATGGAGCCCGCAGTCCGCCATTCCGTAGTAGCAGTCTCCTCGCTCTATGAGCAGGTCCATCATCACCACATGATCCTCCCGCAGTCTGACGACAGCCTCGTTCTTTCACATTATAATGCGGCTATCCGTCATCTCAAAACTGTGAAAAGCGAATCTTTGGTCTTGCTGGTCTGCATTCTCTTTGTATGTATCGAGTTTCTTCGCGGCAACCAAGACGCGGCGACCGAGCATAGTCACCACGGCATCTCAATCCTGAAGAGGGTGGAAGAGACCTTCCCGTGGACTAAAGAGTATCTATCTCCCATATTCCGGCGTCTGAGCCTGTTACCCTTCTTTTTTCGCGTTGCCGACCGGTCCCAACCTCATTTACACTGTCTGGACGATGACATCCCTCCTTTCTCCACTTCCAGCGATGCGCAGTTCTACCTCGATGGGATAGTTGGCCGCACTGTTCGATTGATCCGACTCGGTGACGCCTACCGTGTTGGAGACATGATACATAAGCCAGTTTCTCCTGATATAATAGCCGAGCAAGAGCTGACTCTCACCCTCCTTCGTAAATGGCATTCATCTTTTGTAAAGCTGGATTTTAAGTCACCCGAAACGAGGCTTGCGGGCATTCTTGGATGCAACATGTTCATGCGCTATCAGATATGTTGCGTTTGGGTAAAGACAGCCTACGAGTTCGAAGAAACTGCGTACGACCAGTGCCTTGACAACTTCCGCTCAATGGTCAGCGCAGCTGCCATGGTGGAATCTGCCGACTACTCTGCCAAGGCTGTTAAATTTACTTTCGAGATGGGTTTCATACCGTTACTATTTTTTGTCGCGATGAAATGCCGCTGCCTCGAGACAAGGCTGCTAGCACTATCATTGATGAAGCGGCTGAGCCCGGCCAGGGAGAACCTGTGGGAGATGGCCACATTCTTTGCCGCGGCGAAGCGCATCATCGAAATCGAGCATGGCGCAACCATAACGGACGATTGTCATTTGTCCTGGGACCCTTCTTGTCCAGGCTTACCTCCGGATGAAATGAGGATACGGGACGTTACAAGTGAACCGCAGCCACTTGTGCGGATAGTGAATGGGGTGGAGAGGATCGTTAGGTCTGGGGGCTTTTTCATGCGGACCGCCGAGGACCGTATTTACATTCGACCCGAGTATCTCGTTCAACCTTCCTGGTTATGAGATTCCCGCACAGTGGCCCGAGAGTCGCATCCACTCATTCCACCTGATGTAGTCCCTCGTTGCGGTGTGCCTTGCTGTTCAGCTCGAATTGGCCAAGATCAATCTAGTCAACATACTGAGAACTACTGTATGAAGCTACGCACATGATCTGCTACCAATTGAATATGGCTACCAAGCAATGGCTGCAGTGCTGAGCGCTGGCTTGGATTGAGTCGACGATACATGTAGTATGTACTATTTTAAGAGCTCCGGCGAAACATTTGAAGCTTGACCTAAGACTGCGTCTTGGAAGCCTTATCTTTCGAACCAGAATGTAGCAAGGCTTTTGAAGTTTCAGGCCTCAACGTCCCGCGGCCCAGCCGCAACAAAGTAGTTATCATACTCTTCCCAGCTCATCGTAGGGAATTCAGTCGGCCTGGTAATGGGTACGAAGCTTGTACCTCGCTTCTCGAATTCCTCAAGTCGCGACCTCGTCCTTTCCTTGCTTTTATTGACGCTGTATATCCTCACCCTGTGTGCGCTACTCGTGACATGCAATCCCCAGTTCCACGCATTCCTAACTTCTATCGGTTGAGTGTCTATAATAGGTAAGCATGTCATAATAAGTCGCAGGTAGTGCTGCAAAAGGTTACAGCTCCTAACATATGGCCGTGTACCCAGGTAAATAATAAAGGTAGACTTACTATCAGAAAGTTAGCCTCGAATGAAACAAAGGGACAAATCGGAATGTGCGGAAGCAAAGCGACAAGCTTCAATACATACCTTAGGCTATTATCCCAACAGCGGACCACAAGCTCAATCCATCCCTCAACGTCGCAAGGAACATCCATTTTCCAAGTTCGCCAGGCAAACTTGTGCTTCGGGCTTAGATTTTCAACGGGTACTGCATACCACGAAAAGCCACCGTCAGCACTAACCTCCACCCTCTCTGGCCACCGGCCACCACCGGAATAGGCCCATCCCTTCACTGAAATTTTGCCTTCGTGTATCACCACCTGCTTATTCCAGGGAGACATCTATCCAGTGAGAAATCGGTCAGTGTTGTCGGAGAAAGAACAGGAATTTACTATCATCAGTAACGACTCTAACACATCCGCGTAAAGGGAATTGAAAGGCATTGCTCCCACTGTGACTTACGATAGCACTGCTAACAGGCATTTCCTGTATCTGTATCCCATCTGTCCAGCGCTGGTTATGCTTGCCCACCTGCTGATTGAAGTACAGATACTCCCTGCTTTGAACCGGTGCCTTTGTAGGTTCACGGATTGCCGTGATCCGATACAGCCATTTTACGCTTCTTGCGCCGATGTAACCCATCACGACGGCTCGAACTGGAGCCCCGTGAATCTTTGGAAGTGGCTGGCCATTCATCTCCCAGACCAGCATTACTTCGTGTGCTCGGACCTTCGAGTAAGGCACGCTAACGGCGTAGTTCATCACTTCGTTCATTTTAAAGTACTAGAATAATCAAAATCAGGAGTTATACTCAAGTCATGGTGTAGAGAGATTGGGGCAATTTGAGGCTCGGTACATGGATCCTGGCGATAATAAAGAAACATAAATGAGAGATTACTCACAGTATCTGCCCCGACGAGTTCGAGATGCTTAGCACCACCAATGAGGCCACCGCAGTATTTTATCACCTTTTTAAGGGAGACGCCAACATATCGCGCTGTGCCAATAGCACCTTCGGCCCACGGCGCATTGATCACTGCACTTTGGGTCAATAACGCGAGTTGGAGAGCTCCGCTGTAGGAGATGCAAGATTGAAGAGTCGACGGGTTCGGGACTACTCACTCTCATCTCCCTCGCCAGCATAGAGTGAAATCTGTTCGATTCGGCGAGTCCCACTGCATTGTATAGTCACTAGCCTCTCCATACGGGGAAATCGGCTTTCGTCTTGCAGATCGGCTAGTGTGAGTTTTTTGGGCTCTCGAACGAGGCCTTCAAGCCGCAGGAACCAGGAGGCGGGGTTTATTATCGGGATGCTATTTGTGCTCAGCCAAAGCGACATGCTTCGGGTTTTAATCGTTGACTCACCCGCCATGATTCCGAATGAAATGGAGAGGATTTGGCGTAACTGCATGCTCGGTGACGAGTCTTTTAGGCGGCTCTCCGTTGTAAGGAAATTGCAAAAGATGCAGCATGTTTGGGTCTTTTTCTTCCAGCACAGTAACCCATGATTCCTCCGGGACGACCTTGAGACGGCCGCCAACTTCAACATGAATGGTTAGTTCTCCTCTTTCAAGGCTAATTGGAAATTGTCTTCTGGCAGTTACATGGCCCCGATGACATTATGCAGGTTATCAATGACAATAAATTGGAGTAGGGATCGGTGATACTCACTTGCACGATGCCACTCTTTCCAGCGAACGCCTAAAGTTACGTGAGTCAGTCACATATAAGTAAACATACGTGTTAGAATGCTGACCTTCGAGTACAGGGTTGGTACCAGGAATTTGCTCAAGTTGAAATTCCGGGGGTGGCGGAAATTCATGCGAGATCAAAATTTCGTGGGCGGCCTTCTTCTTTTCGGGGTAATCCTCCCACTCGACATATCTATCTATACGTTAAAAGGGGCCGGCACTGATAATGTCACAGAATTTCGTACCCATTCCAGCCCGGAATCTCGTCTTTAGCAAGCTCGTCGTCGAACTTGGGATCGGGAGGGGGAGTAGAAGGCTCTCCAGTGGCAGCACGATATCTCTGATCATTTGGCTCCTTTGTCTGATCAAGTAGATACCGCTCTGTCCCAGCTATACCTTGCTCCGCTCTCCATTCATCTTGCGGCTTACTCTCGAGTTAGTAGAGAAGCCTTTATGCAGTTATACTTGTATAGTACAAACCTGAATCTCATGAATGATTTCCCTCAAAGGAATATCTCCCTGCATTGTGTCAACTCAGTCTCTCTGTTGCGTGAATTTAGGGTCAGATTTAGACGACCTATGTGAAAACTGTAGAATGCCGAAGAGAAGATGGACGACGAAGTCTAAATACTGGCCATCCCTGACTATGCGGGGTACTACATCTAGACAACTTTAGGCTTATCATGACGTTTCAGAGAGTAATAACAGGAAGAGAGATAAAACTAATGTTCCCTTCAAGCGAGCAAATAAAAATGCTATATGATAGAACAGTAAATGCCCAACTACCCCGATCATGCCAAACCCTTGTTCGTGGCGTCTCGATGATGGCAATAATGTTCCTATGCCAAAATAGCGGTATATCAAATATAGTACCTGTTAAACTGCCCGACGTCTAAGACTCCGGAGCTTTTTAATAATTAAGCCGACGAGAATATGCAGAACCTATTCGGCGTTTTGGTCCCTATCGGCGAAAAATAAAATGCTTCGCGACCCTTTACACTTGACAAGGAATCTATGTACTATGATGATTCATCATCCCCACTACCACTGGTACTATCTCTGCCGAGGAACATCAACCTGATGTCATATGACCTCCAGATGTTATTATCCGTAGATCAGAATCTTTATGAATAACACCTTTTTATCGTTCATTCTTGTTGAGCTTGATTTAAGATAAGGAGAACACAACGCGAACAGCCAAATATTGTTGCTGCCCAATCTACTATATCCCATCGACATCAGTAGGTATGTCTCGAATCGAGCCGTTTATCTTATAAAGAATCAGTGAGCGCCTAGTGGCTTTAATCATACACTGGTCATGCATTACTTCTCCGCACTACGACCCTGCATCGTGTCATTGGCCAAGATAGTTTGGGGTGTTGCTCGGTAGATAAATACATGGGCTCCAATTGGAGTGAAGTAGAAGGTAATCACAGCTTTGTTCACTATCTTGCAGAGTCGCATACATAAATCCTGTTTGCGCGCAACCAGCTCTTTGTCCCGCGTACGAATGCTCAAGCCTTAGTATGGGAGCTCTAGGATTGAACATTCCAGATTGTGAAATGCGAGTGCTAGATTGTGACAAGTGCGCAAGACACACGAGGACTACAAAGGTCTCTTTGTACATGGCCAACCGTGAAGATGTTTAAACCCTTTCTCGCAACGAAAATTCTCTTCTACCTGTTGACAAAACGGGCTTTGAGTTTCCAACACATGACCAGCCGCGAAGGCTCACCCGCAATTAGACTCTCTAACTCCCTACCAGCGTATACTATAAGAATCGGTAGTGCTTCGTAAATGATTATGGCAAGGGTTCTCGGTACAGAATAGTTGGTGTCTCCCCAGCTACCGGTAGTTGATGTGTAGCAATGTGGATATTGATGTTGTTGTTTTTGTGATGGTGTAATTGACATGGCACCCACTGTGAGGGGTAATATAGAGGCACTGTCCTTCGTACCTTCCACAGTAGTTAGAAAATATCTAAAACAAAGAAGTCAGGTTCTAGTGCATATAATTTGACTAGGAGCGACGTATCTATGACAAATTTTCGTAATGTAGTAGTATGAAACCCTGGCATCATCCTGACTCACGGTTAAGTGGACTAAAGGGGGTGGCTAAGAGGGAAGTGGTCTAGCCACTAGGTGGCTGACACGATGGGGGCATTCTCACTCGCATTGGACTGTTTCTATGAGATTAATTACCCTAGGAGGTAGGCGAAAGTCTCTTTTCCGGAATGAAAGCCCAGTGACGCTGTTTAGATGAAATAGAAACCCGATGAACGCTCTTGCTTGTAAAAAAAAAAAAAAGGCATCTTACTCAAAAGACAGTGTACTTACTTGTATATAACTCAGGAGGTTGAGTGTCTCTCATTCTATATGTACCTGTAACTTTGAAGGATTTTTGGGAGATAGTGTACTTACTAGATAGTTATTTAAGTATTGTCTAAAATGCATTGCCGCTAGATGGGGCGAGGGTGTTAGTGTTTTCAGGTTGAAACAGAGGGGAAAGGACGCCAGGTTACACAGTTTAAACACTTTTACAACATCAATGTTTGTTTTTAAGTTTCTATCTTTTTATTTCAATAATTCCCGAGCGAAGTACACAGGAAACGTGAATTAAACTGATTATCTAAAGGAGAGAAACAATTTCTAAATTTCCTAACAAGAATTCTTTCCTTTTTTCTTTTCTTTTCTTTTTTTTTTTTTCCCGGATTTTTTTTTTTTTTTGGAACAAAGAAATCCTTTTTCTTTTACAATATTATTCTGAAAATGAGTGTGACTCCAACCAAGATAGAGTGAATAACTACATAGAGAAATATGTTAGAGGCGACTATGTAAATCTCTTGGTAGCATACTCACCCCGTGCATTTTCAAGCTCACTCAAATTTTGTGAACCCCACTGAGTCTGATCAAGAGTCCATAGCGAGTACAGGTTGATGATGCCGTGAAGGTAGCTGAAAAGAATCGACAGAGGAATGAACTTGAGGTCTGCAGGATACTTACAGAAGTGAGGAATCAGCTTGACCAATTTGGTAAAGAAAATCCACGCGCCAAGAGCCAGATATCCGAAGGTGGTGGTATTTGGTGAAGCATTTCTGAGGGCCAATGATAGAGTGTAGAACAACAGACCGTCAACCAAGAGAGCAGGGGTTTGAAACTGACCTACATAGATATAGTAGAAGCCCCAAAGGTGGCTTGGCTCATACCAATAAGTCTCTTGTCGCATGACGGTGAAGTTTCCCTGGAAATGAGCGCGCGCCCATCTTAGACACTGATTGATGTACTTCCTGTCAGGCTCAACTGTAGTCTCAATAGTGGCACGTGCATCAGGCTGTATGACGATCTTCCATCCACGAGAGTAGACGTAGCGGGTAAGGCATTTATCATCTCCGATATGAATCTTCTTTCCTCGCCAAGTGTCATTCAGGAAATATTGAGAAAATTCATCAGTCTGAAGGATTTTAGTTCTGTAGGCTGCAGTTCTTCCCGACAGGGTGCTGATAGATCCGTCAACACCATTTGTAGCGAGGTTGTTCCAAACTCGGCGTTCAAGATAACTGATACCAAGAAAATTCCACGCATCGGGGTGATCATCACGCTTAACTCGTTGAAGCGGACCAGCAGCACCAACCTTTGAGTCTTGGAAAACAGGAAGGAGGTAATCCAAGAACTTTCTCGGCCAACTAACGTCATCATCCGCGAAAACTGTGATAGAAGTGGTGACAAGGGGCATAGCTCTCAAAATTTGCTCTCTCTTATTCAGTTTTGACACGCCCAAGACTGAAGCATCAAAAGCATTTTCACGGCAAAGACTGGAGAGATTGTCAACATTTGCGTTGCTCGTGACAAGGATAATGGCGGAGGGTGAGCAAGGCGTGATCGATTGCAAGCACTTGATGAGCTCAGGTGGAGATTTGAAGGTTGTTGGTATGACAACCGTCACATCCTTTGGTAAGTACTTGGGAGAATCGGGGATGGGTTTTGGCTTGATGAGGAGGTAGACGAAAATACTTACAACAGTCCTCAGGTAGCGGAAGGCAAACAAGGCCCAGAAGAGCCACATTAACAATGATCTCATGATCAAAGAATCGAGATGTCGCTTATTCAGGGCAGATTTGTTGTAAGATCCTTATTGAGAATGGTAGTTTAATGAGGATAGTAGTGTATTCGGGGTGGTGGTGATTAGGAAGTCAGGAATAGCCGTGAAGGTCGCGACTATTTGTAGCATTTAATATCATGTTGGACACGAACAGTGTTCTCTTACTACGAGTGAGAAGAGGATCAAGCAGAGTATATCTGCCGAGCGTACAGAAACATCCCCAAAAGAGGGAAACGAGATAAGAAATGAAATCAAACAAGTGATTAAGGATGGAATGCTGTTATAGCTTTCTTCATTGTTTATAATCTCATCAAGTCGCTTTGGTGTACCTAACACCGGAGAAGGACAATCGCTTCAGGCTTCATTTTGAGTTCGCGGCGTGCGCGGCTACCTATTTGCAAGTGAAATTATGTGATTCTCACAGTTCTGATAGCCCGAATACTATCTAGGATTGTTGGACACTTAGAGACGGCGTAGACGATCTTGGATTAAGTAACCATTTGACATCAGACTCGTGCTGCGGCTTCCGGTCTTTTCAAGGTGTAACATGGCTCCTGATGGAATCGGTGAGATTCATACTTCTCGAATAACAAATACACCATGAATCTTTCTATAAAAAGCTGTTTTATTTTCCATCTCTTCAAACTTGTCCGAGTCCCCAACCTCCCACCTTTATTTGCTCCCTCTTGCCGGCTTCACATATTCCTCAACATCGTCACATAATGTCCCCCTTATTAGACCTCAAAACCGATACAGTGTCATCATTGCACACGACCATGAGGGTTTCGGCAATCTAGCACCTAATATGTGCTCATACAGATCTTGTAACCTCAATGTCGCGATTGAAGGATCGTATACGATTGTTGGAGAAGCCTACTCACTTGTGTAGATGAAAAGCGAAGGTGACCGGACACTAGATATTACCTTATGCATTCCTGAGAGAACCTATGGCTCAAGAGGTGACTCTCGTGGGCTCCCATAGACTATCCCATGTCTAAGTACTCCGTACAGTACCTGGATTACCCTAATATGACCTGTGGCCTGTCATAATTACTGGTCAAGGCTAATAGATCTGTACAAAGGCATGTGTTGTATTCAGGACGGCCACTGGTTGGGCGGCTACGTACTCATAATTATAGTGGACCAGGTGATACAAAGACACTGGCAATCGTTCTTTATTCAATGGGGCTGCCCTGTTTCACTATGGATGCCACACTATGACATATGCTATGTACCTAGGTAGGTATGTAGCTAGCGAAGTTACTGTACAGGTGGTATAATAGATTCCATTTTTGGACCCCAAAGCCTCCAGGACTGGAGGCTTCCATACCAACTCTTTAGGTAAGTATGCAAGACGCCCACAGAATTGGTTGCTAATTATGTAATTATGTAGCAGTGGCCGTGTAAAATAAACATGCAGAGAGCAGACAAGAATTTGAAAACATGCCATTGGATAACGTTACGGGTACGCTCTGGTTGTATCTGCTCTAGTATGCTATACACTTCTTTTCGCTATCCATTTATGAAACATAAAATCCTGGGAGATCTTCATTGTTGCTTTGTTGTACTGCTGACACCTGTTTATATATCAAGTCGTTACCAAGCGTCTGGTCATAAAAGCATGTCTAATGGGCAATACTCATAGTCCCGATTTCGCCGCTTGTTTGGCTAGTTGTTCGATCACGCGCAGCTTAAATTTTACCGGAGGAGCCCAGCATCTTTGAAAGACCTCCTCTCTCATCTTTAGCCCTTTACAAAATGTATGCACCGGACTTTGAGTGTCGATCTTTTTTAGATTATGCCAGATCGATGAAAAGCTCGCTCGAGTATCAGTAGCTGCTGGCAAGGGCCAATACCCAATCCAGGCAAGAGATCTGATCATAGCTCCTAACATCGCGGCTTCGCACGTCCATTCTTCAGAGCCTTGCTGACAGATAGTGGACGATAAGATGGAACCGGGCGGCTGGAGGAAGTTGCTGACGGCATATCGGTATATCGCCAACGTATTTTTCACGTAGCTCAAGCGGAACATTTTCAATTCATCTGCTAAGATTAGCACGAAGGAGCAAATCAAGCTTTTCCTGACTGGAATTACCATGGAGCCCTGGTGGTTCAAGCGTGGAGCTGAACAAGGTGACGGTTTCATTCCCGATTTCATACTGCAAATCACCATTGGCATCAACAGCGCAAAAGCGAGCTAGGTCCTCAGCGACTCTTTCATAAACTGAGGTATCTCCCATAACCCAAGAAATCCATGATAGACGCTCGAGATGAGGTATGGATGAACTGATTCCCTTGGCTCTCAGCTTTTCCCACTCCCCTTTGGCAGATTTCATCCACGTAGATGCCCAAGGCCTCAGCATGGCTGTGAGATCATACTTATCAGTCAGAACCGTGAGCTGATATAGTTCTTCTAGATCGATGGACTCCTCGACCCGTGGGATCGAATCAAAACGGCTGTGAATAATACTAAGGACGGTCTTCATGGCCTTTGGGTCGTCGTCAGGCAGTTCTACCAGCCAATCCGAAGCGAGTTCAGCGGAAGATGGTCTTGACTCGGCAAAGCCGCCATAAAGGAGCGTTTTCCAGACAGGGGAAGCTCTCGACATGGTCCTAGAGCAGACTGTGTACACGACTGGGAGCTCGTGCCCATGGTCGGAGCCTGGATCGCCTTGATGGCCATCGCCATCATTCAGCGGTATGTTTACGCACTGCGTCAGGCCAACTTTAAGGGTAAGGTCGCCGTCAGAGTCTATGACCACTCGAGGTGTTCCCGGAGGTACGAATGAGCATGCATTTTCAAGAGAAACATGACTTAGAGGAGCGGCAACGTCAGCAGCGTCGGCGGCCATGATTTACCTCTGAAAAAAATGTCTGTGAGTAGACTTTTAAAACTATTGCGAATTCAACCCACAGAAGAAAGAAACAAACCAGGTTTATTAGAAGAATTGCGTATTTGTAATAAGGCACCAAGTTTTTTGCTGGTTTGCAGTGTTGGCTGAGTGTTGAGTTTCTAGGAGAGTAGTACAGCTGGCGGTGGGCTACCCAATGGAGGGGTTCGCTCTCCGGGCATCACCGCCCTATTACCTCAGCGATTTTAGTGCTAAGGGTACATAGGTACTTTGGGCACCTAGGCAGGTAGGTACCTCGTAGGTACGTCTATGCCAAGCATACCAATAACCCCTCCTTACCCATCCCACCTCCCAAAAAATTCCCGATACAAAATCTAGCCATCTTCCAAACCAAACACCCCGCCAGGAAATCTCAGGGAGTCGCAAAAGGAGACATGCCCCCAAAGGCTGCCGACGGCTCGCTCGCAAGCCTGACAACCCTCGTCCAGTCTACCGCCAGCCTGATTACCCAGCTCGAAAACAGCCTTCATGCCGTCGCCCTCGACAAGACTCCCTCAGACGACTCATCCACGGCCGAGTCAGCGCCCGCGCCTGATGCTGGCGGTTCGGTTGATGCCCTTTCCCTCGCCCACGACTCGGCGACGCTGATCAAGGCGCACACGACCAAGTTGTCGCTTCTGATCATCAACGAACCCTTCACGCCTTCTGCCATCGTCAAGGTCTTACGCGAGCTTGTTGCCGGCCCCATCCCCGCCCTAGCCACTGCGGTCCAACTCTGCATCGCCGCCACCCACACCGCCGTTGTACGCCGGGATCTGGCTTGGCGGTGCTATCGCGTTTTGAAAGAGCTGAAGGGGTTGGTCGAGACGATCCCTCTCGATGGCAAGATTCTTCCCGCCGACCGCAAGAATGGCGCCAACGGTGAGAAAGGGAGCATCGTCACCACCGGTGTTGTTTGGGCTGCGTGCGACGATCTTATTCTTCTGAAGAAACTCGGCGTCGCCGGGCTGTTGGTGAAGAAGGCCGAGGAATACAAAGATACGCTTCAGGACGTTCTGGAAGAGCTCAAGGAATGGAGCGAGGAGGTTGAAGAAGACGAAGACGAAGATGAGGACGAGGACGAGGACGAAGAGGATGAAGACGCAGACGTGCAGCAGATTGCGAACGGACTACAAAACACTCACGTCTCAGCACAGCAGATGATTGACGACCTCATGACATCGCAGCGCATACCCCGGAACGACCCGGACAGAATCCGCGAACGCTTGGACTCTTGCCTGAAGCGCTTGCGACTCACCACTTTGCTGTATTCGGCCATTATCCAGAGGCGCATCAAGACGCTGCCTCGGCTCCCCACCAAGCAAGCATCACCTATCGCTCGGCGTTTAGACGAAGTTTACCCAATATTGAAAAGCCTACCCCATCGCTTCGGAGAGGTCGCCTGCGCGTTTTACGATTTAGACATTGGCGCCATAGATAAGGCAATCGACTCTTGCTTCTTCGACGCATTTGCTGCCGCTGAGATGCTTAAGGCCCCATGGGCTGGTACCGATGATAGATTTACCGAATGGGCCGACAAATTCCAGATTGGCATTAAGAAGCCCGATTAAAACATGACAACCACGTATATTTAGACTCTACACCGCCAAAGTACACAACTAGAAGGGTCTAGTCTCGCCTTAAAAGTACCGTCCAAGTTAGCCTCCCGAAGCACGCGATATACCCCTGAAACGCGGGCCACACCGGCCAACAAACTCTTCATCATCGTTATACCTGGATGGAAACAGCGTTGAAGTTGACCTGTTCAATGTCAGAATATGCATTTATTTTGCCGACATGATCGCGATGACTCACATAGCCTACAGATGGGCAGCTGTTGGTGATTTCAGGGCCCGTTGTTGATTTTCCGTTCAGTGTGACAGTCACAGCACCAGTCGCTCCGTTGATGGGGACTTCGTAGAATGAGGCCTTGCCAACCGTGCTACTGGCACTCACCGACTGACTGGCTCCGCTGCCAATCTGGACAGTGATGTCAGTGGCCGCATTTGTCAACGCAATGACGGACACAACATCCTGGGTTCCCTGGGCCGCAGAAGCGCTTCCGCCCTGGCCCCAGACTGTGCCTATAAAATACGTCAGTATCACTTAGGGATCTTGGTCTTCTGTTGAAACCTACCACCATCGCCACATACGGCTGCGGGTGTTGTCCTGTACCACGCAACAGCTCCTTCGCTAGGGAGATCAACGTCGGTATTGCCGGCCTTGTAGGCGCTGATGAAGTAAGGCAGCACAAATCGGAAGGCGGTGTGGTCAAATCCGTCAACATACGTCCCGGCGCCAGCAACAATTTGATGGTCAATAGGAGCGTTAATATAGCTTGACTCGCCGTAATCGTTCCCTACGCTGATGAGCTCAGTAAGCCTGGTGTGAGAGGGCACGACATACAAGTAATGATCTCGATGTATTCGGGATTGATATCAAAGACCTGACTCCAACGATCGAACCATAGTGAATCGCTAGATGAGTACCAATTCTTGCCGGGCAAATCTGCGGCATGTCTTGTCAGTCTCGAAGAATACCAAGGACTCGGGAGTCTCAATATCATACTAGTATAGAAATAAGGGCTAACGCCCATCATGTAGGGTTTGCCCTGCAAAACGGATTGATATGCAACGTCGTTGCCCGTTGACATGGTTAATTGGTTCGCGTCGGGCCAGGCACCCCAGTTGACTGTTTGATATCAGAATGTGATATGCTCTGAAACAAAAGATTAAGAACACTTACAAGCACCGTCGATGACAGAAAGCAGGTTTCCCACACCCTGAGCGCCGAGGGAAGCCCAGTCGGGGACAAGGAATATGCCACCAGTAGAGCTGCGAACACCGGACCAAATATCGGACTGGGAGGGACCTTCGAAAGTCGAAACGAAGGGCAGTCCGTTGACAGTAAGCTGGCTGCTATACGTTTTGTAGGTGTTGATGTAGCTGATGATCTGATCGGCCGTCCATTGAGAAGCCTGCATATCAAAAGAAAGGAACAACAAGAAGTTGTTCGAGGAGGCTACATCATAGGCCAGTTGGAGCTGGGCATCATTGTAGTCGTCCTGGGCTCCAACATTGAGGGCGAACCCGTCGATGCCTGAGCCGAGTGCCTCTGATATATCCTGTTGCCATTCATCACGAGTTTGGCCAGAGGTGAGACCGACGATGTAGTGAGCGAAGACCTGTTTGTCCGCTGCCGCCAATTTGGCGAACAGTCCCGCCAGGGTAACAAGAGAATGTAGAAGCATATTGATCGTTGCCACGTCAAGCTCTATAGCTGGGATGGAAGCTCGAGGTTGAATGAATGAATGAATGGAAAGGCAAGGACGGATGATCCTCTAACCTTTTATGTTAAACCCAATGGTGTCGATGGCGCCAGCATGAGACTATATACCGATCAATTCCCACATAATCCGATTCGGTTTTACCAGCCAAGTCTACAGAGACGAAACTTCTCTAATAATAATCCCACCCATCCCCGGTCAGCTACGAACGAACTTGGACGTTTTCAGGAGGAGACCTAATGCAATGTCCGTCCAGGCTTGAACTCCTGACTCAGCCTTGCTCATTTAGGGTACGAAAGCCCAAGGAAAAGATTAATAGGCTCTTGAGGGATCCATTTGCAGTGACCTGCATTTCCTGATTGGTGCCGACATGCCACCGATCCTGGGGGCTTGAATCCATCCAGCGCATGACGATGCTGCATATTGCAGGGGACGCGACGACCAGCGGGCCGCCCCCTGGTAACTGGAACTCGTGCGCAAGCTCGCGCAAGCAACCCACCCGAGCCACCTACATTAGAATACAGCAATGCCGCTATGATCATTCGCTCAGGCCCGGAGACTATCTCCACTCTGGTAACCCGGTTAATGGGGTTCTTGATCAAGAGCCATCTGAACTTCCTGAAACAACTTAGACCAGGGCCTAACGTGGTTTCAAAGAACTCAAACTGCGGAACGTGGGTTTACTCGTTCTACTGTACTCAGTAGAGTTTAAGTTGTGTTTACCGATCGAGCGAGTGTTTTTAAGTAACGTCACAGTAGCCCAATGAGATCCGAACACCGCTTTCGCTTTCAGGGGAACTGGCGCTTATGAATATATCACCTGCCAAGTTGGTTGACTTAAGCACTAGCAGGCTGTAGTAAGATGCCTCTCGCAAACTATATCATTGTTTTCCTCATGGTCCTAGCACTCCGAAGGATCATAGAAATTACGAGTTCAAGGTGTCGACGACGTTGCGTGCCATGAAAGAACTCTTGATGATAAATAACTAAACATGGAGATTGCTGGGATCGAGTTGCAATGATCGATCCCTCGGCACAGAAAAGGACTGTACCCTGGTCACACGCTAATTATATACACTACCATCCCAGGCTATTTCCTGCTTGTTTCAGACGCACTCGCAGGGAACTTTGCCAAAGTCGCCTCCCAGGAACAAATGCTATCACCTTCCCAGGGAATATATTTCGTACAACCTCTGTTCTATTTTATCTTGTTCCGCAACGGTCCGAGTACCACGGTGCCAATGAGGCGGTTCATCTCGTACACTATCCCTCTTTTCAATTATGGGATGACCGGAGCACTGCCGCCGGCTACAACCTTTAACCTGAAGCTGCAAAAGTGCTAGCTAAGGTAGCTGTAGCCCTTATGACCGCCCCCACCAGTTGAACGCTGCTGAAAATAAAGGGTAGCAATGAAGCAGATGGATTGACCGGGCATTAACTGCTTATTCTATCGATCTACTAACCTAAATGTCATTCAATACATCACAACGATTTATATGATCGCGACCGGATTTTAATATTCACTCTAATATTAAGTTGAACGAGCCATCCTGGCCAAATGAAGTGGCATAGGCGTATCGGCCCGCCAATCTTTGTACATTATACTAACCTCGTACAAAAGTACTAATAGACTATATAACTAGGTTCTAGACCAGTGAACCAGCCTGGTTTTAACATATTTCGACGGGCTGTTTGGGCTTTGGCTTTCATAATGATAACTGTTTGTATCGTCCGCGGATTCGGATGCCTTCAGTCATGTCTATTAAGACAATAGTAATAAATTAACAAACAGCGAGCTTTGATACGGACTCCAAACTCCAGCACCCAAAGTTTAGTTCGCGCAGAACTAATTCCTGGTTCCAAGCAACTCACTATACTCTACGCAACATGATCCTCCGTTTTGTCTGTTCCGGTATAAGGTTGTTGGTTAGTTGCGGCACTTGAACAACGCTTGGGCTTGTGCCTGAATACAGTCATTTACCTTATACACATCCGGAATACATAGTATCTGAACCCCAATTGATTCCAAGCCACTGGATTAGCAAGTATTATAAGATGAAGTCGAGTACAGGTTTTTGCTTCTCTGCCTCCCAAACATGGTTGCGCTGCCACGAATTGCGCCGGGTATTACATATTAGTTATTAACTGGCAGTCAATCACCATGCTGCTATCGGTACTATTCCTCTCCGCACTCGGCTTTTCCTCCTCGGTATCAGCTGCTTTCGGCTTCACAAAGTCCGGCAACAATTATGTCATCGACACCGGGTCCTCTGAGTCCCTAGTCTTCACTGTCAGCGGCACGAGTTGTGATATCACGTCGATCAAATACCGTAACGTGGAACTGCAGGGCCAGACCAAGGGCTCTCACATCTCCTCCGGCCTCGGTACGGCAACGGTCAGCGTGACACAAGTCAGCGGAAGTGAGTTATATAGCGAGATTATACATTTCTTTGTTAGTCAATATCAAGGGAAATGGAATAACCGTCACGTGCGTAGGTTCGAGTAAGTATGTCAAGGTGACATGCGTGACATCGACTCTCACCCACTATCTAGTGGCGAAGAGCGGTGATAGCACCATTTACATGGCCACTTACATCACGGCCGAACCGAGCATAGGCGAGCTACGGTTCATCGCTCGCCTGCAGTCGTCAAAACTTCCCTCCGAGTACCCGTACGGCTCCGTGTCGACCACCGCGGGCTCCAGCTCCGCCGTCGAGGGCTCCGACGTCTACCTCGTCAACGGCCAGACGCGCTCCAAGTTCTACTCGAGCACCAGGTTCATCGACAAAGATGCGCAGTGTGTTTACGGCGGCTCAGATGTGGTTCATGTGTGCATGTTAGCACCGCAGCCCGAATCCTCGTCAGGCGGGCCCTTCTTCCGCGATATCGAATCTAACAATGCCGGCGACGATACGAATCTCTACTGGTACATGAACAGCGGCCACGTAAAGACCGAAGACTGGCGGACGAATGTCTTGCATGGCCCTTACATGATGGTGTTCTCGAGGTCGGGAGTCCCATCAATCAAGGATGCGGATGTCTCTTTCTTCTCCGAGCTCAGCGTCCAGGGGTTCGTCCCGGCCTCATCCCGCGGATACGTGTCGGGGACTGCCTCAGGGGTTCCCAGTAGCTTCCAAACCGTGGTGCACTGGTACAATTCAGCAGCGCAGTATTGGGCCATCGCATCCTCGAACGGCGCTTTCAAGTCCCCGGCGATGAAGCCCGGCTCCTACACGATGGTGCTCTACCAAGGCGAGTACAAAGTGGCGACAGCGACAGGCGTAAGCGTCAGCGCAGGCGGGACCACATCGAAGAACATAGCCAGCACCCTGACGAGCCACAACTCGCTCTGGAAGATCGGTGAGTACGACGGGCAGCCAACAGGGTTCCTCAACGCCGACAAGTTCCTACGCATGCACCCGTCCGACACACGGATGAGCGCCTGGAACCCCGTAACCTACACCGTCGGCTCCTCGTCGGTCGGGCAATTCCCAATGGCCATATTCCAGAACGTCAACAACCCCGTGACCATCAAATTCAACCTCGGCTCCGCCCCGGGGGCTGCGACGCTGCGTATCGCGACGACGTTGTCCTTCTCCGGTTCCCGGCCCCAGGCGAAAGTGAACTCCTGGTCTGGCCCGAGTCCCGCAGCGCCCGTCAAGATCGACAGTCGGGGAGTCACGCGCGGCGCGTATCGTGGGTATGGAGAGGTGTATGATGTCAGTATTCCTTCGGGGACTCTAGTGGCTGGGTCGAACACCATTACCATCTCGTCCATCTCTGGAAGTATTGCGTCTGGCTTCCTCAATCCTAATATTGTAAGTCGCTTATCCGAGAAACAAGTGAGATTTGCGTCGCTAATGCGTGGTTTGATGTAGATCTTTGATTGTGTTGAGCTCTTTACCTGATTTTGCACATAAGCTAAGGCGCAAATCGAGTTAAAAAGGATCGGAGAGTACATTTACTCTACTTGAAATGTACTTAAAGTGAGCTCTGTACTTACCAATATTCTAGCACTTAGACATAGTCAAATTAGCAACTTTGAAAGAAAATAAACAAGCGTTCTATGGCAACCAAGAATAGCCTCACAGCGCAACTGTCCCAGTAGATTAGTAGTCATAGTATAAACACCAATTATACCTAACCTGTTCTGGGAGCTTAGAAGGCTTATTTACGAGTAGGAAATAGTCAGGTATGACAGTCCCTGCGTATTCTAGGCGAAAGATTGGAAAATAATACCAGTTTAGTTTTCTATCTAAGCTCTATCTAGGTAATACATAGTAAGATGGCGCCGCTATGTAACAATTTCCCTGAGGCTCAACCCCCTGTAAAATACGACCAGGCCAGCGCACACAGGGCGACGCCAACCAAATACAACCACCATACAAGACCTATCACTCCCTCTTCAACTCCAAGGGCAAACACATAGCCCCCAACAGCCGGTCCAACCGCGCGCGCAAGACTAGCTAGCATATTTCCCGCTCCGTGAATAGTCCCAAGCACTGTTCTAGCGGGAGCGGCCTCGGTAAGCAAGATGACAGTACTAGGGATAGCCATGGTGCGCGCCATGATCTGCGCGCAAACGACGAAGCCCAAGAACACCCATCTCGCACCATGATCTCCAGCGAGCAGTGAGAGGTACGGCGCTGCGAGATACGTCACTGGGAAGATACACAACGCGATGCGAAACACGCCCCGGGTGCCGATGCGCTTCTGGAGACGGGGGTAGATGAAGAGCTGTAAGAGAATCCCGCCTATGCCAAACGTAGCGAGCCACAGTCCGATTGTCGCGGATCGTAGACCGAGACCGCCGGAGAAAGCGAATAATGTTGCCTCTGTGTTGTCTGCCGGTGGGCTGCTTAGGTATACCGGGAAGATGTGCATGAAGGCAGAGTTATGCAGCGGCAGAAGGCCGAACGATATAAGTGCTGAGATGACTTTTCGTGTCCAAATATTGCGAAATGCTACTTTCGCAGAATCCGTGATAGCATCTAAAGACTCTGTCTTTTCGGCCCGAAGTTGTCTGTCAGCTAGGAATGTAGATTCTTCACTGTCTTGCATAACGGCATATTTGTGGTAGGCCGGCCCCCTATTCCATATTCGCATCACAAGTCGACTGATGACCCTTCCGGCTCGAAGACCCCAGTCACTGTGCTCTTCTTTCCCCGGGAGGGTTTCTTTCAGACCCAAAACAGCGAGGAATAACGCCGTGCCCAACAGGGAAGCATTCAGGAGCGCTGGCAGCGCGTAAGGATACATTAGCGCCCATACCACGCCTTCCGGGTTTCCACTCGAATTAAAGACGCCGTTCGGACCAAACAGTGCCGGGAGGTTAATCACTGGCTCCGCGAGACAGCCGCCCAGCGCCAGACTCAGCACCATGCCAGAATTGAACACCAGCGGCAAAAGGAGGAACGCCTTGGTCTGGTATTTCCGCTCTATCACGACCTCTGCTGTGACCGTCCTCATAATGCTCACGTTACCGTTGGCTAGACCAGCAAGTATCCTCCAGAACAACAGCGCCCCGAAGGACTGGGAAATTCCAAAGCCAATATTCGCGATCACGGAGATGAATAGGCCACCTATGATGGAAAACCTTCTTCCGTGTTTGTCGGAGAGTCGGCCCCATGGGAGACTGACGATGCATTGTGCTAGGGGGAATGCTGCCACGAGAACACCCGAGTACTCGGAGATGCGGGCGGCCGGTTTGTCCTTCGAGTTGTCGTCTTCTGATGTGGGCAAGACGGAACGTACGAGGTAGAAGATGTAGGGAAGAAGACAGACGTTGGATAGTGGCTCGGATAACCGGCATAGGGCAAGTATGAAGAGTTGGTCTTTATTGGGCAAATCTCCCCAACGTACGTCGGCGCCTGTCTTCGTCTTCGTGGTTGCGGACTCTCGATGTCGAGGCTCCTCTAAGTGAGCATCCATTGTTATGCTTGAAACCTGCCCGCCAGAATCTCAAAGGCAGTCAGTTTCGACGTACTTTTGCCATCATCTCATGATTTGTGCTTACAATTGGGGGAGGACGACGTCCCTTCTCTCGAAATCATATATATAGTCGTACTGCACCTCTTCCAGCGGAAAGAGAGCTTACTCGCGAAATCTTCGTTTCATTTGATCATGAAACAATTGATAATCGTACTTCGATTTTATCGATTATCAGCGCGAGGAGATCAGCACATTACACTCCCCCACGAGCGCTTGAGCAGGTGTTCTAAAACTTAACCAGACTGAAGTAGCGACCGAACAAGATTTACTGCAAAACGTTATATAGGAACTCCTCCTCCCACCTCTCTTTGGCCGGCTATTATTACGATGTAAATCCACTCTATCTCTATCGCGAACATGGCAGCCCCTTTGCCAATATAATCTCGAATGGCATGTTCCGGTTACCCATGTCCGTAAAATAAAGCGCAGGTCTCACCCGATTTGAGTACCACATAAACACACAGTTGTTATGAGCACGACGGATTGGGCCACATCGGTTGCCTTCTACATATTTAGCCGGGGGGCGGCGAGCGGCTCTACTCAAGGACTTGGTCATCTAGATATTCACGCCCAATCAATCAGCTCCTGGATATATATACCAGTAATCCCCGCTCATAAAATCACTTCTTAAAGACAGGTGCGGAAAGGTAGTCTGCGGAGCATTTCACATTTATTATGTAACTCAGCAGCTGGTTGCCACGACATCGAACGAGACAGTGTACGTATGCGGGAAATTGTATGAAGAGACCCGGTTATGATATTGGAGTCCATGGTAGGGCGGGACAAGCAAGTACCGCAGTTACATTGCACGAGAGAAGTGTCATCGGTCATCTGTCTTATATGAAGGAGGGACCAGGAGGAATTCAAACTGACAACATGGTCGCGAAATTTTTTTGACAAGAGTCCCGTTTCAGATTCTTCATCTATACTGAACTAAACCTCAAACTTTGAGATGGATGGGCTGAGTAAAGCGGTCTGGCGACTGCATCTCCTATGCGTCTACTTTGCCGTCGGGTCCTTCGTATGGGGGTGAGTCTGCCTCCACCTTGGCAGGGCGAAGTCAATTTTTCCGATATTCAGTTCTGGTGACTGGTTTAAACAATACACAAACTAACTTATTCTATAACATTCCAGATATAATGTCGGTATCCTTTCATCAGTTCTCGTACACCCGGGCTTTGAACGTGCCATGGGCCACCCAACAGCCTCGGAAAAAGGGGTCATTACCGGCATTTACTATCTGGGCACATGGGTGAGCTACATATTTGTATCTCATCCGGTAAATGACCGTTTAGGACGCCGATACGCGGCCTTGATTGGCATCATCATCGTGGCGATAGCTACGGCATTACAGTCCGGTGCTAGCGGTCCCGGGGCGTATTCCATGATGATCGTGGGACGCATTATATCTGGGCTAGGCGTAGGGATGGTGTCTACCTCTGTCCCACTCTATCAGAGGTAAGATCTCACTGTTTCAAAATTCATCCCTTGGTTTCTCTATATATTCAAAACATATTGAGCGGTAATTATGCTTTGGTCGACGCCAGAGGCGCATTCGTGACACCATCTCTACTTCTATTCGCGCGCAAAACAGATGATTTACATGCTTGCTAATACTACAATACATGCAGTGAAGTAGCGCCAGCAGGTAAGCGAGGAAAATACGTCGTCCTGAACCATGTCGGATTCGTCGCAGGATTAGCAGTCGGCTTCTGGGTCGGATACGGGGTAACCTTCTGGAGCGACACGGCCTACGGTCGATATATCTCTTGGAGATTCTCGCTTGTCATAAATCTCGTCCCGAGCTTCATCTTCGGCATCGGCCTTCCCTTCCTTCCCGAGACGTAAGTCACGAAACCCCATTAATCTCCGCTATAAAGGCTACATTCTAGCCCCTATTTTCAAGACAAGCTGAGTAGCTGACTATTTACTTTCCCGTCGCGCAAGACCCCGCTGGCTGATAGAACATGGTCACCACGAAACGGCCCTGAGATCCCTCCACTGGCTGCGCGAGGGGAGTTTCACGAACGATCAAATCCACGCCGAGCTCGCGCGCATCCGCCACGACATAGAGGAATACAAGGGTTCTCGCACCAGCTGGCTTACCCTCTTCAGGGACCCGAATTTATTTCGTCGGCTGTGGAGGGCTTCTCTTCTACAGTTCATGGCACAAATGGTGAGTCCACTTCATCAATCGAAATCAAATTCCCATGCTTTGTCTATAGTGACATTATCATGAGTGTCCTACATGTTGACTCAATCATAGTGCGGTGCCGCTGCGATGAAGTATTACCTCCCTACGCTGCTTGAGAAACTGGGGCTATCTACCCGCATAGCGCTTTTGATGGGTGGGATTGAGGTAAGCCCGACGCTCACTCGAAATCTTCCTGATGTTGCTGTTCTCCTGGACGGAGCATTTCTCTCGTGCTAGAGACCAGTTCTAATGTCGCATCCGCAGTCCACCTTAAAAATCGGCATGACCATCCTCGAGATGCTCCTAATTGACCGCCTCGGACGGCGAATAACACTCGTCTCAGGAACCCTGGCCATGGGAATTGCCCTACTAGTACGTCTCATATACATACATGTATACATCGCCAGATCCTGCGCAGGCTAACCAACTCATGATTCTACAAAGATCAACGGCGTCCTTGGCCAAGTGTACCCAAATAACACGAACCGTAGCGCCGACATAGTATGCGTCGTCTTCGTCTTCGTTTACTCGTTGGGTTACAGCATGGGATTCGGACCGGCATCGTGGGTGTACGGGGCGGAGGCAAGTTTTCCCTTCCATCGCTCCACGCTTTAAACTCGTGTAAAACCCCTTTACTCTACCTCTCTCGAACATCAACCCCTTTAAACGACACTTACGGTAGAATCTCTGACTATTAACTCCAACGCCTAAAAGCCTAAAATCTTTAGATAAAGCTAATAGCCAAGCAGATCTTCCCCACAGCGGTGCGCGCGCGGGGCCTCAACTTCTCGGCGTCTGGAAGCTCCATCGGCTCGATCGTGGCGGCGCAGGTGTGGCCGGTAGGTATCGAGACGATCGGGTCTAAAATCTACTTTTTCTTCATGGCTATTAACTTTGCCTGTATTCCTGTATGTTAAGTTTACCTTTTTCTTTTTCTCTTTTTTTTCTATTTGCCTTTACTTCGCATCCGTGCACCTCGTCGCACGCCCACGCTACAGCTCTATTCCTCCTATATTACCTTCGCAGCATCCCCTCTTCAGCAAAAAACGAAAAGAAGAGAGAGAAAAGTCAAAATGAAAAAAAAAAAAAACGAGAGAAAACTCAAATTAAACATACAGACCAAGCTCAGTAAAATGCATCTCGCTAACCCCTCCACTCCAACAACAGATAATCCTCCTCTTCTACCCCGAGACAAAAGGGGTCTCGCTAGAGGACATGGACATCTTATTCCAAAATTCAGGATCTCTCAGCACGCGCAATGAACAAGAAGACGGAACCAGCGATGACACTAGTGTTGCTGCCGAACAAAACCCCCTTAAAACTCGAGAAGAAAGAAGGAGAAGAATATCAAGCGGCGAGGTGAGTTAAGCAGCTCAGCAGTAGCAATGGGTCGTATAGTTGGTCAAGAAGTCTACGTTCGATATTAGCATGTGGAAGATTAAGGCATATATATAGACACAGAGAAGGCGAGGAATCAGATTTATGGCTAGTTTAGTCAATTTTCCATTGCACTGCAAGTCGGTATAATACCAGTAGGATACCAGCCGGTCGTAATTCTTCGCACAACACCAATCAAGATACCAAGTGACGACAATTGAATGGAACTTAAAGAGGTAAAACAGTAATTGAACATGGTATCTACCAGACGCCTACTATGCCTCCCCCCAAACCCAGAATAAAGCCCGCCCACACTGAATCATCTTACAATATCTACAGCCGTTTCCATTTCCTTTCATTCAAGACCCATCTGCGCGTCATCGCCAATCCCCCATTGAGTGAGATCCCGCTGATGTCCATGAATTTCCAGCTCGAGCGCAGGATTCAACGGGCTATCGTCGTCGTTCGACCGCAGACTGGCCACCTCGCTCGTTCTCCTAGAGCGCTGGGTCCCGCTCGTGTTGCGGCGGCGAAGCGAAGGGGAGGGGAATCGAAACCTCGCTGACTTGGATGACGTGCTGAGGAGTGAAGCCGCGTCATCCTCGTTCTTTGCTATGTCCTCCGGGATCGTATTCTCGGGCACCGATGTTGATAAGGGTGCACTCGGCTCGGTGGCATCAGGGATAGAAGGAGCCACGGGTTGTGGTTGTGGTCGTGCTGGCAATGCTGGTGGCGGTGGTGAAGGTAAATCCTCTTCGGAAACTTCAACTAGTTCCGCATCCCTGTACCACTTCCGCCGCCTCGTCCAACGACCCCAGCCATCGAGGCCTCTGCGACCATTCTGCCACTATAAGAGGTTTAGTTAGTCAATGCGAAGTTGATATCCTAAGTGAAGCTCACGACGGCGACATACCTTGTTGTCATAAAAGATCCAGCCCGCCTTTCCAGCTTCGCCATCGTAGTCCGCCTCATCTAAATCGGGCACACCATCGACACGCCACTTACTGCCTTCCACCCACTGCCACCTCGCACGGCCATCATCCACTTCAGGTAACTCGAACTCGTCTTTAGGTGGAACTGGGTTGTTCTGCTCATCGGTCCAGGCTGCTCGCTCGTAAGCAAACAGGCTATTCGTCCACCCCAAGCCTAGCCATCGCCTCTGGTTCTCATATAATATGAAAGTAAAGCGTACACCCGAGTCCTTGCCATTGGCTCCCAGCCGACTGCGTTTCAGAGCCTCTGTCAAGGCTGAGGAGGAGATCTTGGCCGCCTCATGTGCTCGCTTCGGCTTAGCTTCGCCATTAACAGCTTGGCCATTCAGGCTCTCTTTTTGGTCCTCAGGCTGTTGTTGTTGGTGTCTCACTGGTCCTTCGAATGGTAAACCTGTTATCCACCGGGCCACTTTCCGCACCGTCGCACTTCTCCATAGCAAGGTCCGTGTGACCCTACAAACCTTGGAATGCCAACTGAAAACCAAGGTGCCAAAAACAAGAACCACGCGCTTCGTCGTGATGAGGCGTAGGGGGGGCAGGGTGAGGAAGATCCAGATGGGGGTGACAGCGAGAATGCGGACGAAAAGGGTGGTGAGCGCGGGACGGGTTGTTGCGCTGGTGGCGGTTCGCTGGGTGGACAGGAAATCCGTCAACTCCATCAGCGGCTCGAGGAGGATGTTGCAGCGAGATGTGAAGACCTTGAGAGTATCGACAATCTCGTCAAGCGTCTTCTGATGCCGCGTCGTCGTCGCCTCACTGGCGTTCCTCTGGTGCCCCGGACCTGCTGTGTTGCCGGCCGCGGAGACATTGTTGGCCTTCTTCTTATTATCCTTGCTATTAGCAAGGCTAGGATGCTCTGCCCATCCGCTGCTAGAGAGGGGACTATAGCGGCGGGCGTACATGCCAGCTATGATACCGATGACGGCAACGATAGGGCCAGCAAAGCGCACGATGTTATCGCCATACTGAACAACGGCCCAGAACGCAACGAGAAGGAGGAAGCTCTCCCAGGGGTCGCCGGTTGTCCAGCTCAGGAGTCCGACGAGCTTGTTCAAGGGAAGCAGGAAGGGATGACTGTAGGCGAGGGCGCGGGTGACCTGAGGAGGAGTGGCAAGGAGTAGGGGCGACTTCTGGTGGACGAGGATGGTGGAGGTGCGCTTAGCGGCGGCGGCGGCGACGGCAGTGGAGGAGAGGTTAGCCGGGGAGAAAGAAGCGTAGGTCGGGGGCGCGTTCGAGGGTGATGCGAAATTAGGAGCTGAGGTTGAGGCAGGAGTAGAAGCGGGAGTGGGTGGGTTGGGAGGGTTGGGAGGATTGGGAGGATTGGAGACACTGTCGACGTCGATGTCGGCGCGGGGCGTGGACTTGGGAGCCGACATGTGCGTCATCCAGGGTATGTCCTACGGGGCACAGCAAAAAGAGGTCGCATGTCAGCCTTTATCGAACGCGAATGGGGGTTGCAACTACAAAAACAGTCGATATTGGGTGTTGTGATGATGATGATGATGTCTGGTGTTGATGTTGATGTTGATGTTCGCAGTTTGGCGCAAAGAATGACGACAATAGTGTGATCATATGCCGAGGCTCCGCTGCCGCCAACTAACCAACCAACTTACTTATAAGTACAAGTGGCAGGCAAGCAGGGGTGATGGATTGGGGTAGTGTAGGTATTGGATACCGAAGACACCCAAGAGGAAAAAGAAAAAGAAAAAAGCACGACCAATTGTGCCATGGCTTTCTCTATAAACATGAAAGGATGCATCAACTTACTATAGCAGCCATTAAGAGCTGGGAGGATTGTGTAAAGAGGGAAGAGGGAAGCCGGAGAAGGTGACGTGAGCAGGGCACCAGAACAACATTCCCAGAATGCAGAAATAGCGGCTTCGGTTGCCAACGGTTGGTGCCTATAGGCTATGCTATAGGTAGGAGCCTACTGAGTAGTGCCTAGATACCTTGGCTTTAGTAGGTGCGGGTGTCGGTTGGAGTAAGTCGAGGAGGAGGAATGGGCGACCGATAGATACCATCTCCAAGCACTTGTACTCGTCGCAGTAGAGCCAGATGCATAGATGGCTCCTACTACCGGTATCTATCTATTGCCGTCGTTGCTTGCTGCTTGTGTCATCATCCCACTATGTACAAGTAAAAGCAAGTTAAAGCAGACTAGGTAGTGTAAATGGCCCGCAAACAGAAAGGCAAAAAGTGGTGCACCGCTCTCTACTTGGGTAGGTAGTGCTCGAAAACTTGATCCGGGCAACGCAATAAGAAAACGAAACCTTAGCAAGGAGAGCTATCAAGGTCATGCGGGTTTTTAAACAACTGTAAAAACGATGGACTGGCTTACACATATACAATAAAAGCAGTTTCGATTGGATTAGCTGGCTATTTTATTTGTATCTTAGAAAAACACCTTGAAAATGCGGGGACCGCGCTAAAACATACAAGTAGAGCTCGGCATTATCACATGCCATTTACCTACTTACCTAACTGCTGTGGGCCAAATAGCGCTACCATACAGTACTAACTAACATTCTTCACAGTAACAATCATTTATCACAACTAATTAATTATCTTGCATCTATTTACCTACTATACACTACATACAGGTATTGTAGGCAGGCTAAAAGATCATACAAAGTTAGGGTTACGTCCTCTTCCATTTCCATTTTTTTGAGCCAGATAGGTACGGTTTCACAATTGACTAGGTATTTAGACATGTAAGTAAGTAATTGATTGGCAGAAGGCAGCAGATGTGTATTATCTTCGGACTCCCAGCCCGCTAAACTACCTACCTCGGTAACCTACCTAGGTTCTCACTCCGACCATCCGCACAATAAGCAATTCGTGCAAAAACGCGCACTATGTCGTTTCTCATTACCAGCAGGAGAAGTAGTATAATCCGATCCAGGAGGGATAACAGATCTACACATTACAGTTCCCTTTATTTCCTCTTAAGCATTTCAGTAGAGTGAGTGTATGGCCCAAATATCATCAATCCACCCAATTTCTTAACACATCACACCCTTTGATCATTACTCCGAGTCAGCCAATAGAGAATTAGGCTCGCCCATAAGCTACCTCGCTTGTTTGCTTCGCCCTTAGCTAAGTGGCTAGTTTAGACGCGAGAGAGTAGGAACAATCGTTTGCAGCCAATATATGAAAGTTCGCTGCTGGGTTTTTCCAATATCTCTTCTACTACCTCTGGTACGGTTGAAGACGACTTGAACTGGAGCGTCAGCCGGGTTCTTAGCCAGTAGTGTCAATTTAAAATTGCCTCTGGACTCGGGAATTTCTTCCTTGGTATAGCCTCTCAGCTCTGTTGGGTCGATGACAATGTTCACTAAGCCGTCCACCGTCGCGAGTTTTCTGCCGCCTTCTTGGTAGTAGAGTTCGATAGAAGACTCGTCCGTTTCTCGCTGCCATGAAATGGGGCCCTTGTGATAAAGAGACAGCTCAAATGCAGCAGGGCCCATCAGCACGCGCGGCAGGAAAGAGTGTACGGCACGAGAAGTTGGCTCCTGTGCCGTACTCGTTACCACCGGGCTACTAGAAGTACGTATGTCCAATTTAACTTTCTTCGGGGAGTTTTGTCCAGACCTAGCAGCATTCGGCTCGGCTGTCTCCTGGGATCTCACTCGCTTCAACCGTTTTATAACTTCCTCTCTCCGGGACAGTACGGGTGATATGGAAGTCCTTGACAAGTTTGACAACGAATGTAGAACAAGTGAAAGGCAATTATTAAGTCGGACCTCAGGATTGGCCTGACCTGTTTGTACCTGGGAGCCTGCTCCTAGTTGAAGGAAGGAAGTTGCCTGGTCTGTGATGTGCATAGCATCTGGGCCTGTCGTCGATGTCATATGTGCGGTCTGGGTATCTTTATCTTCAGGTGGATTCTTTATCGCTCCTTTCATGGAGTCCCCTGGAGCTGACAGTTCAAAGCGGGAGCTTTTCTTCGTCGAGAAACCATCTTCTCGAGTGTGCGACGCCCTTTCGGTCTCATGACCAAGCAACGGGGTCTCACTACTTTCTGGCGTGGCCCCGTCTGCGAAACTAGGTGGACCAACTTTCGCGCATTCTGCATTTCGCAAAGCATAAAACGCCCATGGACGCCCATCAGCCTCGGGTTGTTCCCAAGCAGCCCACTCATCTCCCAAAGTGCTGTCCATATCCGACGAACCAGAGTAATCACTATCACCCTCTATTTCACCGGCCGTTTCCTGCATGGCCAGTAGCTCCTGTTCCGTGACATCAGAGACGAGGGACTGTGTGAGGCTATTAGTCCCGGAATCATTTTCGAGGTCATTCTCGGCATCTGTAATAGGCGATACCAATGGGGTCGTAACAGAGCTGCTTCTCGTTCCTAAGAATGATTTTTCAGTTAAAGTAGTCATTACCTGAATTTGCTAACATACCTGTAGCGTTCTTCTTTTCTGCGGCTTCAAACTCCTCCCATGAAGGAAAGCCCCCCTTTTCTTTCGCAATCCATCCTCGTGCGGCATTGAAAGGATGGTCGTATGCTGTAGAGGGGACTGGTCCGTAAAGCGGAAATTTGCTCAAAGACTTTGCAGCAACCCAACCGGTGTTTCTCCCCTCATCACTAAACTAAATCAGTCTCATCCCAAAAAGAATGTAACTAAGAGATGTTTTGCTTAGAACGTACAAAAACATGACAGGGAATTTCCTCTGCTTTACCATTGGGCCACCGTCTTCGAATCCCTGAGACCAGCCAATGATGGAAGCATTTGTAGCACTACCAATGTCCTTGTAGACGTAGCAGTGAGGGAGATTCTTCGCATTGAGCAACCCGGTCTTAGCAAGGTTGTGTTCGAAGCCACCCGGTTTCAGATCGTCCCAACCAAGGACCATGACCGGATAAATGCGGCGGTCATGATTCCAAAGGCAATAATAGACATGAAAAGTTTTTGGACTTGTAATGATCTTATCTCCAGAATCCTGGTGGGCTTTACGCGTTTCTTGAAAAGATGTTGGATTTTCATTCCGATTGCTGGTATGTGATGTGCTCTTTCGTTGCGCAATAGTAGCAGTGTCTGTCTTCGGATTGGAATGGACCGAGGCTTCCTGCGCTGCGTGCCCAGCTACTTCGGTCGTTCGTTTTCGTCTAATTCTCCGTTGTTTTGATTCCTATGTTATTATCAGTCGCCCTAGCCTAGTACCACGCGGCTACGTTCAACTCACAGGGTTTACAAGGCTGACTGGTCGATAGCCTGCTTCATAAGCGAGGTCTACCGCCCTATTATTAAGAGCGGCGAGCTCCCTGTTGCAGTCAATCACTCGATAGCCGAGCATCTGAATAACTGTATCGTGATGTCTCCCTGGATTTCCGTGGGATTTCCGTGGGATTTGCTGTCCAGATGCTTCGCAGCTCCTATTAAAGGATCTCGTTTAAACCTTATAGCATGTTTCTCGCATTTAATAATGTACCAGTGACAACTGTCAGGTGGGTGCTGTGGTCCAGGCAATGGATATTGTATGATCGCATCTTTGCTACAGGGAATACCGAGTTAGAGATTATATTGATTGGTCAAGTCATAACACGAATCAATGCTACATACGACCATACGAGATCGTATAGCGGCAAAGAGTTTATCAGCAGAGGAAATAAAAGTGGAGAGCACGTACTGTTCAGCTTGTCCGTTTTTATACACCTCATGAAAAGAAATAGTTTTAGGAGCACTGGGCTCATAGAGAGTGGTCGAATCTAAGGAGACAGGCGATAGTAAAGAAGCTCCCATATCTATACCGGAAGGTCGCTTTGACTTGGATTTCGTGGCTTCTTGCAAAGCTTTGCGATTCTTAGTTTTATATCGCATGATGTATTGTTCCTTTCCATCGGCAAACTCACGTTGGACGGTAACAGTGAAGCCCTTTTCAACTGTTGTCGGCGGGGGTTGCTCTCGGGAAATCGCAGAGGTTGAAATAGCGTCATCGGCAAGAGGTAACCGATCGGGGCAAGCACCGGAAGATTGACTTGGTTGTGATAGTGTTTGTGTTCGAATATGTATTCCGGCAGGTGCAGTCGGGTCTCCAGAAGTTGCTATGCTCGTACGACTGCTAGTCATGTCAGTAGTCGAAGAAGTCGTAGGAGCCGCAGTAGCATCAATAGCAGGCGAATTAGCAGTTAAAGAACTGTCCATGTCCATATCCGCCTCCAGAAAAGGTCTAGCATCTAACGCATTGCCGTACCCCTTCCAATGATCCTCTTTCTCTATGCGTTGGGCTTTATCGATGTCACGTATTCGTCGACTAAGCTCTTGCTCGATGGTTTCTATGGTGGCGTCACATTCTTGGTCAATCTTGCGAATCTGGATGACAAGATCCGCACTGCCAATATTAGTACGCCTCAAGCCTATACGCTGAGATATAGCATGGTCTTGGGCTTTTTTTCTTTGGACATGGGCCTTTTGTTCTACCGCCTGACGCTCCTGGGAGTGTTGTTCTAACATGAACTTCAACCGGTTGTTCCACCGCCGTTCGAACTCCTCGAACTCGGAGGAATGCATAGCGTCTCTCCCTTGTGCTCAACACGCTTTCCGTGGGCGGTCGATAAGATGTACGGACTGGGCAATATGAGATAGAGTTGGCAGCAAGTAGTCAGTCTCGAGCCATACACTGGATCGACTCTCTACTGTCCAAAGCGAAAAGCACAGGTGAAATCTGCCTTTGTGTGTTGAACTTTAAGGCCATGAGATGGGAGGCGGCAGAATGAGTTAAGGAAAAGCGAGGGGAAAGGGAAAGCGGAAATGGGGGGGTCGGAGTCAAACAAAACAAATGGCAACCAAAGCTAGAAGCTGGATAGCAGATGTCCCTCGAGATAGGAAAGCGCCCTGTATAAACGGGGTAATAACTCCATCTAACGAGGTAAGTGCCTTCCTACCTGTGTGTGTACCTGGCTGTTGCCACAATAAATGCCAACATGTAAGTAGGTGCTGAATGAACTTTCCCTAGATCCGTTAAACTACTTGTAAAAAGTCAGAAAAAACATCCCTCTGGGCCACCTATCCCTATGCAAATGCCCATAGAAATAATGGCTCTTGTGAAAAGTTAACGCAAGCAAAAAGTAGGAGGTAAGCCAACTTAAGAATAAGGAAAGCGTTTGTGCGAGAAATAAAAATTAGGGTATAGGCAAATTTCACTGTTCATAAACTCCGCAAGAATTACATGAATCAGTTTTAATCGTGCATTTGCAATGAAACCAATATCTTCTAGAGCTGGGAGACCAGATGTTGGTTGAGACCAGGTGTGAAGTGTGCGTAGGTAAATACCCAACGGAGGGGAGGTAGATCATTGGCTGGAATCTAGTAGATAAAACAATTGGTGACCATATTCACTAGAGCTTTATCTGACTTGTCGCATACAGCAGCAGGTGCCGCAATGTAACCATCGAGGTACCATATACTCAGGCGCTGTAGATACCATGAATAATACAGGTAGGTATTAAGAGCTTATCTTGTATATACTGTATGAACAATATCTTTGGATTGGCAATAGGGGTTGAAAAACTTTTCAAATCCATGCTATGTTCATTGATTATAAACCCTGGCAAATTGGGATTCGTTGTTGGTTCTGGTTAGCATGGAGTAAGTACATACTTAAGTAGGTAAGTAGGTAAGCACTCCATATGCCTAGACAGGTAGCGGGGTGGCCTGATCTTAGGTAAACTGTAAGGATACAGACTGGAACAAAATCTCAGCTTGCAAGGAACCAACAAACCAGAACGTGGGTCACAAGGATTTTTTATATGACCTGTACCCCTACTTCTTTCATGCGAACAGCTACTATGTATGCCTGTTTATAGTGTGTTTTCGTTATGTTTTTTAAAATGATTTATTGTTTGTTCAAGCTAATAACTGATAAGTTATAAATATTAACAAATTTAATATATTTTAAAAGCACAGCATAAAAATATATTTATTAGATCCAACAAAAATCCAATGTCAAGTGTACAAAGCCTATACATGGTAATCTGCAGGTGTGTATGTGGCTGAGCCAACAGAGAAAACGAGCTTTAAGCGAGATGGGGCTGTTCAAGGTAGCGAACCTATCAGATGAGAAATGCCTGCATGTGTACAGATTGATGAACGCGAGGAATCACGATGGCCATCTACTGACACATATAGTGTTGACTCCCTCAACTACTAACATCGATTAAGCTTTACCAGGGAACAGTCACAGCCGACAGCTGCAGGTATATCGCCCTTCAATTACTTGCCACCAAGATCACGTTTGTCTAGCATATGTTGGTTCTGGCAGTTAGGCCCTGTTGACTGTTGGTTGCCATGCAGCATATCCCCTGTGTCTACATGTGCTATGGTGGTCTGACTTGACCCAAAAAATGTGATATGTCACCTCCTCATCCTGCTTATGGGTGATCACTTTGTTCTTTCAAACAACTCCCCCTATGCACCCAGTCCTGAAGTCTACTGACAGCGATCTTTTCGCAGGCCTTGACCTTTATGGGTTACATTCATGCCGCTATAGCTTAGACCATTATTTTTAATGAACGAGCGAGTTGTTGCTAGCGAATACCTATCTACTTGATATTATCTTACGCTCTGTCGCCCGACGCTCAGAACTCGTTCCAAATCTCAGCAGTATAACGTTTCATGTTCGGTCGGTTTCTCTATAGAGCGCTGACAGTTATAGCTATAAGGGCTGTTCAGAGCACATTAACTCAAGATAACGCGGAATGAATGACAGCTAGGCCTGGCGATCATCCTGTACTATAACAGTACAACTCAAAATAAGAAGAGGAGCCGAAACTCTAATGTCTCAAATTACAGAAGCTTTAGTCCCATAATTCATAAGACCGTAGATAATCTTCTCGTTGGTGGGCAACGGGAACCCACGTATTTTCTTACCCAATGGCACATCCAAAACAACAAAGCGATTTTGATCATAGCAGAGTATAACTCAAATCCAAGACCATTAGTTATTCTTGGAGCAAACTGATAACAACTCAGACGATTCATCATTATGACTATTCATCTCTCGGTCCAGATTAGCTGTTCCTATGCAAAAATGTCTAGACTAGGTTTAGCCATAACGTCACATGCGCCGGCACGTTACGGGACTGTCTTCCGTGATAGCTCCGTTGTAACCAGGTCTCCGGAGTAACATCTATTATGCATGTAGTGGTAACGCCAACATAGGCTGCAGCTTCGACAAATATCCTCTCTGGAATGGATAGGCTGCTGTCCCTTTTATTTCGATTGGACTGATCTCTAGTAGAAATGAGCAAACGCAGGTGTAGCAAATCAGTATGTAGGTCTATGCAGCCAACCGGGGAACTTAGGAAGGATCAGCCTGCTATGTCTCGCCCCGACTAGTTGTCCTACCTATAATTAACGAGAGTCATACTTAGTAGGCTGAGACTTGTATTCGCGTATCGAAAGCAGTGTAGAATGGAAACATGATCATGATATCAGTGTACGAATTCCACCGATTGTCATTTGAGTGCTATGCCCCTTAACTATACTGTGCTGGCTAGCGCTTCATCTTTCGTCGATACAACCTCGGCCTAGCACCCGTATCCAGGGCTCTGTCTTCCCTATCTCACCATGTCTCCTTCTCTACTTTGTCAAACTGCACTAGTTATATGTGGCTACCAATGACTCATGATGAAATGTTGCACGATGGCCTCAGCATCAAGTCCACAAACATGCGATATTTATCCATTCATATTTATGAGACAGCAAACTTGCAAGTTCAGCGTGTGTACATCCCGAAGACCTGAGTTGATTGTCTTTGCGCCACTTTATACACGAGAGGGCGAGAGCGGCCATTGGACTCGTACAGCCAAACCATGGCATGAACTGACATCAGAAGCAGAGGGCCGGAGGCGTAAAGAGTACATGCAAGGAACCCCAATCGTCAGTCTTCAATCCAAAGAAGTTGTGATACATCACCGGCCAGGAATGGTTTCACCTGAAGCTGGTTCACCAGAGGAAAACCTTAGCGAATCATTGTATAGTCACCCTATTGCCATCTGTTCGGTCCTTCTACGAGCGACAGGGTATGGAATATTTACTGCACCACTCGATCGCACAGTGTTACCTGGACACAACTTCAACTAGTCTCGTGGAAATTCACGCTTTCCAATACGGTACTACCCATACTATCAGCCTTAAGAAACGGGGTTTGAGAGGCAGTTCAGAGGATCAGCGCTACTCATACAATACCGCAGTTCAGGAGAAAAAATTTAGTATCCCGGGGCAACGATAATGGCCATGCTGGAGATTACGAAGCGGCTTGGTGATGCTGAAGTGTACAAGTTGTCTACTGCCGACTTCACACAAATTCCATCGTTATCACATCCTTCCCGGAACAACAACTGATCACACTGTGCCAACGTGGCAGCAGTGGCTTTTCTGAGTCTCACCAAAAGCAGGGATTTCAACCATGGAAGCTCTTAGAACTTTTTGGGAGAAGACGATTCCCAAGACTGTAGGTTCAAGTTAGCACCAATGATGTTCCTTAAATCTACATTGGTAGTGTATCAACTTGGTACCAGTCGAGCCAGTCTAAACATGGCTCTGGTATGTATCTTCTTGCAGATTATCGAGAATCGAAGTGATAGGAGGTTCTTATTAAGTTATTGGGACAGAGTGCCTGCTCTATACAATGTCAAGTTTCTAACTCACTTTTTCCGAGGATCTAGCTGCTGTCTCGAATATGTGTGGCTAACACTAGAGACAGAAAAGCCCACTTCTTCCGCTGTGTTCCTTGGAGCAAACCCTGCGTAAAATGAGGCTACCACTCTACCCGCACAGAACTGCCATACCAGCCCCGACCAAGCCTTCAATCTAAACAAAGTCTGAGATCTGCTAATTTTGTACACCTTTTCCAAACAATGTATCTCTTGAACATTCATGTACATAGGCTCTTTTTTGCAAGTCTATCGTAGACAATTTCTCGCGATCCATTGGTTAGCCAGGCTTTACGACCTTGGACTGTATGCACTTCACGCTTCAAGACGTATTTCTTACTGATCTTGAAAATGACTATTGGACATTGCGGCGCTAACAGGCAGTGCTCACCCCAGACTTTCTAACTGCGATTGGAATGTTTTGTTTTTCTGTTCCCATCTGTAACGAGGGCTCAGAGACATGCATGGTCTACTATCGGCGGATAGATCCTATGGCCACTCGGGAGCCTTCCGGGAGACCCTTGGCTCTTTTGACGATATATACACCTGCCATCACTATTTCTATCTCCCAAGGACCGTTAACATGTCTCACAGAAAAGGCTGAATTGCCTCAGACGAGACCTTGCCAAGACGACAAAGACACGCATTCCGCGCGTTTCAGGACGAGTGAGTATTACCGAACATTATCACCGCCGGCGGGCCACTGCCTGTATCTTCCTATAGACTCGAAAATTTCTTGTATGTTTCGTTTCAGCTACTGTCAATGTTATGGGTCGTGTCTCTCAGGCGATGGATGACTCATGCAGTTTGCTTCAACGATTGCCGATTTGAGCTTAATCCTCTGTTGTTATAGGACTATATTGTCGCATGCAATGTCTGAAACTCATGCAATGCTACCTGAACCCATATATATACCTCCTACTACCTAGAGCAAATGTTGTGGGAAGGTGCATGACCCCTCTTTGCCTCTTTTTCTCTTTCTGCACAATGGTGACTGTCATGTTAACATGTACCTTCCTTTTCCACAGCACATGTGTTACAGTTTAGGTTAAGTACCCAAGTACTAAAGTGAGTGTCCATTCCATAAGGCAACCGTTAAGTCTTCAATACGGTACCTTATAAACCAAGTAAACATGGTGTTCCTACCCAACCTCACCAGCTTGTCTCACACAGCGCCAGCTCTGCGCCTGCACTTTCAGGGCGCCATACACCATCATTCGTCACCCATCACAAAACTACTTTGTCGCAACAGCCACTTCAAATACTTGTAACATCAATGTGTATACTTACCTAGTCAAGAGCCAAACAATACCTAATGTATGAGTATTTGGACTTCTTTGCGCCACGACACTAAACCATATATGTACCTCTGATACTTTAATTTACAAGAAATTAACAAAAGTTGACTTGAACACCTTGTCCGTCTTTATAGCGGAATTGGATCCCAGTGCTACAAAAAGCATCTGCAACCTGCTGCCCCCGATGAGTCACGACGCTTCAACCGACTTCCTAGGAAGTCGTTGCTTCTAGCACTTAGCGCAATTCTAGCCACAGAGTTGCCAGATTGAGCATCAGTAAAATTACCAGGACGCTAAGTCCAATTAGGAAACGAGCATACAGCTTAGGGTGCATCATAGACTACAATGCAGGTAGGTGTACGCCAGATGCAGAGAAGCAAATAACAGATCACGTAGTGAACATACCTAGTACTTACCTGCATGCAATTACTAGGTAATTAATAGAGGAGAAAAACCGTGAGGAAACGTCATTCATTAGTTTGAAGCCCGAAAAGTGATCGACCTTATAGAGAATGGACATACTTTTCGCATATCTGCAGACCGTCCCCTTTGGTGACATATATCAGAACACTCATGCATTTATCTACATGTAGTTACTATAGGAAGTAGGCATTTTCAGTTTGATTATAATGTGAATACGTTGGATCAACACAAATATCAGATGATACATATTTTGCATGACACAGCTATTTTAGACTTCAAGATGCCTTAAAATCAAGGATGTCTATTACACATCTTGGCCACGCCAAACTTGTGACCGAATCTTGAATCTATCGCTTCTAACACACTAACGGCGTGTAATACTTTGGGGATAAAATACGGGTAGTAACCATGACCGAATCTTCGCTAACTAGGCCACCTCCTCTCAGTGCCATTCGACCGAAATATAGTATGAAACGCCAAATAGAAAAGCCATCCGTGGACTAGCTAATTAAACAGCCAGGTGCATATCGAGGCTCGCAGATTTCCTCCCAACCCAAACGAACGCCTCCCAGTGGGCTAATAAAACAATCAATGCAAATCCTACCAAGTCGCGAGTCCTGACCGATGGCTCCTTTGAATCCTATTGGAAATCCGATTGCTGAGTTTCGGTTGAAGCAGCCTACTTGAAATCCCTTGGTAATCGCGGCCATTAACGGGGTGGATGGTTCTCTAATATCACAAACTCTGTGCCGTCTGTAGCGCGCACTACCAGAAAGAGCACCAACCGATATAATGCTGGCAAAGATTCTCGAGCTTCGTAGCCTCTATGATGAGTTTGTTGACCTGTTGAACCACTTCTAATTCTTCGTTCGGTTTGAAGTCACGACCCGTCAACTTCTGGTTAACCCTGTCTAGCACCTCGATGGCACGGGCGTTTTGAATCTCAGCCATCTCGCCATCCAGCTGTGCCGAGCTGTTAAACAGGCTGGAATTAGTGCGTGCTCGGCCACGCACAGCCGGAGGTCCGCCCTGATGCATTGGCTCAGCAGCCAGCTGGGCAGCAAGCAGCTCTGAAGGTGGATGCTCGGCTTCTAAAATGCTCGGTCGACGAGTGCGTTGCGTGCCAGCCTCGAGAGCGGCCTCACGTTCAGAATGGAAGTTAGGACCATTTGCAGAAGCTGCGTTAGTCAAACGCCAGGTCAGAAGAGGGTCATGGATGAACTATACAAGAGATGACGTCGTTAGTATCAATGGCGTGGATTTTAAGCAGGCCGGGAAAAGTTGTAACTTACAGCCTCTAGCACTGCCATCACGCTTTCTTTGTTTTCGCGAAGTACCCGCATAACATGTTCACAAGTGATGCGGAAACTTCCCTCAATATTGCTCACCTCCATCGCATATGTAAGCATACGCGTGAGGCGGAAAGGTACTCTCTCGGGATATTTGTCGCGCTTCATAGCCACTTCAAAGCAATCACCGAAATCAATGTGAATGATCTTGCCCGTGATTCGATCGAGCATCAGATTGCTGGGATGACGGTCGCCCAGACCAAGAATGTAACCCACCATGCTCATGACACCGAGGCTACGTGTGTAGTTGGTACGTCGTTCTAGCCATGCCTCAGAGCTCTTGCTCTTCAACCATAGAACGCGGTACAGATCCTGGCCAGTCGTGTTGTCCAAAGCGTAGCCAAATACCTCAACTTTCTGCATGAGTGTGAGATTATCATAGTCTGGTGCCATTTGTAACATAATACGATGTTCGATGTTGAGTAGGATCTTGCGACTCTCACGGTACTCCCGAATCAAAACATGTAAAGTATCGCTATTCGGCACCCAACCCAGCAGACCAGAATTCTGGCTGAGGGGAATGGCCGGATATCGCTGGATCCCCAGGTGTCTCTTGTAGCATTCCGAGTCGTTCGCAAGCAGCGTGTTGCATAATCCGAAAAGCTGCATGACACGCTCATCTTGGCGGATATCTTCATGTCCCTTAAGGAGGAATGCATAAGGTTTGCCGTCGCTACCTGTTGTGTTGAGCTTCCGAGGACGTTGCTTCGAATTAATGACGCTGAATGTCGTCTCGAATGACATGATACGCACGATTGGGGCGCCACTGCGATATGTACCAGGCACGGCAAGATCAAGGTTCCTAGCACTAAGTAGTTTAGGAGAACAATAGGTGAGTTCTAGTGATGTCATCTGTGGAAGTTGTCGGCCTATACGGCGGAACACTTGGTAATACAAGTCCCATGCACTGTTCATGTCGTTAGCGTCATGGCTCTGTTCGTACTGGCGACACCATTCCCGTGCTTCCGTGAGATCGCGTCCAAATGTTTGCGCGAAACTGATTTCGCGTAGTGTCTCTGGGCCTCTTTCGAGCATTTCATGCAGCGGGGCTAAGACAGCGAACATGCCCTCGGGATTGTGATCACTAAACCAGAGCCGAGATGCTTCTTCAATGGCTTCGTGCCATAGCTCATGCCATAATACTGCAACGCGAATGAGCTCATGGCTAACGACATCGGCTTGCTCGACAAGCTTGGCGCTGTGTGCTCGCATACTGTCCATGATGAGGGCCGCTGATTTCGATCTCCTAGTGTTTTGGGTTGATTTCATGGCTACGGTGAGAGGGTACACCAGCGCTTGAGGATGGTTACGGCCGACATCGGCAAGTAGGTTATGTATTGACTGTCGTACCCGAGGATTCGGCTGATTGATGCGTGCAATCAGTTGCGGGATGACTTCAAGCCACGTATCGACACTAACTGTACCGAAGCCCTGAGTAACCGCGCCCGTAACCTCGCTGCTGCCACCATGTGCAAACCAAAGGGTGAGGAGACGGAGCGTGTCTTGTAGAGAGCTACCGGAAGATAGGGCGATAGATTTGAAGAATCCCGTCACAGCCGGAACAACATGGCTAATCACCAAGGCTGGATCGGGTCTTGGAGCTTTCCGGTCTCCTGGGGAGGTCAAAGTCTGAACAATTTCGAAATTCGCCAAAGCCCAGGCATGCCAAGCTTTGTACCATTTGGGATTATACTGCGTAGCTTTCGAGTAGGAAGTGAGAATATCCTGGACACTTTGATGTTGCCAATCGCTCTTGTTCAAAGCTACCTGCCACTCTCCTTGTCTGAGGAAACACTTCGCCAAAAGAACAGTTTGATCCTGGAACTCTTTCTGAGATCTCAAATGAGATAAGCCAGGATCTACGCCGTTATGGAAACTATAGTCACCCATTACCTCCATACCATTGGGAACAGACTGCAAGGAGGCTCGCGCCATTTCTAGACGTTGTACTGTGTCACTGGTGAATTTGCGCAGACAGAACAGCGTCTTTTCCGCGTGGCCAGTCTGGCGCATATTTGCTTGCTGGCCGTATTCCCAATAGAATTTCAGAACAGCGTAAACAACTTGGGGAGGAATCCTCCATGTCGAAGAAGCCTGAGGCGGTCCGTTTTGGCTCCAATAAGGGATGATGGTATCAAGAGGATAGTCGCTACCAATGAGTTGCTTTAGAGACTTCTCAGCAAGTCCCATACGCCCAGACTTCCTACAGAGGTTGGCAAACTTAATCCACATGTGCATATTTTCTTCCGGTGTAATAACAAGCGCACGAAGTCTAAGCATACGTTGCCAAACCTCAACATTTCTCTGACATCCTTTCAAGCGGATCTCCCAGGTCCGTCTCATGGTCGCTTTCTTCTTATCATCTGCTTGCTTGTAGACGATAAGCTCCTCGAGTTCTGCAAGCATCTGCACTCGTACGACCACCTGGTAAGCACGGTTATAAGACTCGCTTACAAGAGCGCTGAGTTCAGTATCCAGCCCTTCCCGTGCCTGTTGAATGCTTGTCGTTGCTTCCCGGAACTGGTTGCGATGGAGGGCGAGAATGGCTCCGAAAAATGAACGATCTGGAGAGTTCCGCCTCATTGATGACAGGTAAATCTCCATGGCATCCCACTTGCCCAAGCTCCATGCAGCAGCGGTTGCAAGAGGCGCGATACGTCGCTGCACATCTGGTGCCGAGTTGCTGAACGTATTACCCGCTAGCTGGGCGAGCGCTTCCCATTCGGTAAGTGCATGCAGACATCGCATCTTGCCCATAACAATGTCAATTGGAATAGCATCGTTTTCTGGAATCTCTTGCTCCCTTTTATGGTAGAATGCTAGAGCTTCCTCCCATCGCTCTAATTTCTCAAACCAGGTTTCTCTAAGCTGAATACCGTCTTTGTATAACTGTGCCTTGCGGAGAATACCAATAGCTGCATCATATTGTTGTAGCTGGTTGTTAATGACAATCAGAGCCTCTACCGCTGGCCCGCTCTGATCCTGGAGAAACTCCAACTCCTTGTAGTGAAGAGCCTTGGCGTAGGCATGACAGCGAGCAGCTTCCCGACCCAGGATTCTGATATCGATAGGTAGAGCCTTATCATCATGTTCCATGAATTCGGCAAGGTTAAGAAGAAGACCGAGCAGGTCAGGCGGTACGTTCTCAGATCGGATAGCATTCTCTATGTTCTGGATTAATTCTTCTTGAAATTGTTCGTAGAGTTCGCTCCAGCATGAGACAAAGGCCGAGTTGAATAATTCCCTTGCAAGAGGGAGATACACGCTAGCGAGAGAGGCGCAGGCCCGCAGCGCATGGTTAGGAGACTCCGTCAATAGCGTAGTGCTAAATCTCCGCAGCCATTCTTGCCAGTCCTCTTTCGTAGACTTGCCTCTCGTATCCCAGGCACCCTTGAGATGGATAGCGTTCATCTCAAGTTTCTTGTTACCAAGCTCGGCAAACGTGGGTTCGTCGGGTTGATCATTGAACCGTGCTTCAGAACTCAGATCTTGTGGTAATCCCTCTCCTTTTTGCAACTTGGATAGGAGCAGATCGTAGTTTTGGTGCTGGATGGGGCTGCTCTGAAGTACCTTGTTAACCGTACCAGCAAAATGCAGGTAGTCCCTGCCTAGTTGCTGAATAAGAGCACAGAGCGTATCTAAAGCGGCCACACGCAAAGATATCTCACCGGTCGCGAGAATCCTGGCCAATGGATGGATAATTTTCGCGGCATAATCGTTCAAGTTCACCTGCCGGGAGATTTTCCCGATCGTCTCGATGGCAGATTTTCTCAGAAAGGTCGGTTGACCCTGTTTTTCAAAAGTGCGCACGATGACGGGGATGATTAAATGCATATACTCTTCAGCGCTGGACCCAAAGACCAAAAGAGCGTGCAAAACCCTTTCCGAAGGAATCCTCTTAGTAGTTGAATCTTTTTCCAAGATGCCCAGCATCATCGGCAGCAGGCCGGCCAGGTAAATCTTGAACTCTCCTTCTAAGGATCTAGAAATGGCCTCTACCAGCGATAAGATTGTGCTTTGAAGAGACGGTGAAATGTCCCAATACTCTTGAAGTATTTCTACTATGGATGGTAGATAGGTCCTAATGTGTTGTCGCACAATACTAACCAGTGTAGCTAGCTGATTGAAGTATGATTCCAGTCGATTCTGAGGAGAGCTTCTGATGACCAACAGGAATGCGGGAATGATACGATCTAAGAATGATACGCATTCTAGCCCAAGAGTTCGAAATATGTTCATGATAGCCTCAACGACAGCAGCATGGTGCTGTGCAAGAGACTGGTCCTTCAGGATGTGTAGTAGAGAGTTGATGACTACAGTAGGATAGTATTCCTTACTTGATGGCGTAAGGCCTGTCATCATGAGTGAAATATCAGTCATTCGATTGCTCTCTACACTCCTCTTTGCATCAGGGGTGCGCTCCTCAACTTGCTGTTTGAAACATCGTTAGCCACAATTGAGGGATGAAAAACAAAGAGCATCAATCACAAAGGGTAGACCCGTTTCGCATGAGTTGCAAGATATGGAAAGGGTTTTTGAACTCCATACCTGGTGTCTGTAAGGGTCTAAAGCGCCCAGAATACCCATCAACTTAATAGTCTCTTGGCGTAAAGGCCCACGTTGGGGTTCAGCTCTGATGATATTTTGTAATAATTCTAGGAGTTGAGGGTATTCAAGATAGGGGTCTATGACGTATCCCGAGTTACTGGCAAGTTGGCCAAGTGTATGGAGTGCCGCCTCGCGCTTTGCAATAGAGCTTTGGTCTTGCAAGGCATCAATGACGATGGGCATCAATTTGTCCTTATAAGGCAGCATATCTTCGCCACCCACTGTGGCCAGTTCGCCGATTGCTTTCAGTATCGTAGCGGCAACAGAAGGGTTTGGTTCCTTTGCCTTGGGAAGGAGTACCGATATCATAGGGTCAACATATGGTTTGACCAATCCCTGCGCATTCTGTACAAGAAGACTCAGTAGCTTGGCGCTCTCTTCTTTATTCCGTGGCACATCTGAGAATTCCAACTCTGTAAGCATCTGAATGAGTGTCTTTCGTAACGAGGGAATGACATAGGCGGGATTGTGGCGGGCCAAGCGTCCTATAATAGCAATGGCTACCTCTCGAATACTAAAGACCTCATCATTCAAAGCGAAGAAGAGCGTCCTGATATTTTCCGCCTTAGCCAGATGAGGATCGAATCGTTCATCTAGTGCGGCCAAAACAGTTCGTCGGATATTCGGTTGAGGGTCAGATACACCGACTGTCAATAGCTTTTCAATGACATCGCCCACGACTTGAAGCGCGTGATGGCTCGTTTGATTGACGATTGGGTCCCGAACGTATAGTTGACAGCAAGTCAACGCAGCTGCTTCTCGAATTTCATGATCGTCATCCTCCACGTACTTTATAGCGACATCACGGACGAACTCATTTAATATATGACCTGAGAAATCAAAGCTGCCTAGTGTATTTAACGCAAGCTTAACTTCTGCTTTGCGGTGTTCATATACTCCGGGATCTTTGGCGTCTTTCGGGATGATCGGTACAGCAGTGAGAGTGTTAGGGGTAGGAGCACCAAGGGGTTTGAAGGGCTCTCCGCATAACACCTTGCTGAGCATATCGAGCAATCTTTCCTGAATAGTGGCCTTGACAGGGGGTATGTAAAAGGCCATGTCAACAAGTGCCTGTGTGAGCTTAGGCGTCAGCTCGCAGGCAAATATGGGGTCCAGCAGAGCCTCCATATACTTGCTCAGAGTCTGACCCACGGCAACAGCGAGTCGACTGATGCAGTCAAATACGGGATCAACAGAGCCTCGCTTGCGGGACTGAAGACTAAGGCCCTCCCGTACATAGATCAAGACTCCATCTAGGTATGGTGCAATAGCGCTCTTGACCGAGTTGGCTATGTTGCCGATGGCCAAAAAGGCGTCATTACGCTCTCCTCCCTTTTTAAGCATACCTGAGAGAAAGAGCATAAACTTATGTAGATAAGTAAGGGCAAAGTCAGTAGGCGCATAATTAGCCAGGTCTGGTATGAGCATGACAACTGTCTTCCGAATAGTTGGGTCACGGTGATCTTTGTGTCGAAAAACGATCTCGCATGCTTCTTGATAGTGGTCTTGCATGAACATGCCACCTTGCTCCAAGAGTTCCCTTAGCACCAGAAGAGAGGCGTGGACACTCTCGATGGTATTCAGCTTAAGACCCACCAGAGTCTCGTTATACATCTTACCCATCCAAGTGTTCTTCATAGTCTGATCGCGTTCTCGAATGATACGGAAACAGGCGCAGACAGTCTCTCCAGCCGTGGTTCGGATTAGGTTGCGCGGATCTCGGAGGCCAACCCATATGAGATCGAAAATGAGGCCAACATAGGCATACATCAGGGTTGGAGCGTTCCGAGCGAGTTCACGCAGTACGAGAACAGCGCTATATCTCTTCTCTTCGATCCTATCGGACTGGAGCCATTCGAGAGCGGTCTTAACCTCGGATTCGACGAGCTCGGAAATAAGAGATCCGCCTGGTCTACACAACTTCCCCAGGGCGATGGCCGCGGGCTGCATGGGCACGATGTCCTTGCCCCTCAGGATGGTCTTGAGATTTGCGGTGAAGCGCGTATACTTGGCGGTGACATCGACGCCCTCGAAATCGACGAGTGCATCGAGAGCGTACACGCCGCCCAGTCGCTCGGAGGAGTCATTGCCGTGGAGGATTAGGTTTGTGATTTTATTATTGACGGAATTATAGAATACATGGAAGTTCTCGCTAGGGAAGTCTAGAGAGCGCGTAGGCGCATTGTTAGCAACTGCGACGATCTTCCAAAGCGGCGTGGACGGTGGTGCGAATAGAGGCAAAGGTCGAATAGCTTACCTCGATAGCACACGGCCACTAAATCCCTCAGCTGAGCGGCAGCTCGCCTGCGTACTTCATCACCAGCCCTATTGAGAAAGCAAAATGTCAGTTTGAAGTTTCCAGTAGCCAGTAGCCAGCCTCAAAGCCTCGGTACATGTGGCTGGACCAGAGGCAATGGGGCGACGCTGAGGAGACCTACCTCGACTTGAGCTCTCTAGTGATGGAGTCAAGGGACTCCAGAGCCTGTTGCTGTTGTTGCGCCATGACGGGCTATGGGAATATGGCACCCTCAGCCGCGCGCAAGACAGCTTCAGGATGGTGGCGGTTTACACCGGCATGAAGGCCGAGGCAGGTTGCTTGCGATGCTGGATCGCAAGATGGGTCGCGAAACGAGGAGAGCGGAACGGGCCTTGGCGTAGGCGACAGTGGGAATGCACGGCAGACGGCGTCACCGGCGTAATGCACGGCGGTCGTAACGTGGTGTCACGGTTGTTTGTAGGAGCCTTCAGGTTGTGTTGAACCGTGAGGGCGAATCGTGTAGTGTGAATCGTGGGTGTGAACCGTGATGGGTGGGTAAAAGCTCTAGGCCAAGAGGGCCCCCAACGTCGCAGGGTGCCGATTTGACTACACTTAGGTAAGTACCGTGGGGAGATGCAGGTAGACAAACTTCGAAGAGCGGTAAGAAACTGTTTGCTTTTGCGGCCTGCGGGCGGTCTTACATTGGCTGGCTGGCTTGCTCACTCGATCATTTAGGCAAGACAAGTGTCTCGTGTTTCGTTACCACCTTGAACGAGTCTTTCTAATGCCACAACTATTTGGTAGTGCTTTGCAGTACCGTAGAAGATAAGTAGCATCAGCGACGGCCATTGAAACTCTCCGGGCAACAAATCAGTGCTGCTTTTTAGGTAGAAGCGTGCAGTACCTAACCCTATTAGACTCCTCGAGGCCCGCTAGTGCACTGCGGCCCTAGAACTTAGGTCACTAGCCGAATGAGGTAGTTAGGTAAGTATCTAAGTACCTCCCTCCTACGCAGCTTTATCTTATCAGCGAAGGTACGTAGCCCTACATTAAGTTAGGTACGATGACCAGGTGACATCCTACTAAAATGTACTTAGCTAGGCTGCTAAGCTCGGCTGGCGAGGCTGGCCCCGTATTTGCACGAGCCCGTCCGCATACAGTAATTGTAAACCAACCGAAAGTTGGAAGGGAGTGAACAATCCTTGGTATTTTCTATATAAACGGTTTCGCCTCAGGGGATCATTTAAGTTGACCAGTCAATAAGTCAATTTTTTTTCTATCTTTTTTGTTCCCTTTTTACCACACTACTGGCAATTTCTTTACTTGATGCAATTTATAGCAACTTGAAACATTCGGCAGACACATTCTAATCTGCCAACAAACAAACGAAATGTAACTTCTACGTTTAACGAGGCTCATGAGCTTCCTACGCCTAGAAATTTCGTTTACCTATATTTAAATTTCTGGACATGTGTGACAATTCGAGACAAAGAGAGTTGGATTGTATTGGCGTGAGGGCATTCAGAGCCTATTGTAGATTGCTACGCAAAAATGAAAGTCTTATTGTGCCCGAATAGTCAGTTCATGGGGACCGGACAGGGATCTGGTATGAGGCCTGAATAGCTTCATAGCGCTTCAGCGCGTACAACTCGTGACCTCGCATACGACCTTCCATATAACAGCATGTTCCACCCTGCGCTAGGATCTTAGTCCCTTGAGAATGCATTGGCCAGACTGTGACAAAACAACTGAAAATCGACAGGTCGTCGTAATGAGTTGGCACAATGTAGTTTAGGGACAATATTCATAGCCTAGCTAAGGGAGTGGATAATGAAGCATAAGTCGAGATGCCGGCCTATGTTGTATACACGGCGGCTGATTTAATTTAAATTTACAGTTGTTCATGATAGCTGAGCCCATCACCTTCCCACCTCCCTCCTATGTCCTTTTTTTTTTTTTGGATCTACACTGTCTCGTTATCTGACAGCTCATGCTATCAGATAATATATAATGCCAATAAAATAATAAAGACTCTCATCGGCGCCTGTTGCCACATCGAAAAACTTAGACCTCCGATTCTTCCCTACATTGTCACACGCGGTCAATGATCATATCTCGCAGAGTGCAGGGTTGAAAAATTAGTATGTAGTATTTATTACTACATGTAGTATTACTACATGTAGTAATACTAAAGTACTAAGTTTGAAATATTACAGTAGTATTAGTACAGTTATTTACTATACTACAGTAATATTAATATTAGTAAATACTACATGTAGTATACTAAAATACTACAATTACTAATTTATTTTTAGAATTTTATTTTATTTAATAATATTTATTTTTATTATTTAATAATAAATAATATAATATTTTTATTTAATTAA